>JAAEAF010000394.1:52500-242196 GCA_011037195.1 Triatoma infestans
TGCGGGAGCGGTAGGGTTATGCTAACCTCTAAAGCGCTATTTTAGTTGATTATACAATTCTATCATCTAAACAAAATTAATTAGAAACAAATAGATTGCTAAAATTCCAAGTAGTAAACCGGATGTGCGTTTTTACAGTTTTCGCGAGTTTGCCCATAAAAACACCGAAATTTCATTAAAGTTGATATACTAACTGGAATTTGTCATTTACAATTTTGTAAACTGCAGTAAGAGAAAGTTGTGCGAGTATTCCACACCAGATTTTCTGAAATTTCGGATTTTATTTTTCATTTTATTTACTAAACTAACGGCAGAGTCAAGAACAATTATTATGTATATATATTTGTTTATACGTTTATACTTCTTTTCCTTATTTTAAAACTACATTAAGAAATCATAAAATTAGAAATTATGGAATTTAAATTTACCGGTCTACACAAGGTGATTTTTCAGTCCCTACTATTCAAGTAATATAAGAACCAACCGGGATGCCGGGACGCGCAAGTCTGTTTAGATGAAGGTTACACTAGTGTTACATCAGTATTTGGACTGTATGTTATGTTCTTTATCAGTGATTATGGCCAGTTTGCTGAAGGAACCATGATGTAGATTAAATTAAAAAGAAAAAAAAAAGATCAACTTCATCATGTTTCCAGAACCGGATGAACTTGCCATTCATTTTTATGAATTGTTCAGAGTTCATCCAGAATTAAAGTAAGTGATTGTTATTTATTCATTTTTGTTTTTAAATAAGGATTGACAACAAAATCAATAAATTCATGAACTTTATTTATGTAGACTGCTTCTTACCTACAGTACATGTTGATTTAATCTGAAATATATTAAATTTATTTATAAAATGTATTTTATTCTAATTAGGCCAATCGTGAACAAGTTATTTTTATCTTGTGTAAACGTATGTATACTTATAACAACATTTAAGTTCAATTTTTCTTGAATATCAAAAAAACAACAAAAAGTTGTTAATAATATATTTATAAAAACACTGATAAGGCAATCGAATCGACGAAATTATCGACTTCTTTGGCTGTGTATTAAAGCTTCTTTTTTTTGTACTACTAACCTAGTAGAAAATATTTGTTCGAATAGTAATTTCATTTTGGAAATAATGATATAATTTTTAAAGCCCTAAATTATGCTTTTCGCTTTGAAATCTTTCTGCATCTTTAGACTAGAAGCTATGACATTCAAAATAGCAAACAAAGACAAGCTCCAAATACAGTTTAATTAATTATTTATTTGTCTTCGAGAATTTATGCTTATTGGGGTAGCAATAATTTAAGAACATTGGGGTAGCTTCTGATGACTCATAATCACCCCTTTCCACAGATCTTTTCTCATGGGAAAACGAACTACTATATTTTAAATAACAACGTTTGCAGCAACGAAAAAACAGCAATTATTAAACTTAAATTATAATAAGAATTACTTTTGAAATAAATTATTCATTGAATTTTCTGAGTACTTTTTCAGAATTAATGCCAGTTTTAATATTGAACATTGTTTATTTTTCGCTAGAATTTTTTTCGGGATCACATTTTCAAAATATTTGTAAATTGCTGGTATGCAAATTTGATTATTGATTGTTATTTTTTTGTGAGGCGCCTCTTCAGTCAGCAATAATTGAACAATAGCGTTATTATTTTGTTTTTGTTTTCTGTTAAGGAGAAAGATAGGATGGAAAAAACATAAAAAGAATAAATCTTCTAAACATTTTCAAAATATTTGTAAATTGCTGGTATACATTCAAGTATGCAAATTTGATTATTGATTGTTATTTTTTTGTGAGACTCCTCTTCAGTCAGCAATAATTGAACAATAGTGTTATTATTATTATTATTTTGTTTCTGTTAAGGAAAAAGATAGAATGGAAAAAACATAAAAAGAATAAATCTTCAAAAGGAAAAGAAAACAGAAAACCTAAGGTAGTACATCTTTTTGAAATTTAAATTTTAATATTTAGTATCTAGAATAGATTTTGATTATAAAGTTAATGTTCATTACTTCTTAAGATAATTTTTTTTATATGATTGCAATATTGTGCAATACTTTATTATTTGAATTATTTCTATGTTTACTGATATAATACCATTCATTTCAATATAGTAACTTGAATATACAATCTTCAGCATAGGATCTTTTTTTTCTGAATTTCAGATAACTGAAATGAAATTATGTTAAATAGAATTTTAATTTTGAATAGAATTGTAATTTTAAATAGAATTTGTTTATACATAAACCATCATCAGTTTTTAACAGTGTGTTTTACTTTGAACAGATAGAAATTGTTGGTGAGGTACCACCGGAAATAGAAGTGGCCGGCAATGCTTCCAGCTTCGCCGTATTTTCTACGGTCAGGTTGGCCGTATTGGAACGATGGATGAAAGAAGCAAACGAACTATATTTAACATCATCAGGCAGTGCTCCTCCACAGTCGGCCTCCAATTCAGACAGTGAAGATGAAAATTCACATCCAGCACCTGCACCAGCCAGGATACCAAAGGTTTTTTTGAAATGTAGTTTTGAAAAAAAAAACTTTCATTTGCCAATAACTGTTTGACATATTGTAAATACCAGTCACAAATGATTTTCCAATCAAAATTGACCTGCTGGTGACTGGATAGTAAAATGGTTTGTATGTGTTAATTTAGGTTTGAGTTGATCTCTTTGCACATATGAGTGGGTTGGCTGCCAAGTGATGTAAGTCACAAAAATTGAAAAACGGATTCACACATTACTAGATACAGTTCTTCGAATCCGACAAGTTGCGAGGGTCTTAGTTCAATAGTCCGCTTACAGATAGGTCTGAATGTAATTACACTGAACGAAACTGCTAAGCGCCTTGGCAATCAAGTGGTGTTAAGTCCATTTTTCAGTATTTGTAACTTACACCACTCGACAGCCAACCCGCCATATAACAGCTAAAATTGGACCATCTGAAGTCAAGTATTTTGAGATTTATCGTTAATTAATTTTTGAAGAAAAGTCAGATGTTTTGAAAAGCCAATAACCTGGCCAGAAGTTTAGCCGCTTTACCTTGAATAACCCTAGATGTGAATCTGAGATACCTGTCCACTTTAATCTATGTGTCCTTTGATCGCTGACGACTTCACTGTATCTCTAAGGCCGTTATAAATCCCGTTGGAAAGCCTTTGGCAGAATAGAAAAATGCTTACTAATCGTTAAACTAATTTGAGATATATTTCAATCACTATATTTAGAGAGGTTATGGAGTAGGTCACCGTCAAAGGGTTAATGGAGGAAAGTAATGACGTTATTTGCTGTTTCTCTGATGGCTTAGTTATGTTCTGCAGACAGATTAGAACTGCTCTGCCTGGAGCAGGAGTTTGGTTACAGTGACTGAACAAAGGAAGATCTAGGGCTTTAGTGGTGGGCCACTGTTTTCCAGGTTGAGATGATTGTTATCATTGAATGCTACTGTAATGGTGGAAGAATGGGGAGGGAGAAGTTGAAGTGGTGAGGATATTTTTTGATAGTCAAGTTACACTAATGGCTATGAATAAGCCGTGCTGGAGCTCTAAAGTGGGTGGATGTATGGGAATACTTAATGATCTCGTTTATAGGAGCAGAGTGGAGCTTTTCTGGATACCCGGACATGCGGTTATAGAGGCAGCGGACGAGTTGGCTATGGTGGGATCCTCACTACCGTTGTGTGGCGCCGAGCCAGCAGTAGCCGTCACCAGGCAAACGTTTGCAACAGGAAGTCAAACAGTGGAGGTAGGGAACTGGAGAGAAACGGAAGTTTCTCTTCAAGCATCCCTTCCTGAGTAGGATACATTTGAGAGTCGTGGTAGAAGTATTAATTAGATACTTTTAGGTAGGCATTCCTTTGTTACACCAGATAAGCGGGGCGTCTAATCCTTTGTGTCAGAATTGTGACGAGGGAGTCAGGGAAACGGTTACACTACCTTTACCTAGGTCACTATCCCCGTTTGACTAATACAAGATTCCGCATATTTGGGAGAGCAACACTCTCAAGGGAATGCCTGTGGGAGTTGGAGATTAAAGATATTGCACTCAGTCTGGTAGATTGCGGGGGGGAGGCTTCTTAGGAGCGTGTTTTTTGTGGAGGATATGAGCCATACAGGCTTAAGTCGCGTGCCTTCGGACACACATTTATGATAATAATCAGTAAATCTGTTTTTTTCCCGCTAGATTTCTGGATGTTCTTAGCATTATAAATTGGATTTAACAAAGTTTATTATATGTGATTCTTTATCCTTTCATGTTCAGATTGTAGGCGTGGGTCTAAGAAGTGTATTTGAACTTATCCGAGAAAGTCGCACATCGCAACCAGCACTATGTAGTAAAGCATTAAGCGCTCTACTCGATGTTGTCCAAGGACATCAACCGGAAGGACTTAAACTGGAACCGGCAGAAGTGATTGGTAATATGTCCAACTTTCAGTTAAAAAAAATAAAAAAATTGTTAATCAGAACTAAAAAAGTAAAAATAAATAGCAAAGCACTAAACTTGTTAATTCAATTTTTAGAACCATTACTTGAATTATTACTTGAATTGGCAACCATGGCTCCAGAAACTGGCAGTGAAGCGTCACATTTAAAAGCTGTCGCCTGTTCTTGTTTGATCGCTTTGGTGATCGCCCGTGGGGATGCTGGGAGATTATTAAGCGCTTTGGCCGCTCTACTGATGTGTCCTCAAGCACTTGCTCAACAAAGTATTCATGTAAGTCTTATTGATGGTTTGAATTAAACAAAAAAGAAAACGAAGAGTGGTTTTAACACAAGAGAAGTGGCTATAAAAAATCAGAACTAGAAGAACCAAGTGGTTCCTTTTTGTGTCAGTTTTGTAGACATATATTTAAAGTCGACTTTAAAGTTTACTATGTGGGTTACTGGAGGAGGTTTCTGGAAATATGAGTACACTGAATCCAAGTAGTTGTACACTTCATTTACTACTTCAAGGGCTATTGTATTTTGTGTATGTTGAAAGATCGGATTTGTAATTAGGCCAGAAATCTCATATCCCTTGAGAAATTGTTAGTGCAATTTCTCTTCAAGGAATAATACAAAAGTTAACATTTTTTGTATTTTTTTCTTCATCTTAAAATTGAATCGATCGCAATCTTTCTATTCGTAAAAGTATAAGAAATGATTAAACGTAATTAATACAAGGATATTGTTTTTCTCCCAGATGCCGAGCATATTGGGTGCTCTACAGAAAAGTGTTTTGGGCGTAATGCTTGGTAAAACCGTAGCTCCTGATTGGATAACACATGGTGTTCCCAAATCAGCACTGTTATCTTCACATCATATTCTTAATCAAAGTAAGTTTACAGTTAATAAGCTGCTTTACCTCACTTTTACACATAGTTTAAATGAATAACACTTCATATACGCTCATTTCTCTGTTCCAGATTTGTACGATGGTGACGCAAGAGGTGGGGAAAAATCATTAGCTAGTGATGGGCGTTTTCTCTACATACATTCCAGTCGAGGTCTATTCAAAATGGGTTCAGGTTATGGCGGTACTATTAAAGCGCATATTTACGCTCATAAACCCGATTTTTTTCCAAATAAAAATGGTTGGCTAGGTTTGGCACAGGTTAGCTAGTTTGGTAACTGATCATATTTTTTGTTGTTGTAAATAACTAATAAATTTTCTAACATGAACAATATTTCTTCAATTTTCTAGGATAAGCTGTATTTCCGTCTCAACAGGTCTGGTACTGATAGAGGAGAACTGATGGTTGTTGATAGGGAAACACTTGAAGTGAAAGAAATTGGAAGAATCGACATTCCTGGGGTTATGTTTTCGGATGGTGAAAGCCTGGGAATTGTTACCCCTACAAAAGAGGTCAGTCCAGCTTTATGAGTTTTAAGTTACATTATTTCTGGGGTCAAAGATAATGAATTGTATGAGTCGTTAATCGGGATCCTCGCATTGTAGACTTAAGTTCTCTTAAACCTAAGCTCACCATATATTTGTCGCTATGAACCATCATGTTATTGCTTTATTACAAGTTCCCGTCGTATTGTAAAAATATAATTTTGTCCAGATTTTAATATAACCTAAAATGCTTTAAATAGGCCAATTAGATAAGATGTAAACAATTGCAAATCAACACTCGATCAAGAAAAGTTACATAAGGGAAATTAGGAAGAGAATAAATATTGGTAACACTGCGTTGCTAGGCTCTGCAGAACTGGTAACTAGTAATGTATTATAGTATTAGTTTTTATTCTTTGCTCTATCTGAGAAGAGAGTTTAAGAATTCGTTGCAATGTGTGAACAGTATGTATGTTTTTAGTAATATTATTATCAGTAATGGGTGCCCAAGGCGCGGGACCATAGCCAATGGGGCTCATCCTCCCACAAAAGAAACGCGCTCCTAAAAAGCCTCCTCCAGTAATCTACCGGTCTGACTACAATATCCTAAGATATCTTTAATTTCTAACTTCCCCAAGCATTCACTTGAGAGTATTGCCTTCTCAAATATGTGAAATCTCTATTAATGAAACGGAACCGCTGACATAGGTAGTGGTACACCGTTTCTCTGACTCCCTCCTCACAATTCTGACACAAAGGACTAGATTTCCTACCTAATTTGTGTAAATGCCTGGCTACCCAACACGACTCTCATTTGTATCCTATTCAGGGAGAGGAGAGATACTTCAAGCCCCCCCCCCCCGTCTTATAGCTTTTATAATCTCAGTTTTGGTTTCTTTGTTGCAAAATTGCTTGGTAACGGCTCGGAGATTTTAATAATCAAACTAGTTAGTTTTGTTTCTTTCCGAAGTACGGCGGTAGTGTAAAAACTTACACTGAAGAAAGCATAACTCTGGAAAGTCCTCTCAGGACTGAAGTAAGCTAATAAGACCAGTCTGGGAGGCTATTTGTGGTTGTACAAGATCTGAAGTGTGCATCAGTCTGTGTAAAAATAGGTTTCGGCATGCTGACGGGTTCCTCAGAGGACACGTAAAGAAGCTCGACCTAGAAAACGATAGCATCTGCAGATCAAAAAGATTTCAGTATCGAAGACCTCCTAACGGTGATGGATCATCCAGAGAAAATTTGGTAGCCTGGGTAAGATATACCAGGTGTTGGAACAAAATGTACCCTTTCTTAGAATCTTCCAGGATCCCAAGATTTCTCAGAGATCTTAATCTGGAAGGAGTGCTGTAGGTGAGTGTACAATAGACCTCTAAATAAGTGGGGTAATACAGTGGATCTCTTTTGGTCGCAATGCATTGTACCTAAAAAAACCTGGTGTGAAACACTCACACAACTTTCTCTTACTCCAGTTTTCAAAATTGAAATTGACAAATTTTATATTTAGTCTATCATATTTAATGAAATTCGTCGGAGTTCATAGAAATTTGTCGAAAACTGAAAAACTGTTCCGTAAAAGCGCGCTTCCGGTTTACTAATTTTCTTGAAACTGGGAATTTTGGCCATCTATTTATTTCTAATTAATTTTGTTTCGATGATGGAATTGTATAATCGACTATGATAATACTTTAGAGAAAAACATAACCCCACCCCTCTCCCAAAAGGCCCCTTAAATAACATTATCAGGAGAAATGCTTCAAATAAAAGTAGCTCTTTATATGTTAAGCACACATTTCTACCTTAAAGAAAATCGTTGGAGCCGTGATCGAGAAAATATCAGAAAACTGAAAAATACATTTCAGTAAAAACGCACTTCTGGTCAACCGATTTTTTCAAACTCGAAATTTCAACAACATATTTAATTCTAATTAATATTATTTAGATGACAGAATTGTAAAGTAAACTAAAATAGCACTTTAGAGGAAAACCTAACACCATCCCTCCCCAAAACTGCCCTTAAATGAATTTTTCCTGTGAAATGTTTCAAATAAAAGTTTTAGCTCTTTGTATGTGTAGTTGACATACCAAGTTTGAAGAAAATAGTCGGGGCCATTTTTGAGAAAATCGCAAAAAAGTATAAAAAAAAAACTAGTAAAGAGATACTTCCGGCTGATATGATAACATACTGTCAGATCCCATGGTGATACCTAAACGAAATATCAAGTTTCAACTTTCTAAGGTTTCTCGTTTTTGAGTTACACTGTTTATATACATACATACATACATACACACACACACACACACACACACACACACACACACTCACTCACTCACATTTGCTGAAAAGTCACCTTTTTGGACTCAGGGGACCTCATAACGGAAATTTCCGGTGAAAACTCGATATCGAAAATTTGACATGATTACAAGACTTGCTCTACTAGGAGTAAGAGAAAGTCAAAAAGAAGAATGATATTGTCTGAGCAATATGCCTTACAGTTCTTCTTTACATCGGCTTTGTTTTCAAAGTTACATTGCATTGTAAACACTATTATTTTTATTTGAGCTGCGCGGCTATGTTGAATGGAGCAAGATGAAGTGCCAAAGAAAATTCCGGAAGGAGAAGTGGGCAAACAAGAAAGATCGGCAGACCGAAGCTCAGATGGATGGATGGAGCTGCCAACGATGCGAGAAATCTCCTAGGCACTCCAACTAGAAAGCAGCTGCAACCCATAAAGACAGCTAGAATAGACTCCTCGAGGAGGATAGGACCCACCAAGGGTTGTAGCTCCATGGAGATAGATTATTTTTATTTAAAATGACACACTTATTATTAATTTTTCTCTTCTTGCCCTATTTTTTGATATGGACTTATGGCCAGCCTGCTTTAAGCATGAAAATTTTATGGGATAGAGGATTGACTCTTTAATTCTGGCGGTGGTGCATTTTGGAACTGTGTTTATTTTATTTTCGTAAGTCTAGCATTTTAATTCTCACTGTTCTATTTTTCAGGATGGTTTCGTAGTTCGTAGTGTCAATCCAGACGCTTCACCTATGAACTATGTCAGTGAATTGCCATTGAAATTGGCCAGAAAGTGTGTTGTTGCTTTCGGTTATGCTGCATTCGATGAGGATACATCGTTACATAATCTAAATACCGGTGTAGACGAGGAAACCGCTGCTGTAGTGTCTGGCAAAGAGTTTTCTTTAGTGAGAACAACAACTGGGAAGGTACCTTTCTTTAGTTGGAAAAGCTGAAATTTATTTAGTGTTGTCTGCGATGACAGGTCTTATCTTTTTCTTTTTTTCAGGTTCTGTACAGTGGAAAACCAAGCAGTCTTGGATTGAAACAAGGAGGCGGCGGTGCCGGAGTTAAAGGTGGAAGTAGCCGGTGGTCCGAACTAGTTATTCCTAAAGGTCCGAAGATTGTTCAAGTGTGTGCAGGACATGACGGACTGCATGCTATTCTTGTGGCAGAAGATGGAAGCATCTATTTCACTGGAACAGCCAGACGTGGCGAAGATGGAGATCATAGTTAGTTTATTACTTTCTCGTACTCCTATTTTTTTGTTTTGGATGGCGTGAGAAGGAAGAAGATTAAACGGTCAGCCGGTTTAATGTATTTCTTAAAATTTTTTTAATAACGTTCAGTTTTTTCATAACAAATATCCCAACTAGAGCACTCAATTCTTCCAACAAAGAAGAATCAATTCTTCTTTTATTTTCTCTTATTGCTATAAGAATAAGTATTGGATCGTGTTATCAGAAGTTAAATTTCATCGGGAATAAATGTTTTGCTGTCGAGTACAAAAAAAAATGTTTTAGCGAATTTTTCGCATGTAAACAAACAAAATATTTCAAAAATCCCAGGAAGCTCAAACTTGGCATTCTGATTAGAACATAGGAACATAACATGAATGTTTCGGTAAAAATTTAACAATCAGAAGTGAGACTTTACTGAAGGTTTATTTTTTTTTCAGTTTCCACCATTTCAGGAAATCACGTCAAGCAGTGTCATTAAACTGTCCAGTAAAATGTTATTTTATTGTGAAGCGGTTGCACAAAATAGAGCTGAATATCGGAAGCTCATTGAGGAGACCAGGACCCACCACCGGTTGTAGCACCATTTAGATAGATAGATAAAGTGTTATTTCAAAATGCCGTACGGTTATACTCATTAATTTAGAGGAAAATTAAATATTATTATTATTATGTCATTATTTACAAATAACTATAAACAATATACAATGTTTACAATAATACAAGCATCAAGAGACTCTCATGGTCTTCGACCGTCTGAGGAGTTGCATAATCTACGTACAAAAAAACATAATTATTAAATTATTGTTAGCTGATTTTATTAATCGTTTATTAAATTTGAATCATTTACGATAGAATATCTATAGCGCCAAGCATGTTTACAGAAATCAACTAGACAAAGCCAATCTTTACCATTTATATATTGTATAAATTCTGCAACAGTCAAAGTTAGTTTATTAAAAAATCTCATCCTAAAAATTTCCAACATAGGGCACTCAGATATAAATTGAAAAGTATCCACGATCTGGTTACAACTACATAATGAACAAATTTTAACAGTTTTTGCGTAAGAGTATTTATTTAAGTACAATAGCTCTCCTCTTATCTTGAATATCCACTTAACTTGTGTTGAATTCAAGAGTTGACTGTAAATATAATTATTTTTATTAAATAAAATCCAATTCCTTATAACAAAGATGTTGCTGACTATTAATATATTTTTGCCTGTAATTATTAAACATACTGTCTTTTATAATAGAAATAATATGATCAACTTTGGACTGCCTACATACTAAATTATCTAGAGGAATACCATAAAGATTACAAATATTTATCCATTCTTTAAACCAAAATAATTTTTTTTCCATGATCTTTTTTGTTAATAAATAAGAGTATCTGAGTGTTGGGAGATCGAGACAATGATAAATATAATTCATGTGCAACTTAAAAGTGTGCAAAAAAATTGGATGAAGATTGGTCTCTAAGTACAATATATAATTTGGGGTATTAATTGGCAAACAAAACACTTTCTTTATAAAAAATTGTAAAAGACTCTCAATATATCATACATTGTATACCCCCAAATTTGAGCACAATAATAAACTACACTTTTAGAAATGGAATTAAATATTTTCAACTTGGATGAAAAATTTATATTTTTGTTTAAAATAATATTATTAAAACTATTAATTGCACACAGCCTTTGGCAGCCTGTCCTTAAAATGTGGCTCTAGGGTTAAAGTGGGAGTAAGCGTTACTCCCAAGTACTTATAACTTTTTACAACTTTAATTCTTTTTCCCCTAAAATATCACTTTTCATTTTTCGCAGGTCTACCTCCATTTTTGAAGACCATTACTTTAGATTTACACTAATTGACCTCCAAATTCCACTTTTGACAATAAGCATCGAGAGCCACAATCATTTTTTGAAGTGTGTACCCATTGGAAGACAAGATTACTAAGTCACCGGCACATGCTAATGATTTAATAGTTACATTATCTATCTTTATACCACCATCGCAAACAATCTTCTACATTATTTATGAATAGAGAAAAAAAAGCAGTGGCTCAATAGGCACCCCTGCCTAACTCCCATTTCCGTATTAAAACTTTTAGAAAGACCCTGCCCGCACCATACCGATGAAGTTGTTTCAAAATACATATTTCTCAACACCTTAATAAATTTAGTGGATACACCAATTTCAGAAAGCCTATAATACAAAGAATGCCGATCTATTCCATCAAACGCAGCAGAGAAATCCACGAAAAATGCAAACACCTTGCCCCGCTTGTTACTTGACATCATTTTTACTATACTCATTAAGGTATTCACATTATCCATAGTTGAATATGTTTTTCTATAACCGGCTGAAATTCCGTAATATACTATTTTGCTCCGTCCAAACTGTAAGCCTCTCGAGTAGCAACCCACTAAACAATTTACCCACGGTATTACCAAAACTAATACCCCTATAATTTGATACAGTATTATTGCAGCCTTTCTTTTGAAGAGGAAAGATAATACTCTCTTTGAAACTTTTTGGAAATTTACAAGTTTTATATAAACTATTAAATACATGCAATAATCTACCCAAAAAATTATCCGGCGCATGTTTGAAAAATTCATAAGATATCCTGTCAGTACCAGGTGCTTTATTATTTTTGGCTTTATTTAGTACACACATTAATTCAGATTTAGTAAAAGGGGAATCAAGCAATTCGTTAATAATATTAGGTTCAGCATATTGAATTCTAATTGACTCTAAAGGAGGATTTAACAATTTTTTGAAATAATCATTGAAATAATTAATAGGTATGCTGTTATCATACAAAAAAAATTTATGATGAAAAAAGCGAACTTATTCCAAAAATTCTTTCGAATTATTAACAGCCTTAAACTTATCTATAGTGTTCTCTATAAAATGTTTTTCTTAATATTACATAAATCTTTATAATTTTTACTTATTTTAATATAAATATTCTTAATCATAAATGAATTTGTTTTTCTGTAAAGATTAAGTAAAGAAAAAACGCGAGAACGCATTTTTAAACATTCCCAATCAAACCAAGACTGTCTACAAATAAGAGGTTTTGATTTGAAATTAAAACCCTTCTTAGCAAAACCAACTATTATATTTATTAAATCCTCGCAAGCAAAATTGTCTTCCAATAGGTTCACTTTTTCCTCTAATATTTTACAGTAATTGTTTTCATACTTAGGGTTCCATCTTAATTTAGGCAAAAGAGGTACACATTCGTTGACCTTTTCACCTTGAAAATTACATTTAACTGCTACAGGGAAATGATCTGAAAAAATTTCGTTACAAATTTCAAATTTTACGATATGTGATAATAGCTCTACAGAAACAGCACAGAAGTCTATAACTGAGGAACTAAGTCCCCTTAGAAATGTGTATTCTCCCTCTAAATCCCCAACAGTGCGGCCGAACAACACAACAAGATTGAAATCATCCAAAAGTGACAATATATTTTTACCATTCACATTAAATTAAATATTTATTCTAAATATGTGGATTAGTCTGCAATGCTGGATAACATCTGGTATTGTATCGTCGTAGCATGCATATTTATTTTGTTCCTTACCGGTTTCGGCTTTTCATCCATCGTCAGAGTAAATCTATCCATTTCGTATAGAGAGTTCACTTCAAACTCAATGTTTTCATTTCACTCAACACTTGTTTTTTTTTTTTTTTTTTTTTTTTTTTTTTTTTTTTTTTTTTTTTTTTTTTTTTTTTTTTTTTTTTTTTTTTTTTTTTTGCGCTATAACCCAATGTGGGTCTCGGCCTCCGTCAACATTGTGCGCCATTCCTCTCTATTCAACACTTGTTGAAAACCCAAAATTCAATTTCTCCCATTGAAATTGGCCAGGAAATGTGGTGTTGCTTTCGGTAATGCTGCATTCGATGAGGATATATTGTTGCATAATCTAAATACCGGTGTAAAAATACCGGTTGAGTGAAACGAAAACATTGCGTTTGAAGTGAACTCTCGCACGGACTGGATAGATTTACACTGACGATGGATGAAAGTCCAAAACCGGTCAGGAATTAATTAAATATGTATACTACGACGGATAAAATACCAGATTTATTATAAATATTAAATTGAAGAAATTCGGTTAACCGGAAGTGAATTAGTGAAGTGAAAACGTAAAGAATAGGAATTTCAGAGTATGAGAATTTTTCGAAAACGGCTCCAAGTTTTTCGTTAAAGTTGATATAGTTACTGATGCAAATGCATACTACCTGTTTCTTCACGAATGGGGGGGGAGGATTGAATTTTGGGTTGAGACTGTTTTATTAATGACAATTACTTGTACCGTTATCTGATTTAGGGGACTAAACATTTAGTCAACAATTCCAACATTCAAGAAAATTTTTCGATCGGAATCATGAGAATTGCTGTAAGAGAAACCATGAGATAGTTTCATAATAGATTGTTTGAGAAACATATCGAATTATTCTTTTTCATTTTTTTTTCTAATTACAGGTAAAGTTCGACGCCAGCCTAAAGCGGTAAAGCCCAAAAAGATGTTGAAAGTTGAAGGATATACGATTGTAAATGCTGCTTGTAACAATGGTACTACAGCTTTAGTTACTAAAGATGGCGAATTGCTCATGTTTGGCAAAGATACAACTCATTGTGAACCAAATACTGGTTATTATTTCATTCAATACTTTCTTTCTCGTGCTTTTCCTTTCTCATAATTAAATTGATGTAATTTTCTTCCCCTCAGGTTTCGTATCAGATCTGAAAAATGTCCAAGTCAGCCAGGTTGCACTTGGGAAGGCTCATGCTGTGGTGGTCACCAATAAAGGACATCTCTACACCTTTGGAATTAATAATAAAGGGCAATGTGGAAGGGAATTCACGCCCCCAGTCAAAGAAGGTTAGTCTGTTATGGACTTTTATTAATTTGAGAAAATCAGTTGCACAAAGTGGTACAATAGTATTAACTGCTGTTAACTACTTATGGACTTAAGGTAGTGTTAATAGAGGAAGTATTGTAATCTTATCAAATTTTCGATATCTAGTTTTCAACCTGAAATACACGTTTTGAGGTACCCTAAGTCCAAAAAAGTGGTTTCTAGAAAATGGTATATATATATATATATATATATATATATATATATATAGTGTGTGTGTGTGTGTGTGTGAACAGCATAGCTCGAAAACGAAAAATCGGAGGAAGTTCAAACTTGATATTCTTGTTTGGTATCACCACGGGATCCGACAGTAAGTTCTGGGTCAAAATTCCTCAACCGGAAATACGACTTTACTGAATGGTTCTTTTCACTTTTTTGTGATTTTCTTTAAAGTGGCTCCAACGATTTTCTTTAAACTTAATATATCAACTGTATATACAAATAGCTACAACTATGATTTCAAACTTCTCCCGGAAAATTTATTTAAGGGCAATTTTGGGGGAGGGGTAGGAGTAGGTTTTTCTCTAAAGTGCGATTTCAGTTTATTACACAACTCTGTCATCTAAAAAAAATTAATTAGAAATAAATAGCCAAAATTCCGAAATTTAAGAAAATTAGTATATCGGAATTGTGTTTTTACTGAACAATTTTTCAGTTTTCACGATTTTCTCCATATAAACATCGATGATTTTTATTAAATTTTGTGTCCTAACTATTAAATTGGTCAGTTATAATTTTGTAAACTCCAATAAGAGAAATTGTGTGATTGTTTCACACCAGCATTTTTTTTTTACTTAGCTGCAATAGTTGCCATGGAAACAACGGTGGAAGAAGAAGGCTGTGACGAAGAGGAAGGTGAATGGGTTGATGAAGGAGGCATGTGTCCTCCAGGTCAGCATAAATGGAAACAAGATCTTTGTATGGTGTGTACAGTTTGCCGGGAGTGTACTGGTTATAGTATATCCTGCCTAAGCAGTATGAGACCTGACAGAGTTCCCGGCCAGTAAGTTTTTCAAATTGATGACCGTATTTTTGAGTACCATATTTTGTCATCCATGGTTTTATTTTGTCAATGAATTTAAGGGAATGCGGATGTGGTGAAGGAGATTCTGGGTGTTCCCAATGTGGAGCCTGTCGTATTTGCGCTAGAGAGAATGTTGATAACTCAGAAATGGCTATATTAGGACCTAGCGGAGCAAGCGACATTGCCGGCATGATGAGGCTGGATCTTATCTTTGGAGGTAAATTCCTTTGAAAATGGGTTCATTTTGCTTTCAGTTTAAGCTTTTTGTGTTCGGAAGGGAAGATTGAGATTTACCGAATAAAATACCTTACCTTAATTTTTTTTCATGTTTTCTTATCTTACCATGTTCCCTATGTTTCTTTGTGATTTAAGCTAATGGTGCTATAATAGGCGGAAGGCCAGGCGGTAGATTCCAAGATCATCTGCAATATCGTCTAGAAGAGAGAAAGCAACGGCAAAGAGCTAAACTAGGACAGAGTAAACATTCTTCAGTTTTGAAGATGAAAGGCAGTTCAGCAAGAAGTAGTAGCAGCGGTATCGCTTCTTCATCGGCGCCTCTGTCATCTCAAGCAAAAGTTCTACTGTCTTGTAAGACTCCTATAACTTCAGTTCCTCCAAGTCATCTTGCTAGTAAGTAATCAACAGGCTAGTGCGTAGTAATTTATTATTAATAAAGAAACCATTCTTAAATTTCCTCTCTAAATATTTACAGGTGGTGATGTAGGAATGCCTCTTAATAAAGAAGGAGTCGGCAGTGATATTGAAAGAGATGCGAGTAGAGTCACTTCCTTGCCTCCGGCCAGAGTTCACCTGCCCACAGACAGTCCGGTAGTGCAAGTTGCTTGCGGCCTTCATCATACAGGTTCATATTTGTTTCTTTTATACAAGTGAAACTTGATTGAGGCAGTAAATGGCGGGAGAAATCATATTTAGCCATGTTTATATAGAGAGTAATAGCAGTAAACAAAGCTTTACTCAAAATTGCTTTACTCCACGCCTGATTATTATTTATACTTGAGAGCTATCCAAACCCATCTGGGCTCACAAGTGGCTATCCCAAAGAAAAATAACAAGCCAAGTGAATCCAGAAATCCAGCCCTATACCACCCAATCCACCTAGGATTTACAGCTTATAAGAGAAAACATCTAAACTATTCCCCAAACATTTTTTCCGACCATATCTTAAACTTGATCTTCACAAACCTAAGGTGAATAGATGTGTCATACGCTTCTCACAAATTAAAAAAAGAACCAGCAGATAAATTTGTAAATTACTACAATACTGTATCTTTTAATGTGTCTGGTATAAAATCAAAATTTTGTAATCACGAATTTCGCAAAATTGTGAATAGATTGGTCATTTTTTGTTTCAGAGATATTTTCCGTGATAACCTGCTTCATTTTGTGGTCATCGACCGGTTTCGGGCGTTTGCCCATCTTCAGGATGCGTTTGTCAGTCAGTGTGATAACACATACTTGCACAAAGCAAATTGAGTTTACACACTGACTGGTCTTTTAATTGTATTTAAAAGCTAACCTCTTAAACTAGGTCAAGGGGAGTGTTATGGTGATGGTAACTGGATGGGAAAAGGAACACGTGTTTGGGTTGTTAAAAGGGCAAATTTTCCTTAAAATGGAAACAACACGTGGGTGTGTCTAATTTTTAAACTCTGTTGTTGGAGGGAGTTTCACTTTACAATTAACTCATCAAAATAAATTTATATTCAAAATAAATTAACCCTTAAAAATTCACATACGCCAACCACGCACGCATGTATACCTAAATTTGCTTTTTTATAATTAGGTTTTTTATATAATTATGCATACCACACAACATTTCACCTTTCACACAACATTCACATACGCCATCCATGTACGCACACATACTTAAATGTGTGTTTTTTTTTTTGTTTTTTTTTAATTACCGGATTTAAAAGTAACCTAAAACTGAAATCTGTTTAAGAACTATTTATTGCATGTATAATGTTTAATGTTTGCACTGGTAATTGCGTTTTTGTTGCTATTGTGGGAAGAGTGTTTTGAATAATGGTTCGCTGGCAAATTTTGTCTGTTCGTTTATTCAGTTTCGTGTCTTGTGTTTATATATTTCGAGTTGTTCTATTATGTCAGGTCGTCGTCCTTTGTGGCCAGAATGTATTAGCTTCATCGTGGTCGTGATGTCATCGGGTTTGTGTTTGTTAGTGTTTAGGTGATTGCCATAATTTGAGTCAACTTTGTTGTGTTTGGTATTTTCGGTAAATCGTTCCTCTCTTTTCCTTTTCGAGAAAACTGATATTTTCGGTAAATCGTTCCTCAATTTTTCTGCCGGTCAGCCCCACGTAAATGTTGCCACAGTCCGGGCATTTCAACTCGTAAACCCCACTGCTGTCATACACATCAGTGAACTCGGTACGAGAGCGGATTTTGTCGCCTAATTTGTTGTTTGTTCGGAAGATGTCTTAATGCCCAGTTTTTTGAAAAAATTTGCGAGTATGTACGTGTGGCTACACGTAAATCAGTTTTGGTCCTATTTCAGTTTACGTACCAAAACTGAAAGAGGAGTTCGGGGTAACATTTTATACGTGGACGATTCATGCCTCATATTGGTAAACGACATAGACATAGAGAAAATAGTACATTACCTTAACAACATAAACGAGAAAATAAAATTCACGTACGAAAAAGAAACGGACAACACCCTCAGCTTCTTAGACATAAAATTCACAAGAACCGACAATAAACTGGAATACGGAATATACAGAAAAGCAACCACAACAGATGCTATCATACCGCACAATTCCAACCACTCTACCCAACACAAACTAGCTGCACTTAGACATCTGACGAACAAACTTAAATACACACCCTTCACACCCGCGAACCAAGCACATGAATTGCAGACAATCTACAAAATAGCCGGCTGAGAACAATGGGTACAATACAAACATCGTAAATAAACTCCTCAAAAACGAACCACACCACCGAAATAGAACTGACAAAGAAACAGCAGACAAATTCGCCACATTCACATATATTGGAAGCCACACGTACAAACTCGCAAATTTTTTCAAAAAACTGGGCATTAAGACATCTTCCGAACAAACAACAAATTAGGCAAAATGAGACAAAATCCGCTCTCGTACCGAGTTCACTGATGTGTATGACAGCAGTGGGGTTTACGAGTTGAAATGCCCGGACTGTGACAACATTTACGTGGGGCAGACCGGCAGAAAAATTGAGGAACGATTTACCGAAAATATCAGATCATACAAATACAACAAAGTTGACTCAAATTATGCCAATCACCTAAACACTAACAAACACAAATCCGATGACATCACGGCCACGATGAAGCTAATACATTCTGGCCACAAAGGACGACGACCTGACATAATAGAACAACTCGAAATATATAAACACAAGACACGAAACTTAATAAACGAACAGACAAAATTTGCCAGTGAACCATTATTCAAAACACTCTTCCCATAATAGCAACAAAAACGCAATTACCAGTGCAAACATTAAACATTATACATGCAATAAATAGTTCTTACACAGATTTTAGTTTTAGGTTTAGTTTATATATATATTAAAAAAAAAAAAAAGATTGTCTGAATGTTGTGTAAAAACGTGATATGTTGAATGGAATGCATAATAAAAATCTTAATTATATAAAAAACTATATTTAGGTATACATGCTTGCGAGGATGTGAATGTTGTATGAAAAAGTGAAATAACGACTGCAATGCATAATTATAAAAAACGTAATTATAAAAATCGCTTAATTTTAAATGATGTTAGTTTAAATCATTATTTAATTTAATTTAAATTTATTTTGATTAGTTAATTGTAAAGTAAATCTCCCTCCAACAACAGAGTTTAAAAATTAGACGCTCACGTGTTGTTTCCATTGTAAGAAAAATTTGGCCTTTAACAACCCAAACACGTGTTTCCCACCCATCTGACCATACCCCTTGACCTAGTTTAAGAGTTTAGTTTTAAATACAGTCAGTGTGTAAACTAACTTCACTCTGTGCAAGTCTGTGTTGTCACATTGTCTGAAAAACGCATCCTGAAGATGGGCGAACGCCCGAAACCGGTCGATGACCACAAAATGAAGCAGGCTACCACGAAAATGTCTCTGTTGCTTTCCAGCTCTGCGCAACCAACCACCACAATAACATACCATTTATTACAAAAGTTATTTTAAGGCCGTTTTTAAATTGCTGTAATTTCCTATAAAACACATATTACATAAATATATAGCGCCTTCATTTACAATTTCTGTAAAAGTAAATTTACGACGTAAACTACGTGAAAAATCAGTGGGTATTGTTTTAATGGACTGCAATAAATTTAGAAACTGGACTAAAACTCTTATTTCCATTATAATGCTTGTTGTTAATAGATAGTTTGTTTTTATGACATTTGTTGAATTGCCCAATTGCAGATAGGGTATTTGGATAATATGAACCAAATCTTAATAGTAGAAAATCTTTAACAATTACAGGCAAATCTAACCAAAATTTTGACACCTTTTACATTCCAAATTAAGTATAATATAAAGTATATTATAAACATTAATTTTAGTTTTAGTTTTAAAGGAAATTTCAGTTTCATTTTATGTGTGATTGTTACGAAAGATATTAACAGTCAGCAACTATTGATTGCTATTTTTTGGGACTCCGGTCCTTCATTTTTCTTTTCTTAAGTTTTTTATTTGAATCTTCACCTCTTGAATTAAATTCATCAGAGACAGTTAGATACTCTGTGAGCTACACGTCAAAAAGAAGTTTGAAAATCCGACGAACATTTTATTGCTACTGGAGAGTGCTGATCCCATTGTTTACAAAATAGATTGCCATTTTTAAACCAAACGTACTTGATAACGTTCTCCTTTTGCAGCTGTATTGCTTCTTTAAACAGAAGTTGATTTTTGTAGGACATGGCTTCGTTAATAAAGATTTTAGTATTTCTCTCAAATTTTTCATTCATTTTACAATCATTATGATCTAAATTACTTTTAATTTTTTCAAGAAATCTTTCTTGGAAATTAATATTATTTAGCTTGACGTAGGATGTCGTTTTTTATCAAGTTTTCTAAATATAGTAGGAAATACAGTTTCACAATATTTAAATTCAGTGTGTCGACAAATAGCTTTTAAAACCTCTTTTAAATTTTCTCCTTCCGAATATGGTACACTAAATATAGTCAAAGTTTTTCTCAACTTCTTGTGATTTTCAGTCAATATAGTTTTTAATTCTTGAAATTTCTGTTTTTATTACATCGTTCTCTTGTTTTGATATCTTTATATCATTTTGAATAATACTTAGACAAGAAAGAGTTTCTTGCATTATCATTTTGGCACCTAGTTCATTGGTGGAAATATATTTAAATTGCAATAATTGGTTTAACGATTGTAATCTGTTATATGATTTAATCTGTGCTGGGAAATAGGCAGTTTCTCCTCATTGATGACTTTAATGGAAGGTTGGAAGACTCACAGAAAATTTCAAATTTCTCTTCAGAAAATTTTCTTCTTTATAAACGGAATAAAGAGGAATAAAGTCGCTTTTTTTTTGGGTGCCAGGGCGTTGAAGGCAAAGAGAGGTGCTGCATCCCCATTCATGGGGCCTGAAGCTTTTTGTGGGGTTAGCGACCAATTTCTCTTAAGAGAACTTAAGAAAGAGGAGAAGAAGAGAACGCAACTCTGGAACTCCCTCCCACGACTGAGGCAGGAAAAGTTCTGCTTGAGAGATTACAACCCAAAAAGATCGGAAGCATACATTGGTGTCAATAAGAAAAAGCTCCGCATTCCTACGGGTTTTCTCACGGGGCACTGTAGACTCAGAGAACACCTGACGAAGCTGGATAGTAATAGCACAAGCACATTCTGCAGGAGGCAGAGGAAACCCCGATATATCTCTTCACAGACTGCGAGGTTGTCACCCAGAGAAGATTTAGGAGCCTGGGTAGTTACCAAGACGTTGAGGAGAGTATATTATTCTCTCTAGAGCCCTCCAGAACATTAAGATTCCTAAGGAACCTTAATCTGGTAGAAGTGCTGTAGGGACTAGGACTGATGTGCGGGAAGACTAGGCGAGACAAAATAAGAATTGAAAAAATAAGAAGTAGCCTAGAAATGGATCCTCTAGTGAAAAAGATGGAGACGCACAGCTGAAACAGTTTGAGCACTCTCTTGTCTTATCTCTTTCTCTTTGCAGAAGAGAATAAGATAATAGCATGAGATGTCTGATGGAGGTGAGAACTGCATTCCAGAGGAAGAGTAGGGTATCTGGAATACATTGAGCGCCTAAGTGTGAAAGGAGGACATCGACGGCCTCCATGAAAAGAACGGCTCAGGATAGAGATAAGTGGAATGGATGGTTAGAGGCATAATATCTGGCTCGACGCTTAAAGGTATAAGAGTTTCAGAAAAAGAAGAAGTCTTAAATGGCCGTACAACTGGAGATGTTGATGGTGAATATATGTACTTATTTAGGAGCGAGGAGGTCTTCAATAATAGTAATTTATTGTGCAGCATCTGTAGAAATTCTGCCTTAATTCATCAGTTTTAAAACGTGCAAAGAAATGTTTTTTGACACCATCAGTGTCTGACACACCTTCTTACAATGTCTTACACCTTTACTTAAACATTAGTAAAATGTTTTCTAGGAGATAAATACAACACAAGTTTACCACTTCTGCCCAAAATAAAATGGGAACCGTGGAATAATAAAAATTATTATAACATAATGAGAATAAAATTAATGATATTAATAATTGGTCAGTCATTATTTATAAACCTTAATGAACTTGATTGTGTAAACTAGAGTGCGCTAGTGTCTTTAATTAATACGTTCAAGTCAGTCCTTAAATAAGAGTGGTTTAATCGTGAGTGTGTATAAGCTCGTTCCCATGCTTTCTCTTCATTGAACGTCTTTGGAAAAACAAATTCAACTAGTGTCAAGTAGTATATCTTAATGCAAAGAAATATTATCAAAATATATGTACTATAAAGAAAATAAATTAGTAGAGGATTCTATAAATAAATTTAATTCAGTACGAAACTCGATTATTTCTGGAAACTGGTTCCTTTTTTAAAAGCAGTCTTGCCTACTTGACAAGAATATTGAAATCAGTGAGTGGTATCAGTACTATCAAGCAATGTTGAGTTTTCCTGGGTTGAGGTTCTGTCAGGGTGTACTGTGCGGAGCCACTTATTGAAATGAATTATTAGATGCTCTTTTCTCTTTCGCAGAATTACTAGCTGTGCTTAATAACTGTAAGGACAATAAAGCACCTGGTGCAGACAGAGTCCCTGCGAATGCTTAAAAAATGCACCAAACCGTTTTTTAGAGACAATGTTAGGATTGTTTAATAAGATTTATGATTCAGGTGAAATATCGATTAGGTTTAAAGATGCAATTATCTTTCCTCTTCATAAAAAGGTTAGATTAGATTAGATTGTGGAGGGCTACGCCTCATTCCACTGCGACCTTCATTGAGAGGTCTATTGTGGTTCCTCTGGGTTTATAGCACATCCCTCAGCTTCGCCATCTTAATCAGGTCTAGCAAAGCTGAAAGCTGAGCTCCGTCATGAAGCTCGTGGCTTCGGGATTGCTAGTCCCCAGTTGAAGAATCCTTGTCCTAGCCAGGCCGGCACACTCACAAAGATGTGTACCGGGGTTTCCTCCTCGGCCCTGCAGAAACGGCATAACATTGTCTGCAGGTAGTAAATGGCATGTGCCTAGTCAGCCTGCAATGCCTTATTAGTAGATCCTCTATTAGCCTTATATCCTTTCGGTTAAGGCTCAGTAGATCCCTAGTGAATGTAGGTAATATCTTTTCATAAAGAATTTAGCCTGCCTCTGTCCTGGCGCACTTTCCCAGCATCGCAGACGATGGTCCTCTATCCTTTCCTTGATAGAAGCGTAAATCAGGCTCCTGGGCAACCCGCCGAAGGGCTTGGGACCTACAAGGTATCCGCCTTTTGTTACCGCATGACCCGGCACCCAGGCGAGTATCAACTTGTTCCGAGAACCCACCTAGGTTAGGCAGATAGGCAGTCCACACCAGTCTTGAGACTATTTGGTGTGAGGAAAGTGCCTTCAGGGCTGCCTGCTATCGAAGTATATGGCCACTCTTCTACCCTCTAACCCTTGCCTTATAATCTCCTTAGCGCAGAGTTGTAACGCTGCAACTTTGACCTGAAAGACCGTGGCGTACTTCCCTAGGCTGGCCTTAATCTTAACTTTAGGCCTGATCCCAGCTCCGATCCCAGTCGGAGTTTCAGAGTTGTCTGTATACCGAGTTATCGGGCAGAGGGGATCCCTGACCCGAGTGGGTATAACAATATGGAAGTTCCTTTCAAAATAAAGCTTGGGAACCATCCTATAGGTAGGCATGCCAAGTACATGGTTAGCCTTAGTTTCTTCTATCAACCTCTGGTTAACACAATCATGCCTAGAGGTGATAGGTGGCGGCCCCTGCAGGAGCCATGAATTCCCATTCTGGCCTACTTTGGATGAGAATATATCACGGTGGGAAGTTAAGGAGGACCTCCAACGCCGCAGTCGAGGTGGTTCTCATGGCCCCAGGACACATAGGCATGCTTGCCTTTGAATTCCACTCAGCCTCCCCACCATCCCCTTCTACAGAGTGTTGGACCACCATATGTGATCATGGGTCTGATGACCCTGATGTAAATCTAGAGGATCAGACTGGGCGCAAGCTCTAGTTCCTACCACAGAGTCCTCTGCATCTATTGAACGACACACTGGCCTTTGCTGTCTTGTCGATGTGTTGATTCCATGTGGTCAAATGTAACCTGTAGATCTTTAGCCTCCAGCGCAAATGGAAACGGAGTGTGCCCAAGTTGGTGGTTTAAGGCCTTCCAACTTGTTGCGTAACGTGAAAGGCACTATTATGGTTTTGTGGGGGTTTATGGTTAGCTCCTCCTCCCTGCACCAGTTCCTGACCTTGCTAAGAGCGGCTTGTACCCGCTTTGAGATTTTACTGGGTTATTTGCCTCTTACTACAATCGCTAAGTCATCTACGAAGCCCAGACAGTTAGCCATTCGCAGATAAATCATAAAGGAGGTCATCAACGACCAGTGTGTGTCCACTTCAGAGGGGACAGTACTCCTCCTTGTGGGGAAATTCCCACTTTCCGCCTATTGTGGAAATATTAATTCTGTTTCTTAGATCAGACTCCATCCAGTCGCATAACGCTGCTGGTACTCCTCTTCTTTGGAGAGAGTTGGTGACCGAGGAACGCAAGGCATAATTGAATGCGCCCCCTATGTCTAAGAAGGTGGCTACCGCAATCTTTTTATCCTGTAGGGATTTTGAAAGAAGCCTGTTGAGATCATCCAACTTTTCGAGCAGACCGTCTTTCCCCTTGTGTTCGTGGCCTTTCCGGACAGTTTTCCTGGTAGGCCATGGCTATTGCTTCCGCTGCACCTCCTCCACGTCGTTCTAGTCTCTGCACCCCTTTCCCATCCGAGACTCCCTGTGCTAGCTTGTCCTTAAGGGAGTTTACATATCCAACCCAATCGGTTTCTCGAGGGTTACGGAATAAGGCCGTAACAGCGGGAGGGTGTCGATATAGAATCTGATGTGCCTATGATCGGAACATGACGGTTCCGACGACACATGCCAATTCTTATCATGTCACTCATCCTAAGATTGGTCAGAGACAAGTCCAACACCTCCCTCCTGACCACCGTGACGAAGATGGATTCCTTACCTATATTAGATATTAGTAACCCTTTACCATAGATAAATTCCAAAAGGGCTTACCTCTGCTGTTGTAGTTGCTGCTTCCCCATGGTAGGGTTATTATAAATATTACGGTTGCAGTTGCTGTTTCCCCATGGTAGGATTATTATAAATATTACGAACGTTAAATTGCTCGCCTGTGCAGATGATTTGATTATTCTGTTTTCAGTATGATGGTGTTTCAAAAAATGATAAACAACCTTAAAGTATACTGCTATAGATGGAATCTTAAGTTAATTTATCCAAATCAGATATCATTGTATTTAGGAATGGAGGGAATGGCCATGCGAGAAAAGTGGTTTTTTAAAGGGGAAGATATAGAGGTGTCAACAGTTATAAATACGTATTACGCTAACATCATCTTTATCTATCGAACAGCATCTTAAAAATAATTTAACTATGGCTAAATTTTCTATTTGTAATTTTAATAATCTAATTTTGAGTAAACATATTAACTTCCCCTTAGTTACCCATATTCAGTGTAGTTTCAAAAAGTATAATGTGTTACGGTGCACAAATAGAGGGTTGCATGATTTATAAAACAGTAGAAATGCTGACATTATTTGTTGAAGAAAGTTTTTATTTACCGACACCCAGTTATATATTAAATCTAGAAAGCAATCTTTATCCAACTTTATCTTTATTATGTTAAATTATTATGAAATTGCATTTCATATTGATAAAAAATGTTTAAAGCTCCCTAAGTTATGAAACAAGATATTTTTTGGTTAAAGGATTGGAAAATATGTGTTCTACTTACGAAATAGATGCTACATGATACATTTTTTTCTGTAGATGATTTAACACAAGTAACTAGTAACTTTTAATTTTCTTTGTATTATGCTTCTGTGCTGTCAAAAATATTGTTGGTTTATAATTCCGCTAATAAATTTTTTTTTTTTCCACATCTTCAAGACTATCTATATAATAAAGCTTGAGAAAAACAGGAAACTCTGTCGAAACATTGGCATAATTTAATGTTTCTTTCTTGACAGAACCTCAACAAATTCCTAATAAAATAACATACCAACAGTCAACAAATACTTTTGTATACATATATATGAAATACCCTTAACCAGATTGCTCAATAAAGAAATTAATGTTAATAAAATCATAATATTGACGAATTCACTTGTTTTTTTTTTACTTCTGGCCGAACCTCACGAATTTTAACAATATGTACTCTAACGGCCAATAATTGAGTACGACGGGTGCTATGATGACTACCCCCACTGCGGCCTTGGAGGTCCTGTTAAACCTTCCACCACTCCACATTTACGTCCAAGGCGTTGCAAGAGCAGTTGTGGCACGACTACAACAGGGACAAGCGCCCATCTATCCCAGGCATACTGGGAGGTACCAAGACCTATGGGAGGAGCTGGAGGCGGACCCGATCTTGGGCCTGCCTACGGACATAATGACTCCTAGGTATGACTTCCAAAAACCCTTCAAAGTCCTGATATTAGACAGAGGGGCATGGAAGAATGGGCCGCCGGTTACAGGCGAATCTATGTGGTACACGGACGGGTCCAAGATGGAAGATGGAGTGGGAGCCGGCGTGTACGGGGCTCACTCGAGATGTAATATCTCGGTGAGCCTGGGAAGGCTAGCTACGGTCTTTCAGGCGGAGCTAGTCGCGATTATTCTCTGCGCCGCCGAAATAAGAAGACGGGGAGTGTATAACTCCAGAGTCGTCATTTATTCGGATAGCCAGGCTGCTCTGCGGGCAATTGACTCGTGGGAGATCAGCTCAAGGCTGGTGTGGGACTGCCTAGGTGCACTCAGGGAAATTAGTAGCCATAATAAGGTCTTCCTGGTTTGGGTACCTGGGCACTCGGGTTACAGAGGCAATGAGGCGGCGGACCGCCTGGCCCGGGAGGGTTCAATGAGAGCACTTATCGGGCCGGAGCCGTTCTGTGGTGTCTCAAGATGCCTCAGGAGTGCAGGACCGATCAAAGGAATGGTGGGTCAAAACTCCAGGCCAGAGGCAGGCGAAAACGTTTATTCATAACCACTCGCCCAAGCTAACTGCGGAACTACTCCAATTAGGCCGGGTGGCCATAAGGATAGCAGTTGGCGTTTTCACTGGCCATTGTAGATTAAATAAGCACATGCATCGTATGGGCCTGGCAACGGATAGCCTCTGTAGGTTTTGTCAGGAGGAAGAGGAGACGGCACTGCATGTAGTATGTCAGTGCGAGGGGCTGGTCTGGCTAAGGTACCGCCTCTTTGGTAAAGAGAACCTGGTGCCAACAAGCCTCAGCCAGGGCCCTCTCTCGGACCTATTAAGTCTTTTAAGGCAAGCAGGACTCGAGAGGGTGCTCTGATGGCAGGTGCTCTGACTGACCACCTGGGAGCCCCCCCCCAATTCCACAGTCCCCCCCCAATTCCACAGTCCGGTTAAGGACAGGATAGAGGGAGGGTCCAAGTTTTATTACCTAAGAAATATCTGGCTCTTTAAACAAAGCGTAAACTTCTCGATTATGCCTAATTCTCGTATAGGACCATAGATTCAACGAAGCACCTTCCGTTCAAATACCGCCAGGACTTGTTAATCTGTTTTCGTCATGGTCCACGCTTCGGAGCCATAAATCAGCACTGGCCGAATGAGCGACTTGTACAGCAGTGACTTTGTGCTACTAGAGATGAGTTTGGTTTTCAAATGTTTTGCTAGGCCGAAATAACACGTGTTCGCGGCCATAATCCTGTTTTTAATTTCTAAGCTCCACTGGTTTTCGCTGTTTACCAAAGATACAAGATATATAAATTCATTAAATCTCTCAAAACTATAATGCGCGTTCGTCAGGTGCTGCTCTTGGGTAGAAGGGCCACGTCCCGTGCACATATACTTGGTCTTTACTTCATTAACAACCAGGCCTAGCCGTCTGGCTGTTGCTTCTAGCGACAAAAACGCTTCTCTCAAGGCGTTCCTCGATCTTGCCTTAATATCGATGTCGTCAGCGTATGCAAGAAGTTGGACGGTTTTATTCAGAAGGGTGTCGCTGATCTGGATTCCAGAATCCCTCACGGCTTTCTCTAGTGATTAAATAGGAGGCCGGCTAGGCGTCCCCTTGCCGCAGTCCTTTATTCGACGCAAATTCTTGAAATAAATCTGTCTGTACATGAACTACACACTCTGCACCCGTCATGGTCCTTAAGAGACGGACTAGCTTAGTAGGTATGTTCATTTCAATCAGGGTACTATAAAGTTGCTCTCTGTCAACGCTATCATAGGCGGATTGAAATCTATAAACAGGTGGTGAGTCTTAATATTATACTTCATAGTTTTCTCAAGCGTCATCCTGAGAGAGAAGTGGTTGGTCGTTGATGATTTTCCTTTTCGGAACCCATACTGATATTTGAGCCTTTGGAACAGAATATTTGACACAGTATCTTGTAGGTGCACGGGAGTAGGGAGATGCCCCTGTAGTTTCCCCAGCTTAACATATCTCCTTTCTTGTAAATAGGGCATATCACTGACTTATTCCAATCTTTAGGCATTGTCTCTTCTATCCAGATGTTTAGAAAGAGTTCGCGCAAGATGGTTAGCTCATTGCCCTCCATACTTGTATAGTTCGGCCGGGAGTCCATCAAACCATGGGGCGTTATTATTTTTGAGCTTTGTTATTGCCTCCTCAATTTCCTCTCATCATCAGGCGGTTCCAGATCATCGTCAGCATTATAAATAGGCGGCGTGTGGGTACTCATTCAAGCAGCCATTCTGTGTTCTTTCGGTAAGGAGGTCTTTAAAATATTTTTTCCATCTGTACAAAATATCCACCTTATCTGTTAGAAGGGCTCCATTTTTATCTTTACATGCAGTAACTACTAGCTTATAGGATTTACGCCACTTATTGATTTTTCGTTAGAATTTCCTCACCTCGTTTAGATTTCTATGCTCTTCGATGGCTACAGGCTCCTTATTCTCATATTCCCGCTTTCTCCTCCTATGCATTCTCTTTTCAACTTTTCTTTTCTCATGATATTCCTCAGTTGCAGCTCGAATATTCCTCTTTGGAGCATTTTTCTGTAGGATTCACTCTTCACTGCAGTTACTACTTGACACTCTTCATCAAAGCAGGGGGTCTAGTTTACCTCCTCTGCTGGCCTAGCACTTCCTCCGCCACTGCATCCATTATCTCCTTGCACTTATCCCATTCGTAGTCAATGGATTCTTCATCTTTTAGTTGGATATTTAAAGTTAGCGATGAGCTTTTGCACTTGAACAAATATTGCTTTTCAAAAGCTGTTAAGTTATGTTCTCTATATTGTTATGGCTGTAAAGCATCGGAGATATTTTCCGTGACAGCTTGCTTCTTTTCGTGGTCATCGACCGGTTTCGGACGTTCGCCCATCATCAGGATGTTTTATCAAAACAGTGTAATAACTTAGACTTGCAAGAGCAAATGTTATCATACTGTTTTGACAAAACATCCTGAAGATGGGCGAACACCCGACACCGATCGATGACCACGAAAAGAAACGGGTGCCACGGAAAGTATCTCTGATATGTTCACAATACAGTAGAAACGAAGACGAAGTCACGTATCACTTTATTGCGCGTTGTTCTATTTTAAATGAGTTTAGACTGAGATACTTAAAAAAAAATAATTAGACTCTTCTAGAGTTTAGAGTACTTAAATGGAAAAAATTCGACCAAGATAATCAAATATCATAGAAATTCAGGGTCATACAAGCCTTACCTTAATGTCCGAGTTAACTACAAAGTCATCCAGTTCGGTATTGTTCTCGTATTACTTTGTTGCCTGCATTGTCTACTGTTGACTGTTGGCTTTTGGAGACTGCTTTGGTTTTCCCGAATTGTTTTCCTTGTAAAGTTAAATTAATTTTTTGGGGCATTCGTCACTTCTTTTCTGATTAGTTATTTATTTGACTTATATTATTAAATAAATGTATTTATTTATTGTTATTAAGGGAGACATATTTACCATTTTTATGGTGATCAGTTGCCTTATTGTTACCATTAATTTTTTTCTATTGGTGTAAGTATACTTCATATTGATATCTGTGTTAGGTCCTTTCTTTTTTTAATTAGAATATATGTATTTAGTTTAATTATTATACTTCCAAATAATATAGTTTTTTGAGTTTAAATTAGTATTCCCTTCATCTCAGGCGGTCAAGTGGACCATGAGGAAAGCCTGTCTGAATGTTTACCCATTAACTTCTTTTCAGTTTTTTGAATAAAGGCTTATTATTATTATTATTATTTTATTATTATTATTATTATTATTATAAAAAAAGATTCAGTAGGAATCGTATGGGACATAGATGTCTCCTCAAACCATAATGCCCTACAAGGGATCCTCTTTTAGAATCCTAAGGAAGTCCGTGAAAAACACACATCTTACTTAGGACCCTTTAGACTTATCGATAAGGATGGATGCTGAAAGCTGTCCATAATAGAAAAGCTAGTGATATTGAAAGAATTTTTTTCTTTACCAGTTGTCCTAGTGCAGAGTGGAGAAGTATATACATTTGGTAGTAACAGTTACGGACAACTAGGAGTTGGAGACGTCATGGTTCGAGGTGGGCCAATGCAAGTGAAATTACCTGCTGCAGCAACCCACATTGCCGCAGGCAGCAATCATACGGTGGTACTGACATCCAAAGGCCATGTTTATACTTTTGGTGCTCATCAGGCAAGTTTTAATATTTAACGTTTAGAAATATACTGGATTTAGTAATTCATACCTACTTAATTCACTAAACATAAGTATCCATTAATTTCTAACAGAAAAGCCAATTGGGAAGAGGCATGGGAAACAATGGACCCGGACAAGCCGGAGAAGGTCCAAGTAAACGAGCAGATCCATCAAGATCACCTTGGCATTCAATCCCTGGTCCGCTAAGTTGGGTGGGGCCAAGACAGGGACGTCGGGCTACATGGGTTGGAGCATCAGCCGACCAGACCTACCTTAAAGTTGATGAAAGTTTAATTAATTCAGTCTCATTGAATCAGTCTACAATAATGGCCAACAAAACATCTATACGTAAGTAAATTAATTTAGTTTGGTCCTTTAATTTTCTTTGTTTGGTGATTAACTCATAAAAGGTATTGGTTTAAGACGTTATTTCTGAATTTCCACTTTTATTTTTACAGTTTTGGTGCCTAAAAAATGTGAACAAGATAAATCATTTCGATGCTTAGTGATAAACAAACGTGATGGCAATTGTTGCAGTTTTAGCGAGGAGTCGCAAGTGGATTTTTCACAGAAAATTGTTTGTTTAGACCCAGTTTATAATGTATTATGGAGGTAAGTCTCAGTTTTTATTGTTATATTGTTGTGTGACTCTGCAATAACTGTTTGATGTGGGCGAAACACTAATACATGGCGTGTGGTATTCGGTTCTGAACTGGAAAAGTCTTTTTAAGTCTGTGAGGATTAGATAATGTATTCGTAACAATATTAGATTCCTATGGGGAAAAGATCGCAGAACTTTTCCTTAACAACAAAGTAACATCTTGAATGTGGTCCTAGACAAAAGTATCCCATGCTTTTTGAAGAGCTTATACCATTAATAGTAAGTTTTCTCATATCTTGTTGTATTCCTGCGTAATGAAAATTAAATATCGAACAGATTTTATCAAAAAAATCTGGTATGAAACTCAAACGTCTTTCCCTTACGCGATTTACATAATTATAATTGACAAATTCTGTTTTAACTTATAGTTCTTAGTAGATGTTGGAAATACCTGAATGTCTAAAATCTAAAATTGTTAAAACCTATGATCTTGTAACGTGGCCTTTTTACAGCTACCAAGATGGCCACCTTTACTGTTACAATACAGTCTGCTGCGAAGCTGAATTTGGTCGTTGGTCCATAATTAGCAGCCAGCTGGCGTTGCCAACTTCACCTGGGATGGCTGTAACAAGATCACAAGCTGCTCTACATTTATTGGCCGCTCTTGATACACTAACAGCCACAGAGCATGTCCTTTGTCCGGCGGCTGATGAAAAGAGAGCCCGACAAGCGCATACTAAAGTCTACAGTAAAGAGGATTTTTCCACTGTTGGACGATTTGAATGTAAGTTTTGGTTATGAGAAAAAATAATTAATTTTACTCTGCCATCATTAAAAAGTTATATTTCACTGTGTTATAAATTTATTTCGAAGGTCACGGCGGCGGTTGGGGCTATTCTGGCCATTCTATAGAAGCTATAAGATTTATGGCTGACACCGACATCCTGATGGGTGGTTTTGGTTTGTTCGGTGGTCGTGGGGAATATACTGGCAAGATTAAGGTAAGAATTTGTTCAGTGTTTCCAATTGCAAGTTTTTTTGAATGTCGGCAAAGGAGACTGAGTTTTCTATATTAGAATTTAATAATTTATTCTCCCATTTGCAGTTATTCGATATCGGCACTGAAGGCGGCGAACAAGAAAGCGACGGTGAATTACTCGCGGAAACTGAAGAAATTCCATATGAATGTGGTCCTAGACAAAAGTATCCTATGCTTTTTGAAGAGCCTATACCATTAATAGTAAGTTTTCTATTATCTTGTTTGTATTCCTGGGTAACGAAAATTAAATAAAAAGCGGTAATATTTTGATCAATAAGTTTACAATGGATGTATATTCTTGAGGAATTTGGTCGTTTAAATAAAACAAACTTTACTTTACTATCATTTCGTCTTATATTAAGACAGCAGTTAGAGAAGGTAAAAAAACAAATACGTAAAATAACCTTACATATAGCCAAAGTCTAGAAGAAATAACAAAAATATACCCTCAGCATAAATGATATTATCCAATCAAATTACAGTACATTGCTCAGATTAGAAATGTCAGATTTTTACTTTCTCTTACTCCTAGTAAGAGGAAGTATTGTAATCGTGTCAAATTTTCGATATCGAGTTTTCACCGGAAATATCCGTTTTGAGGTCCCCTGAGTCCAAAAAAGTGGTTTTTAGCAAATGGTCTGTGTGTGTGTATGTATGTGAACAGCATAGCTCAAAAACGAAAAACGTATAAAGTTCAAACTTGATATTACGTTTAGGTATCACATGGAATCTGACGGTGCGTTATCTGTCAATATTCCTCAACCGGAAGTACTACTTTACTAGTTGTTTTTTTTACGTTTTTGCGATTTTCTCAAAAATGACTCCGACGATTTTCTTTAAACTTGGTATAACAACTACACATACAATGAGCTACAACTTTTATTTGAAACATTTCTCCAGGAAAATTCAATTAAGGGCACTTCCGGGGGAGGGGTGGAGTTAGGTTTTCATCTTAACAGTTTATTAGCCAATTCTGTCATCTAAATAATGTTAATTAAAATTGAATATGTTGTTGAAGTTCCGAGTTTAAAAAAAATCGGATAACCGGAAGTGCGTTTGTTTTAACACTTTACTAAATGATTTTTTCATTTTTTCGCGATGTTGTCAAAAATGGCTCCGACGATTTGCTTGAAACTTCTTATATAAACTAAACATACAAAGATCTATAACTTTTATTTAAGACATTTCTCTGGAAAAATTCATTTAAGGGCACTTTTAGGGGAGGGGTCGGGTTACAGCTTCCCTAAAGTGGTATCATAGTTGATTATACAATTCTATCATCCAAACAAAATTAATTAGAAATAAATAGATGGCCAAAATTTCAAGTTTTAAGAAAATTTATTAACCGGAAGTGCGCTTTTACTGAACGGTTTTTTTCAGTTTTCGTCGTATTTGAATTAATTTGGTACACAAACTATAAAATTTGTCAATTATAATTTTGAGAACTGGAGTAAGAGAAAGTTGTGTGAGTGTATCACACCAGATTTTTTTTTTGCATTAGCTTTCGCCATCAGCCATGTATTATATCTGGAAGATAACCTTCCCGATATCCAGCACCGATGCTGGCGCAAAATCTCGCTGCAGTGTACTCATATTTTCAATTCCACGCATTCGCGCTTTTACTGAACAGCTTTTTCAGTTTTCGACGAATTTCGTTATATTTGGTCACAAACTATAATATTTGTCAATTATAATTTTGAGAACAGGAGTAAGAGAAAGTTGTGTGAGTGTTTCACACCAGATTTTTTATTACAAGCATTTGGGGTCATTTCTTTGAACCATCTTTTAAATGTATTAGATTCTTTCTCTATATTTTAATATTTTCATAATCAAAGTTATGGCTATTTTCCAAAGAATGCTGTGCAAGAGCACAGAACTTTTGTTTGTTTTTTTATATTTGATTAATTTCTGGGCATTCTGGGTAAGTAATATATAGACGATAGAATCGTAAAATAAACTGAAATAACACTAGAGGAAAAATCTGGTGTGAAACACTCACACAACTTTTCTTATTCCTGTTCTCAAAATTGACAAATTTTATAGGTTGTGTACCAAATTTAATGATATTCGTCGAAAACTGAAAAAAAACGGTTCAATAAAAGCGCACTTCCGGTTTACTAATTTTCTTGAAACTCGGAATTTTGGGTAGCCTATTTATTTCTAATTAAGTTTGTTTAGGTGATAGAATTGTATACTCTATCATCAAATTATACTTTGACAGAATTGTTTAATAAACTGAAATAGCACTTTACATAACACTAACCCCACCCCTCCCTCAAAAGTGCCCTTAAATGAATTTTCCCGGAGAAATGTATCATAAAAGTTGTAGCTGTTTCTAGGTGTAGTTTTGTACTAAGTTTGAAAAAAATCGTCGGAGCCATTTTTGAGAAAATCGCAAAAACGTAAAAAACCAACTAGTAAAGTAGTACTTCCGGTTGAGGAATTTTGACAGATAACGTATTGCCAGATCCCATGGTAATACCTAAACGGAATATCAAGTTTCAACTTTCTAAAGTTTCTCGTTTTTGAACTATGCTATACACACACACACAGAGACCATTTTATAAAAACCACTTTTTTGGACTCAGGGGACCTCAAAACGGATATTTCCGGTGAAAACTCGATATCGAAAATTTGAAACGATTGCAATACTTCTTTTACTAGGAGTAAGAGAAAGTAAAAAAAATACCCCAGCATTCCCCAAAAATCCCTCTTAAATGAATTTTCCTGAAAAAATGTATCAAATAAAAGTTGTAGCTCTGTATATGTTTAGTTAATATTCGAAGTTTAAAGAAAATCGTAAGAAGAAAAAAAAACTTGAAAAATCCATTCTATAACGTATTACTTTCGGTTGACCGCTTTTGTCCAAAACCTTATTGTCAGTTGCTCTGGTGGAACTTAAACGAAATATCCAGATTGTACTTTCTTCGATTTTCCATTTTTGAATTTATGCTGACTCTACATACATTCATATATATATATATATCTATTATCTTATATATACAGAGAGGGAGAGAGAGAGAATGACAATGACAATGACAGACAGACCAATTTCTAAAAACAACTTTTTCGAACTTGGGGGACGTCAAAACGTGTATTTCCGGTGAAAATCCGATATCGAAAATTTAATAGTAAGAGAAAGTAAAAAGTATTTCTACTATATATTATGTTGGCTTCACTTCTACAGGCAGCTGAAAACACTCGTAATAATCTGACCTACTTTTAATTTAAGCTTGCTCAAATGATCCTCAGTTCTAGATTCTAAACATCTAATCTTATTCCCATAGTTAGAAATCTTTCGAATAATCTTCCCTTCCCACTTTGAATAAACTGGAATTTATTTTTCCTGCAAGACAAATAATTCCTGCTTTAAATAATTCTAACACTACTAACTAACGTTCTAAAAAGACCTTTTATAATAGCATTTATTGGTGCTGGTATTAGTTAGAATAACTTTAGGTTCTAGCCTGCGGAGTCTTTTGTATGTTTATTTATTTATTTATTTATTTATACGGGAAATACCCATTTTATGTAATAATAAAATATACAAAACATTGTTATAGTTATATACTAGAACTTAATACTTAGAAGTTGCATATAACAATTATGTATTACTATAACAAAAAATATTAAATGCTTTAAAGTCAAATATCGGAGTAAAACACGAAAAACAATTATGTATTACTATAACAAAAAATATTAAATGCTTTAAAGTCAAATATCGGAGTAAAACACGAAACTCTTTTCTTTTGAGCTTATTCTCAGGCTGAGAGACAAATTTTCTTGAAAGTCCGATTTTTTACTAAATATTTAGTTGCATATAATTCTCAAAAAGTAATCCATTGAGAAATGGATTGATTACTGAAATGGTCCTGTAGAAGGAAGTGAATGAAGTCCAAATGACAATGCTATTCAGGAACCCTCAGAAATCAGTATTCTCAGTAAAATGTTTCAAATTAAAGTGATAGAATTTCGTATGTATCTAATTCAGTTTCCGAGAAATCGCGAAAATTACAAAAATTCATTGTATAAAGTTACATTCCATAAATTTTGCTTCAAATTTGGTATTTATATTAATTATTATATTTAGTACTCCTATAATATAATCTAGTTAGAGATACAAATGTTATAGCTATAACAGAATACTTAAAAAAGCATATGCCAGCTCCGGATTCATAAAACTGAGGGGAAATGTGAACACATAAGAATTGAATTGGTGTGTACTCAGCCAGTTTATTTCAACAAAGATAATTCAATTGGTTCTTTACTTGGATTTACACCGCATAAAGTGTTAGATAATTCAAACACCATAAATCTGATGAAATAGTGAAAATCCACAGTGTAAGTGCAGATGCCGTAAACTGCAGCGAGCTACAGGCTCTTACAGAAATAGAAAACCTGGTCATACTAAGTTATGTAAATACGTTTATTAACATATTAATAATATATTAATAATAATATATTTTGTTAATAATTATGCTACTAAATGCACTACAATTCCTCCAGGATATAAGCTAGTACATGAGCCTAATCCAGTCATTTATTTTCAATTTACCGTAGAGACAATTGATTATATTACAGTGACTCTTACAGATCAAGGTAACAAGTTGGTAGATTTTCGCGAAGAAATGACTACAGTACGCTTACACGTGAAGAGAAATGGGTATTGAATTCCAAAAGTATAAAAGCCCAAACATCAGAAGTAAACCGTACCGCATTGAACGTACTACTCATAGTGTGTTAACTCCTGCAAATATTAGATTTTGACAACAAATAGATCCTACAGTAAAGCTCAATGGAAGAAATATTAAATGTAAATTATGAAGTGATGTTCGAGGAGCCAATTATGAATATCATTCACATCAACCATACGCTCAGTCACAAATAATTCTGATGAGATAATTATTTCAGTTCAACAACAGGATCTTTTCAGAGTTCCTTCAAAGAGTTTTTTTCTAAATTCAAGGACAACTAAATGCAGATGAAACTGCATCAGACTTAAATGTGCGATTAGTAAGGATTGCTTTTATGTTTCTCTTTGATGAGATCAAGAACCAGTTAAATGGAGTTGACTATCTCCGTAACCAGGAATAGCTAGCACCCTTAAAGGTTTTGTTTCATTTAATAGCGATAAAGTCAAAGCATTTGAAATAGCCGGATGGATGCACCCTAATATAGATGTTGAGCTTGCTGACATGATGGTAATTTGTTTGCTGCATTCCATTAGATACTGTTTTGGGCTTTTTTGAAGATGATAATAGTAAAATTCTAAAGGAAAATGTTAACTAATATTACATCGAAATAGAAATGATCATGATTCTATTTTTACCGCAAGCCCAGAAGTTAAAGCTTCTATTAAGCATTCCTGCAATGGAGGATCCCATATGTAAAATGCCTGATCAACAAAGGTTGAAGTTTCTGAATGTAATCAACAAGGGAAAGACCATGCACATGGCATTTCGATCTTGGGACCTTATAGAATATCTAGTCTTACCTATTACTAATAAAACATACATGAACATGAAAACAACGACTAAAAATTTGGAAAAACCTCGCCATGTGATTATAAATTTCAAACCAACAGAAAAGATAATAAACTAGCGGATCCAACAATTTTCTATCTAAAACAATGTTACTAATGTTAAACCGCATCTAAATTCAGAGGTTTATCCTTATGATGACTAAAATGTTTTTTAATGAACTATTTCACCTTTGTATATTACATTTACCGAAATTTTCAATATAGTTATTATGGAAAACTGAACCAAACTCATGTCCAGAAACAATTTTAAGATTATACACTCATATTGTAATCGATTGTCAATCGGATCTTATGGCTCATAAGATCATCCTCAGAAGACTTTAGGCTGGAGATGGAATGTAGTGAAGCTTTTAAAGCAAATAATACCTACAGCTACCACCTACACCAAATACAGCCTACGCTTTAATTTTGGTTGAATGTAATCCATTGTCTGGATTTGTAAGAAGAATATAAGGGGGGGGAGTTGATATATAAGAGAAGCGTTGTGAGAGATGTAGTTACAGTTGCGCCCTTGTAGTTAAGTAACAACATGTGTTGTGCAGTAATAGATATACAAGATTAACAAGACGAAGAACATGTTAAGGAGTTAGCAGCAGTAGTAGACTTATCTGGTCGAGAGCAGCACTGGTTATTCAAGCCACCATCATATGGAAACCCATACTCATCACCCGACGGTGGGTCTTCAAAAACCTTCACGGAATCAGATGGATGATGTTGTGGTAGATTATTCTAAATTGTCAGAACATTAAACCAGATGGAAGAAAACGACTACCAATTATTTGCCAAGGGTGAAAAAAAAGTGTAAATTTGTGGGGAATTTCTTAGCCAAAACTGTATTTAATTCACAGGATTTTGGCTGTCCCAACATAAAATCTCTATCTTCATATCACTCCCATGTGACCACTAAATGCTACGACATAATGAGAGTAAATTTAAATGTGCTCTGCATTCCAGCAAAATGTTAGTTAATAGGTTGTTCAAAACCAATCAAAGGGTGATTTTACTAGTACCAACGTAAGAGAAAGTATGATTATCAGAAGATTTTTGTTGGCCGTTAGTTGTAATATGAAAACAAGAATTAGTTGGCTTCTCGACCAATTCAAGGTAAAAAACAAAAAAACAAAAAATAAATTTTGTAATTGTTTTTTAATAATTAACAAGTTCGACGTTTTGACAAACTTTGTTTGCCTTCTTCAGGAACAATACAAAACTAAAGAGAAAAAATTATAACATAAAACACAAACAAAAACCAAAATCCATAGGTGCGATTACAGTAGGACTGCTAAGTCTGTAATGAAAGGGTGTATATTGTAATGCAGAAGGCCAGGAGAAGGGGGACCATGTTATGTGTGGAGAAAGTAATGTGTGGAGAGGGGTTAAAAAAATTGCTTTTTTATTTATTTTATTTTATTTTTTATTTTTTATTTATTTATTTTATTTTATTTTATTTTTTTTTATATTTTTTTTTTCCCTCTCCTTCAGGATTTTTTAAGGGAATAGAGGATATAATTGTAATGGGAAGAAATTAGGTCTTTGTCTTTTTTATGATTAACAGGGTTAGGTTGGGATGGATATGTATGGACTCAGTAAGGAGTCGCTTGGTGTAATTGGGCTGGGTAGCGAGGATAGAAGGATTATGGAAATCAAAAGTATGGTTCAAGGATAGAGCGTGCTTGGAAAGTGCTGTACTGCCTATTTTCTTAGAAGCAATGTCGTATTTGCGCTGTTTGAGTCTTTTATGTAAGTATTGTGAACTTTCTCCTACATAGGAAGCATTGCAATTGGGAGTAGAGCATTTCAAGTTATAGACCTGTGTGTTTTGTTGGTTATGGGAATAGGATCTTTAAGTTTGGAGTAGATTTTGTTCAGTTTGTTTGAAATGGTGAAGCCTATGGTGAGATTGGGAATGTGTTTCTTAAGGGATTTGTTGATTTTTTGCGAGAGGGAATTGATATGTGTAAGGGATCTATAGTCCGGGACTATTGTCGAAACGTCGAACTTGTTAATTATTAAAAAACAATTACAAAATTTATTTTTTGGTTTTTTGTTTTTTACCTTGAATTGGTCGAGAAGCCTACTAATTCTTGTTTTCACATGTAAGAGAAAGTACTTTTAAAAACTCCTGTAATTTTAGCTCTCGATTTCTAAAAATTTTAGCTACAAATGGATTTATAAAAATAAAAAAATAAATCTGTACAGTGTGTGTTCTGTGGACTGAATCTTTTAGAAGAGGTAATCAGGGAATATCCCTGTAAATTACATAATTTTTTGCAAAATCATAATTAAATGAAAAAATCAGGTGTATCTAATTGTTGGCTTATCGACCAGGAAGTTTCCAAAAAAACACCAAATAATTTTTAAGTGTTTTTTTGGAAACTTCTTGGTCGATAAGCCAACAATTAGATACACCTGATCGCTTCTAACGGCCAACAATTGCTACAATTGGATAAATGAACAAATGTTCTGGGAACTGATTGTAATCCAGTTTTAGTACTATTTTTTATGAAGAATAAAAGAAATAAAACATTGTAAAAAAACTTATTTTGTGTATTTTTTCTCTCCCCTATAATAGATCAAAAATAATAAAGCAAATAATTTAAAAAAAGAATATTTATTTAATTGAATAATTTTAAGATATAAGTCAGCATTAATATAAGTTTGCAGCGCATGCGCGTTCCTTCTCTTAAGAGAAAGAGAATGTAAGGTATGGTCAACTCTCACATGGGTGTGAGTCATCTCACATTGATAAGATACATCTTGTTTTTGTAAAAAACAGTTTTTATTATGATTAGCCTCACCAAACAACTCAATAGCTAATCTTAATCCATCCCCCAAAAATAAAAAGGCTGTCCTCAACCCCTCCACCGCTCTAACAAAATCATAACAGCATAACCCTAACCCGCCCTCCACCCTCAACCTACAGGCTCCACTCCAGCCGCCGGTAAAAATTCTACACCCCTCCACTCAAAGTAGACAACACCTATTATTGGAAAGAGAAGAGAGAGAGAACGCTTTTTATTATTCAAGGACATGCCCCCCATCTTATTCTACCTCACCTACACCCTCGACCCACCGCTCAAGTTGAGCTAGAATCGATGCCACCTCACCCACCCACCCGGCTTGCAGTCCAGGTTGTCCCAGAACCGGTCTTTTTCTACTACTATTTTGCTTAAAATTGGTCAAGTTGAGTTAGAATCGATGCCACCTCACTCACCCACCCGGCTTACAGTCCAGGTTGTCCCAGAACCGTCTTTTTCTACTACTATTGTGTCTATTGGCTCTATGAGTGAAGAATTAAAGATGGTAATAAATTAAAGCGCTAATAACCAGAGAAATTATGCACCGAAACAAAAAACCTATAGCAGCCTAATTTGGCGGCTTCGCCGGTTCCTAGCGCCTTGCTATGATGTTATTGGAAATCCTTGGGAATCGGTTCAGCATTGTACAGTATTGCGGTTCTGATAAAAATAGTGTACCCGGGTTCAAAAAAGTGACATAAAACGTCGTAGATTTATCCAATCTTTTTATAAAATCGGCTAGAATTCACATATGATTGTACATACATATGAAAATGCACATACTTAGATAGTAGTAATTAGATAAATAGACAGACAGGCGCAGAGCTATACATCAGTTATCCCAGGTCCTATTTTATTTCTAAAGTTAGTAAAAATGAGAAAGGAAAAATAAAAAGTAAGTATAAAATAATTTTTTCCTTTATTCATAGAACGAATAAAAGTTATTCTTTATTAGAACTTCGAATAAAGAATAAAAATTTATCCGTACTCGAAATCCTCTTAAGACTTCTTAAAATTTGCCTCGGGACATCTTCTCGAGACAATTATATTAGCAATAATTGTAGTCTTTATTCTCATTGTAGTTTTCTTTGTATAAAATTTTCTTTTAGATTACTTTTTTATTTATTTATTTCATTTTTAAATAAATTGAACAATACAATTTAGGCAAACAGATGGTATGTAGCTTGGGCAAGAGTGAGTGGTCCGTCTAGCGATTGCGGTTCCAGTGGCCAGGGCATGGTAACCACTGAAGATCAGTAAGTACAACCTAAAATCACAGAAAGATTTTTTTTTGTTTAACAAAGTGTTTCAATTAATTATTATTATAATTTTCACTTCTTACATTTTTTTAAATTTATAGAGTTGTATTCTATTTTAAATCATCCAAAAAGTCGAACAATGGAACTGATGTAAACGCTGGACAGATTCCACAGTTACTTTATAAAGTTGTAACCCCTGAAAGTCAGACACCAAACAGGCAGACAGATTCTACAGAACCGGCTTGTATTCTGTCTAGAGAATTTTCAAGAACTGTGACCAAGGTAAATTATAAATTGCTTAAATCTTGTTGAATTTGATGTAGAATGTGATTGAAGGCGTTATTACGTTGTACAAACCCATATTAAAATTGCTAAAAGATTGAGACAACCTAGTTTTCAAGTTTCAATAATTAGGGAAGGGAACGCTGGACAGATTCCACAGTTACTTTATAAAGTAACTGTGGTTAGTAACTGTAGTTACTTTATAAAGTATAATGGTTAGCGTACTGGACCCCCACGCGGAGGACCCGGGTTCGAGCCTAGCTGTGCTACCCTTAGATTTTTTCTTCCTAGGAGCCTCTACAGCTCACTGTCCGGTGATGGACAGTGTTGTCTGTAACGAGAGAACACTGTCCGGAGGTCGGCAGTGCACTGAGAAGGTTCCGAGCGCCAGCGACCGTAGATGTCGTGCCCTAAATTAAAAAAAAAAAGATTCGATAATTGGAGATCAGTATAATTGAGTATAATTGGACTCAGTTTACAATTTATCTTGATCATAGAACCTTTAATATTTATTTTTTCTTTACTTTAGCCAACTTTACTTTATTGTATAGGAAGGCCTACAATCTTTACTAGCCTTACTGCAATGGAGTTGGAACACTTTTAAAGTTGGACTACTAGAAATGGTTAACACAATATATGTCTGTAATGAGCAGTATAATTTCCAATTGGCCATACAGGAGCAAGAAAGATTGGTATATATATGTAAAGCGTGTCTAAGACTTTTACGAATGTATACAAATGAAATTTATCCAAATCAGAGTTAGTACAAAACTTAAATTATCTTAATACAAACACAAATAATCTGGTGTTTACACTTAAACATGTTTTTGTTACTGCAATTTTCACAATTATGATTAAAAATTTCATTCATTTATTTTATACGGGAAAGACCCAATGCAACCTTCGATTAAAACAAAAGGCAAACATAAAAATAAAGACAAAATCAAACTAACTATTACACATAATATAAAATAACACCAAATGAAAGCAAATAACAAAAAAATAAATGAATAAAATAAAAAAATTAAAAAGATAAAAGTTTTATAAAAAACGAAATTGCCGCGCCTCACTACAAACATTTTTCTTATCCCTCCCGCCCTTTAACAGTTTTTTAATAAAAAAGAAAAAAAAAATTCTCTTCATTTCAGTCTCAACGTTCACTCCTCTCCTACCCTAAAGGTATCTTCATCTGTCTTATTTTATCCTAATCCTATTGTTAATATCATTTTATTTTATTTACTGTCACTTCTGTTTTATAATTTCTTCTGTTAATATTTCTTTAATTTAAATTTTTCTTTCTTCTTTTTTTGTTATAAATCTATGCACTTTTTAAAACTACTATACTGTACAATAATGTATTTTCTCCAATAAATTTGTAGAGTTCCTGAAGAAGGACACGAATGGTACCCGAAATGTAGAGCAAGATAGAATTTCTTTTTCTTTATAAACTCCTCTGCCCATTGCCGTACAAACATCTCATTGATAAAGTTTTATGTTCAAAGTTTTTAAAAGTTGGAGTTTTTTACTAAATGTTTAATTTCCATAGTTTCATGCCGAAGTGGGAAAGTCGTAACTGAAATATAGAGGGAAACCTAATTTCTCAAAAGCCCTCCAAAAATCTGTTTTCCAATTAGTAATTGAAGCTTAAAGAAAATCTTTGGAGCAGTATTCGAGAAAATTGTGAGAAACTGAACAAAAAAAATAAAATTATCATTAAATAAAGTGGCACTCCAGGCTAAAATATTTTGACCAAAATCTTCGTCTCTGTCGAAACGACCTAAATAATTTTCCTTTACAGCATTAAGAGAAGGTAAAAATAATTGCGTTGTTTTTTACATTCCCCAACTGTTGTTAGAGTAGAGATTGTCATCGTTTTAAATTTCCGATATCTTCACCGTTTTGAGGTCCCTCAGTCCAAAAAATTGGTTTTTACAAAAGGCGTCAGTGTTTATGTATGTGAACAGCATAGCTCAAAAGCTGTGAAGGAATTAGCTCAGTGCTAGCACGCTGGATTAGCAGCGCGAAGGTCCCGGGTTCGAATCCAGCATGCTGCCTTTAGATTTTCTCTTCCTGAGAGCCTCTAAGCTCACTGCCCAGTGTTGGGCAGTGTAGTCTGCAGCTAGAGAATACTGCTCGGAGGCCTGCAGTGCAATGAGAAAGCTCCGGGGAACAATAGATCTTTCAGGTCGCAGCGCATCCCCCCAACCTTAAAAACGGAAAATTGCAGAATGTTGATGCTTAGCATTCCATTTGGGTATCACCATAAGAAATGACAGGAACTAACCTGTCAAAGTTCCTCAAATGGAAATACCACATTATTGAATCGATTTTTCATTTTTTTGGTTACGATTTTCAAGAAAATGGGTCCGACGATTTTCTTTAAACTAATTATATTAACTATACATACAATTAGCTACCACTTTTATCAGAAACATTTCTCTGGGAAAATTCATTTAGGGAGTTTTGGGGGGAGGGATAGATTATGTATTTCTCTGAAGTGCTATTTAAGTTTATTGTATAATTGTTTGTATCATCTAAATCAGCGGTCGGCAACCGGTGGTCCGTGGCATTATTTTAATGCTAAATAAATTCAGATATTATTAAAATTCGCTGAGCTCATTAATAAAATTTTTAAATAAAAAATATGTTTTGTTTCAACAGTATTATTAATGTAAAATAGAACAGGAACATTATATTGCTCATTGATTCGTTACAAAATACTACTGTGACTTGCAAAACATCCACCTCGAAGGCGTTTAATTACTCGGTCAGCGGCATAGAGAAAGTAACAAATTAAGAATACTGAATCTGTACTATTGACTAGGCATCAAATTTGACTATGGCGCACTAATCTAATCTAGAAACTCGAGGCCTCCAAAAGGAGGTTCAGCACTTAGATTTCAGCTGGGCCCATTGTGCACCTCGTAAAGGCGCCTCATATCAGCCTTGTATCATTCAAAAACGCCAGGGCAGAGGTGATTGAAATTTCTGATTCCGCCTTCGGCGCCAAATTTCAGGAATCGTATGCGAGCATAATGCACTGCATTTCCTGCAAAGTGGGCCTGCAGAGACCCATATTATGCAGATGCTTCCTTAAAAGGCAATACCCTCTAACTAGGGCAGTAATTCTCCTTAGCCCCTTTTTTGTTCTGCCAAAGAGATAGGTTGTACGAGTCTTTGAGGAGCCCTCCAAGAAAATCTTAAACTGCCTCAGCCCCGCAGTAGTTTCCCAATATAATTTATGTTTCCGTGTTAGCCATTTCTAATAACGATTATAGTTTATAGTTGCATTGTTCTCATTTCAAAAAGGTGATAATGATTTTCACCATAATTTTTCAGCCTTCTTTATAAGATTTTTATTTAAGATTTTTTACATTTCATTTCAACGTTTCGACAATTCCCATCTGTCATTCTCAAGAGATCTTAATATATTTTAACTGAAGTTCAATGTGGTTTTATCCATATATTTCGAAAAATATTTGAAGGTTTATTCTTGTCAATTTTGTTTGAGTTCTTTTTTGCAGATTTCATTCTGTTTGTCAATAATTAATATTTGTTATTTATTTTGATTTATGCTGTTTTTTTTACTATAAATGTCTTGATATTTTTATTAAGATTTCAATATTCATTATCTATTTTCGTTTTAGGTTAAGTTGAGCAATGTGCTATGAAGTTTTTCACATATATTGGGAAAATACTGCGGGACTGAGGCAGTTTAAGATTTTCTTGGAGGGCTCCTCAAAGACTCGTACAACCTACTCTTCGGCAGAACAAAAAAGGGGCTAAGGAGAATTACTGCCCTAGTTATAGGGCATTGCAACTATAAACTATAATCGTTATTAGTCTGGTGGCATAGAACTGAGAGAGGGTTCATTCAGAAAATGCTGGGTAAGGTCCAAAGGCTTGCGTGTTTGGGTATAAATGGTGCCATGAGCTCCACTTCCACGGCGGCCTTGAAGATCCTTCTGACACTTCCGCAGCTGTGCATGATAGGTAAAGGCATTCAAGGTAACGAAGAGGCGGACAGACTGGTTTGCCACTCCTTTGGGAGGGCGCCTCACGAACGACCATTAGTCCGGACCCTCTCTGCGACATCTCGTACAGAACTGCCTGTGGGTCCATTAAAAATGGCTAACACGGAAACATAACTCAAACAAAATTTTGCAAAAAAGAACTCAAACAAAATTGACAAGAATAAACCTTCAAATATTTTTCGAAATATATGGATAAAACCACATTGAACTTCAGTTAAAATATATTAAGATCTCTTGAGAATGACAGATGGGAATTGTCGAAACGTTGAAATGAAATGTAAAAAATCTTAAATAAAAATCTTATAAAGAAGGCTGAAAAATTATGGTGAAAATCATTATCACCTTTTTGAAATGAGAACAATGCAACTATAAACTATAATCGTTATTAGAAATGGCTAACACGGAAACATAAATTATATTGGGAAACTACTGCGGGGCTGAGGCAGTTTAAGATTTTCTTGGAGGGCTCCTCAAAGACTCGTACAACCTATCTCTTTGGCAGAACAAAAAAGGGGCTAAGGAGAATTACTGCCCTAGTTAGAGGGTATTGCCTTTTAAGGAAGCATCTGCATAATATGGGTCTCTGCAGGCCCACTTTGCAGGAAATGCAGTGCATTATGCTCGCATACGATTCCTGAAATTTGGCGCCGAAGGCGGAATCAGAAATTTCAATCACCTCTGCCCTGGCGTTTTTGAATGATACAAGGCTGATATGAGGCGCCTTTACGAGGTGCACAATGGGCCCAGCTGAAATCTAAGTGCTGAACCTCCTTTTGGAGGCCTCGAGTTTCTAGATTAGATTAGTGCGCCATAGTCAAATTTGATGCCTAGTCAATAGTACAGATTCAGTATTCTTAATTTGTTACTTTCTCTATGCCGCTGACCGAGTAATTAAACGCCTTCGAGGTGGATGTTTTGCAAGTCACAGTAGTATTTTGTAACGAATCAATGAGCAATATAATGTTCCTGTTCTATTTTACATTAATAATACTGTTGAAACAAAACATATTTTTTATTTAAAAATTTTATTAATGAGCTCAGCGAATTTTAATAATATCTGAATTTATTTAGCATTAAAATAATGCCACGGACCACCGGTTGCCGACCGCTGATTTAGATGATACAAACAATTATACAATAAACTTAAATAGCACTTCAGAGAAATACATAATCTATCCCTCCCCCCAAAACTCCCTAAATGAATTTTCCCAGAGAAATGTTTCTGATAAAAGTGGTAGCTAATTGTATGTATAGTTAATATAATTAGTTTAAAGAAAATCGTCGGACCCATTTTCTTGAAAATCGTAACCAAAAAAATGAAAAATCGATTCAATAATGTGGTATTTCCATTTGAGGAACTTTGACAGGTTAGTTCCTGTCATTTCTTATGGTGATACCCAAATGGAATGCTAAGCATCAACATTCTGCAATTTTCCGTTTTTAAGGTTGGGGGGATGCGCTGCGACCTGAAAGATCTATTGTTCCCCGGAGCTTTCTCATTGCACTGCAGGCCTCCGAGCAGTATTCTCTAGCTGCAGACTACACTGCCCAACACTGGGCAGTGAGCTTAGAGGCTCTCAGGAAGAGAAAATCTAAAGGCAGCATGCTGGATTCGAACCCGGGACCTTCGCGCTGCTAATCCAGCGTGCTAGCACTGAGCTAATTCCTTCACAGCTTTTGAGCTATGCTGTTCACATACATAAACACTGACGCCTTTTGTAAAAACCAATTTTTTGGACTGAGGGACCTCAAAACGGTGAAGATATCGGAAATTTAAAACGATGACAATCTCTACTCTAACAACAGTTGGGGAATGTAAAAAACAACGCAATTATTTTTACCTTCTCTTAATGCTGTAAAGGAAAATTATTTAGGTCGTTTCGACAGAGACGAAGATTTTGGTCAAAATATTTTAGCCTGGAGTGCCACTTTATTTAATGATAATTTTATTTTTTTTGTTCAGTTTCTCACAATTTTCTCGAATACTGCTCCAAAGATTTTCTTTAAGCTTCAATTACTAATTGGAAAACAGATTTTTGGAGGGCTTTTGAGAAATTAGGTTTCCCTCTATATTTCAGTTACGACTTTCCCACTTCGGCATGAAACTATGGAAATTAAACATTTAGTAAAAAACTCCAACTTTTAAAAACTTTGAACATAAAACTTTATCAATGAGATGTTTGTACGGCAATGGGCAGAGGAGTTTATAAAGAAAAAGAAATTCTATCTTGCTCTACATTTCGGGTACCATTCGTGTCCTTCTTCAGGAACTCTACAAATTTATTGGAGAAAATACATTATTGTACAGTATAGTAGTTTTAAAAAGTGCATAGATTTATAACAAAAAAAGAAGAAAGAAAAATTTAAATTAAAGAAATATTAACAGAAGAAATTATAAAACAGAAGTGACAGTAAATAAAATAAAATGATATTAACAATAGGATTAGGATAAAATAAGACAGATGAAGATACCTTTAGGGTAGGAGAGGAGTGAACGTTGAGACTGAAATGAAGAGAATTTTTTTTTTCTTTTTTATTAAAAAACTGTTAAAGGGCGGGAGGGATAAGAAAAATGTTTGTAGTGAGGCGCGGCAATTTCGTTTTTTATAAAACTTTTATCTTTTTAATTTTTTTATTTTATTCATTTATTTTTTTGTTATTTGCTTTCATTTGGTGTTATTTTATATTATGTGTAATAGTTAGTTTGATTTTGTCTTTATTTTTATGTTTGCCTTTTGTTTTAATCAAAGCCCTGACGTGATGGAGGTTAATTTGAGCAACCCTGGTATTTCCCACAGCCATTACGACTCAAAGGGGTCCCGAGGCTGCTCAGTCTCAGGATTAAGTTCCACTGTGGATGCCCTTCTTAGTCTGACGAATGGAAGCTGGTGAAGCTTATGCACAGGATGTGGTTTCTCAGGGCTATGGTTGCACAGGTGTCACCACTACCACTCTCCAGCCCGTAGTATCTAGGCCTGTATTTTGCTGTCCTATGTTGTGCGGGGTCCTCGTAGAGTCCATTTTTGGGCCCGGGAAGACCGTGGCTACCCTGACCGGTTTCTCCAAAAGCTTCGGATCAATGACCCGAAGCTTTGCTCCCTCCATTTGTGCAAACGCTGGGGCTATGCTTTCCAGCCAGTCTTTTGTCGGACTGGCTAGGCACACAGTCTTAACCGTCCCTATTTGTAGGTTGTACCTTCCAAAGCGTTTAGTTAATTGATATAAAGTTGGAGACCAGCAAAGATTTAGTAAAAATTTTAAGTTTGAAGAAAATTTGTCACTTAAATCTGTGTAAACTGCAGTAAGAGGAAGTCGTGTGAGTGTTTCACACCAGATTTAAAACAAAAAATAATTTTAATTCTATTGTTATTATTTTCTAGTCTCCTGTAAAAGACAACTACCTGAATCAGTCTTATTAGCCGAATGTATTGGAGATATTAGAGCATTGTTGAAGCAGATTTTATCAGATACTTCGGTGAAATGTGATCCAAGACCTAAAGGAATATTAGGTAGGCCAGTGTTTATTTACTAATATATTAAGAATACTAAACAGTTATTTCAGTTACATGATGAATTGACGATGAGATAATTTTTTTGTTTTGTTTTGCCATTTGCAGCTGTTGGTACCAATAAAAGACTTGTCGAAGAAATCATGAATGAATGCCATCATACATTTGTAGCTTGTTTCCATGCATTCTATCCAACGGCATATCTAAAGTGGACAGCTCTATGCGATCTGTTAGCTAATATTAATAAGGTAATTTTGTTTACTTTATAACAGTCGTTGATACTAGATTTAAGTATCTTATCAGATTGGTTTGGGCATAAAATAATAAATAAGGTTTTGAGAGGGAAATTCCAATGAGTAAAGGCCCCCTCAGACAATCAGTAATACTGTCAATATTAATTGATATTGTCAGTATTACTGATAGTGTGAGGGCAGGTACTGATGGACTGTCATTAATATTGATGTAATTTTTCATTTTTTTTTTAAAGGTAAGTTTCCTTTATTTTCATTTCACATTATACATTTTTTTCTTTCATACTTTTGGTAAATAGTCTTATTATAGTGTATATTTGGAAGTTTTTGTGGCTTTAGTTTTTAATATTTTGAAAAACGAGCAATAGCGATGGGCAGGCGGGTAAACCGCCTGATATTGAGATGGAAGGAGAAAATAAAAGCGAAAATCAATTAATAAATGATAAGAAGGACATAAATGATGGAAAAACTGGATTATATTACAGACATGAGGATCTGGGTCTGTTTCAAGTAATAATAGAAAGTCTAAATAACGAAAAAATGGGCATTTCAAGAATACACCCAATGGCTCTGGGGCGTCTTATTCATTTAAGCTACCCAGATATCGCCAAAAATATAACAATTATAAAAAAGATTGGAATAAATAGGGTAAGGTTCGAATTTGACAGTGCATTATCAGCTAATAAAATGATGAATGCTTCAACCTTAAAGAGAGGGTTTCAATGTGTACATACCGAGGTATTTGCTCCAACGTCGGAGTATTATACGCGGGGTAGATACAGAGATACCTGTTGAAGAAATTAAGGAAGTTAATCAATTTAGAAATAATAGAACTGAAACGGTTAAAAAGAAAATTTCACGACAAGGATAGTAATGAAATAAAACATACTACTCAGTCAGTTATGATGGCTCTTAGGGGTCAGTCATTGCCTAAACATGTGTATATTCATTATGTGAGTTGTGAGGTCCACATCTAGATACAGGGTATTATACACTGTAAAAGGTGCACAGATACGGTCACTTCCAGGACCAATGTGAAGGGGCGGAAAGGTGCGAGAAGTGGGAGGTTCACACTCTGAAATAAACTGTGATAGCACAGATAGAAAGTGTGCAAACTGTGGAGCTAGGAATCACACAGCTTCTAACCAAGCGCTGCGCCCCTCTTTCAAGAATGAAAAATCTATTAAAACAAGTTATGGCCAATAATAATATTTCTTACTCTGACGCTAAGAATCTTCTTAATGGCAATTGCTTTGCAGCTATTGCTGAAAAAAATGCACCTGGACTCGATGATTTGAACGAGTTTCCATTTCTGAAAAGCGCTAATGAAAATATTGGTAGGCGATTTGCGACCTCTGCGAATTTCACAAGATCGATGAAAAGAAATAGACCACTGTTAACCCCATCACCACCACATTTTGACATTAAAGAAATAAATAAATCTTTATTTCAAGTCGCCGCCCCCAAAAATATCACCGGTGGTTTAATTTCTTCAAGTCCTCATCGTCCTCCCGTTATAAATAAAGAATCGCCCAGCACCTCAAATATTAACAAAGTAAATAAAAACACTGAGACCGTTTATGAGGCCGTATATTCAATTTTGAAAAGTTTTAATTTTAATGAGATTAAGGAGATTAATGGCGATAAATTGAAACCTATTATTAAAGATTGAATAGATAATTTAAGAGAAGAATAGTATATATTTCGTTGTTACGAAACATGTAATGTATATTATTTTCTATTTTAAATATATCTATATAAAGATGCTGAAATCAAAATCATTTTATAATATTATAAAAAATTATATTAGGTACCTACATATCATCGTCCTACAAACATTTATTGAAGTTTATATTGATTTATTACAATGTATTTATTTATTTATTTTTTATATTATCTTATATTAAGATAATTATTCATTACCTAGATAAAATTATTCACAAATACTATTATAGTTTACTAATTGCTTAATTTAGTAAGTATTAAAATATCTGTTTCATTCTTTAAATAAATTCAAAAAATAAAAATATAACTCAAATGTCCCAACAAGTAAGATTGTTGCAGTGGAATGCGAGATCTGCTGTAGCAAATAAGGGTAGCCTTGAACAGTGTTTAGAGAAAGAAAATATTAATATTGCCTTAATATCGGAAACTTGGTTTAAACCTAATTCATATATAAAATTTAGAGGCTTCAATATGGTTCATTTGCCAAAGGCAGATGGTAGAACTGGATGGTATACCATTCGCTGAAATAAATAATGTTTGTTATTGATGGTCTGATGTCAGTCGCTGTCACTATCCCATTGAATAAACATAAAAACATTACTATTGTATCACTACAATATAACAAACCTAATAATCACGTAACTCATGTAGAATGGGATAATTTTATTAAAAGCATTCCAAAACTTTTGATTATTGGCGGCGATTTTAATGTTCATCACCGTAATTTTGGATCGAGTTTCGATGACAGCAACGGGAAAGTACTTTTGACGCGATCGAAGAGAACAACTTAGGTTTATCTAAATGATGGGTCACCAACTTTAGTTAAAAATGTAAATCATACCAATTATTCTGCTCTGGACTTAACGTCCTGTTCCCCAGAAGTATGTTCATATTTTAAATGGCAAACATAGGATGACCCAGTGGGCTCTTATCATTTGCCAATTTTAATTACTAATCAGTCAAAACTTTTATCGAACATTAGTAGAAGTACACATCGAAGATGGCGTGTAAACAACGCTGAGTGGGATCAAATACATTTCTTAAGAATTTTAAATAAGTATTCTATAGAATTTATTAAATATAAAGATTTAATTAATATTATAAATAAAGCTGCAGAACTTTCCATTCCCCAGTACAAAAACAAAGGAAATAGTATCTCAGTTGTTAAGGTATGGTGGAACTCGGATTGCGACGAAATTATTAAAAAAAGAAAAGCAGCATATCGAAAGTATATCAATTTTTCCTCTCTTGAGAATTTTCTAGAATATCAGAAAATTGCGATGACAGCTAAAAAGGTTACCAAAGAGGCCAAAAAGAAATCATGGGCTACTTTTTGTAGTAACTTAAACAGGGATATTCCCATTAAGCAGATTTGGGAGAAAATAAAAAAAAATCAAAATAAATATTCCTTACTCTCTCCTCTACTAGCAGGGGATTGGGTTGAGGATTTTCAGAATGCATTATCTTCTCATTTTGTTCAGAACTCAATTGGTATTAACGAAAATTTTGGTAATAATCATCAACTTCTTGCCCCTTTTAATTTGCAAGAACTTAATAAATCGATCAAAAATAGCTCTAATACATCCCCGGGCAGCGATAACATTCATTACGTAATGCTATATCATATGAAACAAATTCTTCTAAATATTTTTAATGAATTGTGGGCTTCAAGTGAATATCCAGATACATGGAATGAATACATAATTATACCGCTCCTTAAAAACAATAAACCAAAAGATGATTACAAATCGTATAGACCTGTTTCACTGGCTTCTTGTGTCATGAAAACGTTTGAAAGAATAATTAAAATCCGGCTCAATGATGGTTAGAATTCAATAATATATTGCCACGAACACAATTTGGTTTCCGTAGAGGAAGATCTGTAATTGACTGCCAAGCCGAATTAGTGACGGACATACAACTAGCGCCGTAAGGATAAGTGCTGTGAGGTCATCCACGTCTGAAAGCCTGATAAACATGTGCCAGAAGACATACCAACAGCAGGCTCTGGACCAATGAAAGGGAGAGAGGCACCTAATTTGGCAAACCTATCCACCTCCTCATTCCCAAAGATTCCCATATGACCTGGAACCCAGACCAGAAGCACATCCTTCAATGAAGAAAGATCTTCCAGTCTTTTAGAACATTCCAACACCAATCTGGAAGTGAAGACACATGAATTAAGCGCCTTCAACGCAGCCTGGCTGTCCGAGCAGATACAAACACCTTTTAAATTAGTGTTACGCACCCTCTCATCCAAAATACAGCAAAGAATTGCATAAACCTCAGCCTGGAAAACGGTGGCCCACTCACCAAGAGGCGCTACCAAATGATCTCCCGTCTCAAAATAGACGGCAGCCCCAGACCTACCATCCATCCTGGAACCGTCCGTGTAGCATCGGAGATAATTCTCAGGAATCACACCAGACGGACCCAGGGTTAACCAATCTTCCCTAGAAGGCAACCTAACCCTGTAGGAATGACCAAAGACAAAAGTCTTCAAATTCCTATCAGAAGGGAAACCTGTAATGGGAATCCTTAAAAGCATCTCACGATAAATGGTAGAATGACCATATCGCTTACCCTGCCAAAAACCTGCCTGTTTAATTCTATAACAGGCTTTCATTGCCTGGTTTTTCACCTCCACAAAGAGAGGTGGAATCCCTAACAAAGTCTCCATAGATGCGGTCGGTGTAGTCCGAAACGCACCAGTCACCGCCAGACAAGCCAAACGTTGGATTTCTTCCAACAGCTGCCTAGCGGATCGTGTTTCAATGCGACGCCACCACACCAAAGCCGCATATACCAACCTAGGTTTAATGACCATGCAATAAATCCAGAACATCATCTTGGGAGTGATCCCCCAGTTCTTACCTACAACTCTTCGACATTGCCAAAAGGAGATTATCGCCTTTTGATGTTGTGTCTTAACATGTTCCGACCAGTTCAATTTACTGTCGAGAACTACTCCAAGGAACTTCACTGATTTGCTAACCTGTATGGAAGTACCTAACAACCTAGGAGGTGTAAAAACCTACTTTCTTCCTTCTATGAGTAAACAGAATTGCCTGGATCTTAGTAGGATTAATAAAAAGACCCTTATCCTATGTCCAACAATATACCATGTTAAGGGCGCTTTGCATTAAGTCCGAAATAGTGGACAGACAGCGCCCTAATAATAAAATAACACTCATCGGCATGTGCTTGCACATAAAATCCCGATGAATTCATCCTAACCAAAAGGTCATCCATGACGACGCACCACAACTTTGGTGAGAGACAACCCCCTTGAGGGCACCCTCTCCCCGCTTGTACTATCATGGTGCGCTCGCCAAGGGAAGCCTGTATAACCCTACTCATACGGTAGACACCTACCCAATTGATTAAGAAGGGATGTATACCTTTTCGTACCAAGGCATCTTCGAGAGCATCAAACGATACTCTGTCAAATGTACTTGGGGCTTACTTTGGATAAAACATTGACTTGGAAGCTTCATATCGAGACATTATTAAAGAAAGCGCGACAGTTTTTTTTATTCTGCGAGCTATATCTCACCTGAAATGGGGTGCAGATCCCAATATCTCTCTACTCTTCTATACAGCCACAATACGCAGCATATTTGATTTTAGTTGCTTCCTATAAGGACAAGCGAGAAATTCTCTATTACTTCCTGTACAGGTTTTATAAAACAAAAGTCTCAGACTTTGTTTAGGTTTTTTGAAAAGCAATCCGATAGATAGGATACGCTCAGAATGTGGGGAGTTGTTTTTGAACAAAGAAGGGAATTGTTATGTAATAGGTTTCTGTTAAAAGAGAATTACAATAAACTATGTCAGCTGAATTTTAAAGATTTGGCATATCGTTACTGGAGGCATAAAAATTCCCCTCTCCTGGCTTCGAGCTTTAGGAATGTAGTCCATTTAAAAATCTGTAATCTGTTCATCAGAGAAACCCATATGTTTCCAAACAAATTACTCATTAATTAACCTACGTAAACCGAATGTCATTTTTTTGAAAGATTATTCAACATTTCCAGCACAAATAAGAAACCACTGTTTTGTAGATGATTTACTCGAAAGGGTTCTGGGATCGCATATAATTGTCACTGACGCATCCAGAATAAATGAAAACGAAGTTTTCATCTTAACTGCTGTTTCAGTTTATTAGACAATTCTGTCATGTAAATAATGTTGATTAGACTTAAATATGTTGTCGAAATTCCGAGTTTCAAAAAATCGGATAACCGCAATTGCGTTTGTTTTAACACTTTACTAAATGATTTTTCCACTTTTTCGCGATTTTCTCAAAAATGGCTCCGATGATTTTCTTTAAACTTCTGATATAAACCAAAGATGCAAAGATCTACATCTTTTATTTAAAATATTTCATTGGGAAAGTTCATTTAATGGCACTTTTAGGGGAGGGGTGGGGTTACAGCTTCCTCTAAAGTGGTATCACAGTTGATTATACAATTCTATCATTCAAACAAAATTAATTCGAAATAAATAGAGGGCCAAAATTCCAAGTTTTAAGAAAATTAGTAAGCCGGAAGTGCGCTTTTACTGAACAGTTTTTTCAGTTTCGTCGAATTTCGTTATATTTGGTACACAAACTATAACATTTGTCAATTATAATTTTAAGAGTAGGACTAAGAGAAAGTTGTGTGTGCTTCACGCCAGATTTTTTTTTTATGAATACTATTTTGAGAAAAGCGAATAGAAGTCAAATTTATTATTGAATAATAGCTGGATTGTCTGCGTTTATTTTGTCTATTACAAACATTTTGATGCTATTTCAGTCGAGTGAACCAAAATATTCATTTACTTTATAATTTTCCTCACGATTTATTTTCTTTGATTACAGAAAAACAATGAAGGTGTTGACCAATTGTTAACGTCTATGTTAGCATCATTACGATGTCCATCAGTACGTCTGCGTTCAACTTTTCCAATACTCGGCCCAAATATGGATGCACCTGATTCTCTCAAGAAACAGTTATCTCCTTCAGACAATTCTGGTCTGCCGATGATGCCCTGCATTGATACTCATCATTATCCAATTTTAGTTGAACAAATGAGTTATAGAAGTCAGGTAAAGTGAAATTTCATAAAATTGTTTCGTTTTGTTATGGCTATTTATGGTCATAAGTTTATTACGTTCATTTCTATCTAGGTTGAAGGAGGCGGTTCCGGTACTGGTTGGGCATTCAGAGATGTTTTGGACAGACTGCTGGACATTGTGACCATACCAGTAAAAGAAGGACTTTATGATGCACCTCTGTCTTATTCTGGCAAACTGTCTTTTAATGCTTGCCATATTCTGGCAAGAATTGTTGCTGAACTTGGCATATTTGCAAGTGGTACAACAGTAAGTAAAACTTAGAGATTAGGTTTGTTTAGAGATTATTAGTTGTAGCGCTGACTAGGTGCGTATCCGTCTTCAGCTTACATTTTCTGTGTTCTCTCATACGTATGAACAAACTCTCAAATCAGCAAAAATTAAACTCTCGTACTTATAAAATTCAGTTCAGTAAATGAAACTCTTATTCTTCCTCCTTAACTCAAAGTTTAGACTTGTAATCTATGACTTATCCGAAAAGCTGCCTTTTAAACAAGGACCAAAGGGCCTGTCTATTCTTTTCTTTTATCTTCATACTATTTATATAGTGTAGCTAATTTTTTAAATTTTGTTTACTGCATCATTGACAGAATTTTGATCCCTCTCATGCCTTCATTGCGGCGGACTTAAGGGTCTCATCGCCATAACTTTTAGACTTTAGACCGTCTGCAAAACTTGTGTATAATGTATATGAAAATTCCTATAGCTTAAATCTCCTACAGTTTAGATCATTTCGGTCTTTAGAAATTATAAGGATGTTTAACTAGTAAATCTTGTTTTATTTTATATTATAATTTCTAAACAGATCATAAGATTAGTACTTGCTCATTTCTCACAGGACGATATGGACGGCGCTTGTGGTCGTATGCTACATGTCACACCATCCAGGTTTACCAGGACTAATCAGAGCAGAACCTGGAACACTGGAAATGGTTCTCCGGATGCTATTTGCTTTTCTGTGGATCGTCCCGGTGTGGTAGTAGCTGGTGTCGGCGTTTATGGAGGAGTTGGAAGTTATGATTATGAACTTGAAATGTTGGATGATGTGAGTAAAGTAAATGTGTGCGGTATTGCAAAAGTTAACACAGATCATGTTTTGTTGTTTCTTTACATTGAAAGCGTAGAAACTTTGCTCCGTAATTAGAGTAGTTTTCATTGTAATTCACTTTGTTTGGCAGACAAACACTGGTTACGACCCTACACATACTCAACGTTGGAACAGCCTCCAAGTGACTAGAGGTTCTTTCGGACCTGATGATTGCTTAGCTGATGATATTGCTGAAATTAAATTCGATTTTCCAGTATTCATTAAAGTGAGTAACAATAGGTAATATTATTTTCAGTGTATTGGGGCAATTTCTTGAAATAAGGTTTTGAGAGTACTTTTACTTACTCTTTACTAATAGTAAGAACAAGTATTATAATCATATCAAATTTTCGATATCGAGTTTTCATCGGAAATACAAATTTTGAGGTCCCCTGAGAGGGAAAAAGTGATTTTAGAAAATGGTCTGTGTGTGTGTGGGGGGGGGGTATGTATGTGAATAGTATAACTCAAAAACAAAAAATCCCAGAAAGTTCAAACTTGATATTCCGTTTAGGTATCATCATGTAATCCGACATAACTATCTGTCAAAATTCCTCATCCGGAAGTACACTTTACAGAAAATTTTTTCACTTTTTGCAAATTTCTCAAAGATGACTCCAGCGATTAACTTTAAACTTAGCACATTAACTACACATAATAAGAGTTACAACTTTTATTTGAAACATTTCTCCAAAAAATTCATTTAAGCTGGCCTTTTATGGAGGGGTTTATGTTTTCCTCTAAAGTGCTATTTTAGTTGATTATTATATAATTCCAAAAGTTTAAATAATATTAATTAGAATTAACGATAATACGATGTAGATGCGAAAAAAAAGAAGAATATGTTGACAATATTTCGATTTGACGAAGTCGATTGACCGGAAGTGCGTTTTTTTTTCAGTTTTCTGTGATTTTCTCTATAAAAATACCGATGGCTTTTATTAAAGTTGGTGTACCAACTATGAATACAGAGACCTATAACTTTTCATTAGGATCCGAAACCGGTCGATGACCACAAAAAGAAGCAGGCTATCACGGAAAATATCTGTGATGCTTTCCGGTTCCGCGGAGCCAACCACAACACCTATAACTTTGTTTGAAACGTTTTTCCGAGAAAGTTCATTTAAAGAAGTTTTGGGAATGTGGAGGTTGTGCTTTCTTAAAAAAAAAAAAAAAAAGTTCTTTTATTAAATTTAGATTTTCCTATTGATATAAATTGCAGAGAAGTAAATATTTAGTAAAAATTATGATTGAAGTAATGTATACATTAAAACTATGTAGACTCCAATAAGAGAAAGGCATGTGTGTGTTTTACACCAGGTTTTTTTTTTTTTAATTCCTTTCACTGCAGGAAGAGAATAAGTTTTTTAATTTCGATTATAGGAAAATGTGAAATATGCGATAAGATTGAGAAATCATGGTGGCAGAACCAGCAATGGAGATGGTGGTTTGAGTACTGTTAAAGGACCTGACGGGGTTGTATTTACATTTTCCACATGCTCTCTGAGCTTTAATGGAACTACACAAACAAGAGGGCAGATCCCCTACATCTTATACTACAGGTATTATTCAGTATTTCTTCTGGAATCTGTTTGCTCGTGGTCTACAATTATGGTTCTCAGTTATTTAGACTGTTTCTTCCTTTTGTTTACAACAGTAATCCACAAGATTCTGAGACTCATGCACAAAATAAAGGTGCCATAGAATCGCAAGCGAGAAGAATAACCTTGAATGTAACCTCAGCCATAGTGAACCGTTGTTCCGAAGTGTTGGCCATGGGACGAGATGTTGACATCATTGAAGCCTACGATTCTCTCAGTTCTTCCACACTAGTCAGAATACTTCTTCCGCTTGTTGTGGCAAATATCAGCCCATTGGCTACATCAGATCCAAGAGTATGTTTCACTTACATGGTTCAACCATATCTTTTTTTTTAGAGTTCCTAGTCTCTTCTAAAAAATAAAAAAATAAAAAATATCTTGCAGAGTGCCGTCCAAGTACTTGGTCTGTTACAAGAATTACTGCCTCACGTATCTGCGCTGAATCTTACGCAACATGAAGTATTACAGTCGGTGTGTTCTGATGAGAACAGTCATGATCAGGCTGCTGTGACTACTTCAAATCATAGAGCCTGGGTGGAAAGTGATCATCCGTATAAACCGGCTACAGTTTCCAATTATAAGTAAGTGGATTTCTGATCGCCTTTTCTGTAGCGTTTTCTCTTCTTCATAATTATTTTCTCTTACTTCTTTTTTATGAACTGGAAAACAAAAGAAAAGTAGTCACTACAATCTCTAGTGTCAAGGTAGTGCACTTATCCCACATGATCCTATTATGTTCTTCTAATTTATTCTCACATATTCTTGTTTAATAAAATAAAAAGACAACACCCTTTTGCGGGAAGGATGTGGAATGAAATTTTGGTGTTTCTGGTTCTCTTGGTAAAAAGTTTGATTTCCCCAAGCTCCCAGAAAATTGAATAAGTAACCTTATGGTCATCAGAGGAGGGTAGGACCTTGAACTAGGAAAGAAATTAGCCCAGATGATTTCTCGTTGAAGTGATTATGCCTTATTAAGTGATTAGGCCTTATTAAGTGAAAAGGATGGATATATATACTAAAGAGGAACGAGACATTTGAAGCATCCTCCTTGACGCCCAGATGATTGTTTCTTAAGAGTAACTAACAGTTACAGAACCTGCGCATAAATATCTCATGGTCTTATTGTAATAGCTGATTTCTAATTCAATCACTTATTATTTTACAGAGTTGTATTTCCTGATCAAGTACAATGGATGACAATAGAATTCACGGCTGAATGTGGTACAGCTCAAGCGGAAGACTCTCTACAATTGTACATACCTGGTACACGGCCATCTACAATGATTGGTGAAGATTACTTCGGTGGTGGGGGTTGTATAACAGCCGGACGTGGTGCATATATTTCCGATGATAAAGCAGGCGCTTGTGTGACTGCCATGAATGATGAACCAATAACGTTCCCATATTGGCCAGTGCTTCATAAATTCAGCAACAATCCTGCTCAATGGCCGCAATCAGCTATTGTTTTGCCAGGTATTTTAATATTTTTACTTTCTCTTGCTGCTAGTAAGAGGAAGTATTGCGATCGTGTCAAATTTTTTATATCGAGTTTTCAACGGAAATACACGTTTTGAGGTCTCCTGAACCCGAAAAAGTGGCTTCTAGTATGAGTGTACGAGTGCATCTAAAAAGTGGTCTGTGTGTATGAGTGTGGACAGCATAACTCAAGTACGGAAAATCGCAGCTAAGTTCAAACTTGATATTTAGTTTAAATGCTAGCATTAGACCCGACAATAAGGTTGTGATCAAAATTGGTCAACTGTAAATAACAATTTACTGAATGAACTTTTCAGTTTTTTGCGATTTACTCGAAAATTGCTCCAAGGATTTTCTTTAAACCCGGAATATAACTCATATATAAAGAGTTACAACTTTAATTTGAATCTGGGAAAATTCGTTTAAGGGGGGTTTTTGGTAGGTGTGGGGTTATGTGTTTCTTTAAAGTGTTATTTCAGTTTTATTTTATTATTCTATCATCTACATCATATTAATATTAATGAAATTTGATGCCAAAATTCCGAGTTTGAAGAAAGTAGGTTCACCGGAAGTGCAACTTTCTTACGATTGTCAATTTATTGCGACTGTCTCAATAAAGACACCAACGAGTTTCATTAAACTTGTTATACTAACCATACATACAGAGACCTATCACTTTTGTTTGAATTACTTTTCCAAGTAAATTTAACGGAGGCTTAACAAAGTGTGGGTTCTCTCATTCATTTATGTTAATAAACATCTAGTAAAAATTATATGTTACAACAGGATTTATTTATTTATACATTCGGGCTGAGCCCAATAATTAAAAAATTACAAATAATTTATGTTCAAAGTACTTTATAAAAAATACAAAGTTAATTAAACTATGTATGTAATTATTATAAAATTGGCTATAATATTTATTTCCAATAAATAGAACGAATTATTAAATTTTTAATTTTTTATTGTTTTATTAGGATTAGCCCTGTCGAAAGAGTTTTCCACTAGTAAAGGTCTGCTGCAAGGGTGCCCAGTGTCTCCAACTCCATTCAAAACATACATTCATGTCGCTCTAAAAAAATGGATACAAGCTTGCGCACCGATGAATATTACAATTAAAAAGTAATCTGCATCTCCATTGCCTGCTATTTGCAGATGACCAAGTGATAAAGCCCAAGATCGGGAGGACATGGAATATATGATGCGCAGAGCAATAGAGGCATATCAAAAATGGGGTATAAAGATAAACATAGCAAAAACTGAGTATATGTCGACAACAAGCGGAGAAGACCTTACTATAGAAGACATAAAAATCCCAAGGTTTGAGCAATTCAAATACTTGGGTTCTGCCATCAGTAAGATGCTTCAAGTAAAAATGACGAGTTGCAAAGGAATATAAGCGCAAAAAGAGTAATCGGCATACTGAATCCCGTATTATGGAGAGGCAGTATTCAAATAGTACCAAAAAGATTATATATAGTAGCCTGGCACAAAGTATACTACTATATGCCGCTGAGACTTGGACCTTGAATAAGGCTTTAAGGAAAAAGCTTCTGGCCACCGAGATGGATTACTCGAGAAGGGCAGCACGAATATCAAGGCTTGAAAGAGTAAGAAACGAAGAAATAAGAAAGAAAATGAACGTTTCCAGAAAGTGGAGAAAAAGAGACTTGGATAGTAAAAACGGTAGAAGATGGAAGAATGGCTAAAGAGTTCCTAGACTGGAAGAAGAAGAAGGTGCTGACCCAGGGAAAAGTGGATAGAAGGCGTCCGAGAAAGCCTCCACGGTTACGGACTGAGAGAAGAGGATATCCGGGATAGATCCAGTTGGAGGCTGAAATTAAAAGAAATATTTGGTTGAGGAAAACCTCAGCATTGAGGAACGTCTTAAAAAAAAAATTGTTTTATTTTTTAAATACAAAACTATACTTATTATAAAAAATGTGTATAAGATAAATATTAATAATAAGATAGACTGGTTAGAATATAAATAATATGATATAAGTAATAAAAAATCGATACCAAAATATACATATACTTACATATAATGCTATATAATATAAAAATATTTTCAAAAATTATTAATTTTATGGTAAACATTCTTCTTATTATGCGACAATGGCTATGGAGGAGAAATGTGGAGAAGAGCAGACTTAATGACATGAGAGGAAGAATGGAAAATGTCAAGATAAGAGAACTGTTGAATGATATTGAATTATAAAAGTAATTGTTGACCATTGATGAATTATGTTAGAAGAAATTTGGTGACGATCGGTCAAGAAAGAAACATTTAATTATGCCAAAGTTTCGACAGAGTTTCCTGTCTTTATCAAGGTTAAATCTAAAAACCAACGCAATGAGGTACGTACCACAATGTATTAGTAATACAGTAAAATGCAGAATAATAATAACAGAAACAAAAAACAGAAATAAATATTAAAACAATAATATTGAACTTACATATAGATATTCGTGAAGATGTGGAGAAAGAATTTTTAAACATTCACATTTCTTACATCGCAGAAACATAAAAAAGAAAATTAAAAGTTACTAGTTACTTGACTCAGATCATCTTCAGAAATGAAAGTGGGCTGAATAGGCAAGTGAAAGGGATTTGAGGGGTGAAATTTTTAGGGGTATGGGTGGGGGTAGGCGAAAGGGATTCTAACAGGTCATATTTTGAAAAAACCAACACCAACACACTACATTACGATAACAACTTACTCATTCTTCTCATATTTCTGTTGAACAACCTCCTAAATACATTTCATTTACATACATTAACAAACTAACAGAGAAAATCTCTAAAATTTTCAGACGCTCTAATATCATTATAGCCCACAAGTGCACTAACACTACTAACAAGTTATACAGCAAACCTAAAAACCCTACTCCCAACAAATTACAATCAGTCTCGTTTACCAGATTGACTGTACACTATGTCCAGCTGTACACAATACTTAAAAAACAGAATGTACCAACGTGAATACAACTACAGAAATAAAAGACAAAATACTGCACTGACGAAACATTTTAGGGAAAAATCATAAATTTGATTTTTCTAACACAAAAATATTAGCAAAAGAAACTAACAGGAAAAAAAGAAATATATTACAAAATGATTTATGTCAAAAGAAATAAATTTTCTGTTAATTTTCGTAATGACAGAAAATTATTTAAATAATTTGCTCTCGGTTATAACGGTTTGTTCAAAACATGACCTTCTAGAATTCCCTTTCTCACTACCCCCACCTCTAAAAATTTCCTCAAATCCCTTTCACTTGCCTATTCAACCCACCTTCATTTCTGTAGATGATCTGAGTCAAGTAACTAGTAACTTTTAATTTTCTTTTTTATGTTTCTGCGATGTAACAAATGTGTATGATTTACAAATCTTTCTCCACATCTTCACGAATATCTATATGTAAGATCAATATTATTGTTTTAACATTTTTTTTTTGTTTTTGTTATTATTATTCTGCATTTTACAGTATTATTAATGCATTGTGGTTCCTCATTGCATGTTTTTTTTTAGATTAAAACCTTGATAAAGACAGGAAACTCTGTCGAAACCTAAGCATAATTGTTCCATTCTTGAGCGATCCTCACGAAATTTCTTCTAATGATATTATTGAATATTCTGTTGAGCCGGTTAAGACGAGAATATAGGAGATAATTGTAGGAGAGATAAGGTACAAAGAAATGGAAGGAAATCTATGGTTATGAAGAGGTATACAAAAATTCAACTGGGAAAGTAAAAAAGTTCACTCAGTATGATTAATTAATAAGTAGCTTGAAGATAAACAGAAGTCAAGATATGTGATTCTAAAGAAGGTAGGTTTGTAAGCTCTTATAGTGCAGGTATGTTATTAGAAGTATAAGGAATATTTAATTTAAAAGAAATCAGCTTAAAGAATTTATATTGAATATGTTAAGTATTTATATTGAATATTTGAATATAAAGAATTTATATTGAATTTATATTTATATTGAATATGAGTTTGGTGAGAAAGAAGATAAGGAGACCAAATAGGAGAAGAAAATTCAAGTTGAGAGCGAACAAGGGAACCGTAGATGTTTAATGGATGAAATATCATTGAAATTACGGGTGTTTCGAAAAATGAAACCGAACAACTTCCCAGCTTCATTTACTACTGTCTCAATATGGATGGAAAACAACATGTCAGATTGAAAAGGGACACCTAACTATTCGTGAAAGTTGGGATGTATAGGTTCATTCAGAGCACCGAAAAGAAAAGAATGGAATTTTATTACTATAGAATCTAGATTATTTTCATAAAATAAAGAATCCCAGTTCATCTCAGATATTAAGAATTAATGGACCCAGAGTCCGCTTTATAAAAGTTTTTTACGGATCGACTATAACTATTACAAGACAAAGAACTCTTGGCAATTAAATCAGTTGAATGACTAGGATGATAAAGGTCACATTTGATATATACAATGGATTTCTCACTGCATACTTTCATGCATTTGTATTGTCAAAACAAGATTAATTTATTGGAGTACTCATTTTTAACTGAGTTAATTCGTCTTAGATTAATACAATGGCATAAAATGGATTAGTTTGTTGGCAATTTATTACTACTACTAACTTCTAAGCACTGAATATAATTATGATCAGAAAACCAATTAATATTTGGAATGTTGTAATCTCCCATTGAAATAAAATTATTGACTTTATAAAAATTACTAATTCTCTCAAAATTAGTACTGTAAGCATCAAAGTTGGTATTTGGAGGAATATAAACCTAGCCAATTATTATCTTGAAAGAAAGCACAACAAATATAGTTCTATATCATTATTTATCACAGGAATTTCAAAACTAGAATATTGGTATTAACAACAAGCAATACACCACTACCTGCACTTTTAGAAAACTAGTTACACGATTTCTAACATAGCGAATAATTGTTGTGGTGGTTGGTTCCGCAGAGCTGGAAAGCATCAGAGACATTTTCTCTGATAACGAATAATATTATAATTTTTCATACTTAATTCACTTCTGTATTCTATAGCATCAACCAAATTTCGGATAGTGCTAAGAACCGTAGTTTATTTATGTTTTGCATTGTACAATAAATAGTACATAACAGCAGATTGGCAGACAGGTTCTTATTTTATTTCTTTGAAACAATTCAAAAAGTTTCGTTCAAATATAAATCTTAATTTTAAACATAAATTCAGAAAGTGAAAGAAAAAACATAAAAGAAAGACTTTTGTTTATAAAAACTAATTTTTATGCATATAAGAAACGTAAAATGCTTTCATAAGTACGATAAAGTAATATGGTAAAGTTCAAAATAAATGTCACTCACTACATTATGTAATATAGTCTATGAAAACTAAAGATTCTCAGCACTCTAACACTTCTCTATGTTAACAATAAAAAAATAAGTATTATTGAGTTGCATTACATTCGTTGGATTTTGAATAACTGCCATATCAGGCGATAACTTATTAAATATTTTTTCTATAATTTAAATAAAATGGACATTCAATGAAAATATGTGACAAATCATTAACCACACTACCGCACAATGGGCAACCATCATCTGTACTCCATATGTATGTGGTTTTCTTAAAGTAGATTGTTATTTGTTTAGAAGGCGAAACACTTAGCTGGCTAACAATTCTTGTTCTTTCGAAATTCTTATTAAACATAAGATACCTCTGAATGTGATTTTTAAAATATTAAAAATCTGAATTATATATTTTTATAAAGACTGTTATATGATGAAACATTAACCCTATCAAAGTCCGCCTGGTACAGCAAATCTTTATATTTATTTATTAATTTTCTTCTAAATTTTGGGGTCTGTTGTCACACATTAGTAGAACTTTAGCCCACTAATTTATGATAACACATTAGTAGAACTTTAGCCCACTAATTTACTGCATACATAAGCATTAAGATCCTTATTTTATGATCAATCGCAACTTCCTGGCAGTTATTATCAATCAGATCTTTTTCCTAGTCGTTTATGAAAACCGCAAAAAGCAACGGAGAAATAGTCTTTTTGAAGAACTCCTTGCGTAGAAATGTGGCGTAGATTTTTCTTTTTGGTTTGCTTAACTGAATGTTAACTAAACTAGAGAGAGTAAAGATACTATCCATACATCCTCTGTTTCTTCTGAAACCTTTTGACATTCAACCAGTGGGTTTCCCTATTCAAACCTGTTTCTTCGGAAACCATTTTGACATTCAAACACTGGGTTTCCGTAATCGAACCTGTTTCTTCTGAAACCATTTTGACATTCAACCAGTAGGTTTCCGTATTCGAACCAGTAAGATAACAGATTACTTAATACCTGCGTGAACAGCTTAGCAATGGATTCATTAGGGAAATTCCTCTACAGTTATCCCGACCTTAAAGCTCTCCTTTTTTTTATCATTATTTTCTGAAATAAATGATTCTAAATCATTATACTCATAGATTATTCTTGTGTTGTTGAATTTCCTCTTTTAGAGAAAGGATCAGCTGATATATGTCAGGAGCACTAGTTGAATCTGAAGAACCACGACACTTATTACAAACAAAAAGTAACTTGTTACATTCGAGCCCACACACTTAATTTCGCTCTTACTCAATCCTGAGCATTCAATTAGTCAATTATAACTATGTAAATCGTAGTAAGAGAAAGTCGGTGAGTTTCATACCAGATTTTTTTTTATGATTATTTCGTGTTAAAAAATGACGTGTGGATAAAAGATCAGTCAGTTAATTGTTGTGTAAACAATGGGGCTGTTGAACTTATCAGATGTTGTGAACAAAGATTTAATGGTGCCACAAGTTCGTGAATTTGTATCTTGTATGGCTGTTTTATAAGTAATGTTTGGTTCTTATAGTGTCAAAGTAATAACACCGAGGGGAGGCATCAATTCCAGGTTTCTAACCGCACAGTTATAACCGTTCAATAAAATCGCATAGTCCTTAAAAATTACTTTTCAGTTTTAATTTTACTAATATTCTTCATCCTATCTTTCCAGGAAATGAAGTGGTGTTTTCATTGGAAACTGCTTCTGACTATGTGAAAGATGACAAAGCTAATTTCTATGGCTTTAAATGTTTGGTTACTGGCTATGAATGGAATAATGAAACATATGACGGACTGAAGCTGTTGGAAACTGAGTTAGCATTTCTTGGAGGAATGTGTTCGGCTTCATTGATTAAAAAAGATCTAGTACTTCCGCCTTCTTCCGGTAAGAATACAAGTCTGCATTTCAGGATTTCTTTTTATTTATTTCTCTATGTGATATCATAAAGAACGAAAACAAAACAAAAAACGATATTTTTTGCATTATAAGAAAATTTGGAAATAAGTCTATGTTTTCAGCTGATGAATTAGAAGAAGATATGGAAATGGTTGAAGAACTGGCGCAACAAGTCTATTCAAAACATTCATCATTGTTGGGCAAAGGTTTCGCCTTGGCAAATCCGCTTACAATCAACCAGGCTTTGGACGGCGTGCTTCCATACAGGTAGGTCTGTCATTTATTTGGATATTTTAATGAAGCTTCGCGTGAGCACGCTTCTTCACTGGAAGAAGAAAAAAAAAGTATTTCTCTTGCCCAGAATGAAATATATTTGTAGTTTCTACAGTCGTTATTAGTTTAGCTTGAAATATGAAAGTTATTGAAAATTTCTAATGAATTGGTTGGCTTGGGAATAATAATAGTACTTATATCTTTAATAATAATACAATACCCTTTTATTTTCATTTATTCTTTAAAATGATTGGTACAGAAACGTATTCATTTACAATACAAACGCACCAGAGCAGTATGTTTGGTGCATTGTCGTCCAATAGAGTCGAAAAAGAAAATTGGAATTACCATTGTCAAAGTTACTTTTTCAAATTTATGCCTGTATGTCCGCTGGCCGCCGATCAGGTTTGGTTAAATAGCTGAAGCGTTCGCTTGCAGAATTGCTAGTTTCTTTCGCTTAGAATGAGATTGAAAATAACATTTCTTTCAACAATCTTAATAAAATTACTCTAGAAATCTATATTATCTTATAATATTTATTGTAGAAGTTGTTAAATAATTAGCAATTTTTATCTTGAAATATTGAAATTTTCTTAAACAGACAACGTTTGAGAATCATAGCTTTGTCCAATGAGCACTAGCGAGCAAATATGGCAGCTGAACAAGAGATTAATAAAACAATTTTTCCGAAACAAATTTTTTTTTAAAATCATGTAAACAAATGTAAGCGACTTGGTAAAATTAATACTTTTTTTCTAATTAAATAGGTAAGGGGTTAACTTCCATTTGATATTTAGTAAAATTATATAAGTAGGCTAATTTAAAGAAAACTGTTCACGAAATACGAGTATTTGCTCTTGGAATGTGTTATTTCTATTGTGTAGAATTAAACATTCGCGATTACTCACCTGTGAAGTATTCACACTCTCAGTGCTTATCTTTTTTCCTTGTGATAAAAAATATAAATACCAGCCTAGCAAATTTCCTCATAACTTCTAGTTTAACATGTGCTACATTATTTATATACTTGCCGTCAAAATTATTTTTCCAACTTTTCGTTAATTTTTGAATATTTTTCTGTTTAAACAACAACAGCTTTGTTGAAATTAAACATACCCTATGTTCCAGGCACAACTATACATTGTATTGTTAATAAACTAATTTCTAGGTGGTGGTATAGTGTACGCTCTACCGTCATGATACTGGTTTAGTATGAACTATCCACAAAAATTAAAACTATTTTCAAAACATTTATTATCATGATTGAATTTTAGTTATGATCGTCCCTCATGACGGTAAGCGCGCAAAAACAGAAAAGTGATCCACTTATTTTCAATTTGGACCGGGTAAAGGTTTTTTTTCGGTCAACGGGTGATACGGAGGGTGGAGCCTCCCTGATTGCCTTACTCTAGTAAGGTTATAGTTACTAGAGTAGAGCACATATTTTATACAGTACTCCCTTTTATTGCTTTGTTTTATTTATTTTTACTCATAATTATGGTATGTTTTTTACCTTACTTTGTTTAGATTTTACATTTTATTTTACTTATTGCGTAATTCATCCTTATGGTTCCCATGATTTCATGATTAATTCAATTTGTATATTCTAATTATTGCGATGTGTTTCTTTACAATCTAAATCTCATGTATTCATTTGTCATAATATGTATTTGATTCTTAATTTGTTTAATATGTTCCCAACTTCTCTGTGAGCCGATTATCATGAACAGAGTAATAAATAAATAAATATCAAAAAATAATATTTTATGCAATAGATATCATTGGGGCTGGTAGAGAGACACTATACCGGCTCCCTAATGTCGGCCAAAATATTTTGAATGCTTGTAGCTGATTGTGATAGGTGCATTTTCCTTTACTTTCTCCTACTTCCTAGTAAGAGGAAGTATTGCGTTCGTGCCAGATTGTCAAAATTGAGTTTTCGCCGGATTCACATGTCCTCTGAATACGAAAAAAAAGTTTCTAGCGAATGGTCTGTATGTGTTTGTGTGAACAGAATTTCTTAAAACGAAAATTCACTGTAAGCTCAACCACCGCCACCGGATCAGACACGAAGATTTCTGTCAAAAACCATCAACCAGAAGTGCGACTTTACACTATCTATCAGAGGTGTTATGCTTTCCTCTAAAGTACCACTTCAGTATAATATATGGTTTTATGATATAATAAATAAACAGATGCATTAATTGAATTCCAAATTTGAAGAAAATCGGTTCACCTTGAATGCGATTTTACGGAATAGGTTTTGAGGTTTTGGAATTTTCTCTAAAACTGTTATGGAATGCTTATTGCATAGATACAATTGTATCACTTTTGTTTGAAACATTTTCCTGAAAAAATTGATTTTAGAGGGGCATTTGAGGTCTGTCAGTTAGCTTAAATTTAAATTTCCCGGCTGACGGATTACTCCAAGCCGTAAAATATTATTATTCTTTTATATTTATCCGTATATATATATTTTAAAAAGTAGCATGTGTTTTTTTTTCTGCTCATTTGTTTATTTCCTTTTTGTAAATAAAGCACTATTATTATTATTAAATTTAAATTAGCACTAGCTTTTTGGATTTTGATATAGAGCGTCCCACACAAGTAGAATCTCCGCCACTATTTTTATGGCTAGCCCAACTAAACATTGTAACGTTGCAGTTTTAAAGAACAGGTTTATTAAATTGTATTAGAGCAAGGGAAAGTCATGTGAGTGCTTCACACCAGATTTGTTTCAATGCAGAACTTGAAAATAACCGGTAACGTTAGTAATAACGCATACTGTCCAAAAATTCTGTTGAATGTGACTTTTATTCAATTACTAATAATTTCTTTTTTTCATTCAGTTTAACAAAATTCAGTGATAAAACTAAAGTATATTACATTTTTAAGATCTGCAGTGTGTTTACTTCCTATTTAGTGAAAGTATACTCTTGATTTAATCTTTCTGTATTCCACACACTTGATGTCCTTCATGTCTTTATTTTTATTTATTTTTCTACATGTTTTGCATCTGACAGTATAACTTTTTGCGTATTATTCTGAATTAAACAAGACTTACCTTGTAATAATATTAGAATCGTGTTTGAAATCAACAATGTTTTCTTAGCAAGTTTAAAATTTAATGCGTTAATAGCTATCGCATGCCCTTTGATGAGCAGCTGTTATAAATTAGGCCTTTTGCTAAAATGACAAAATAAACCTTTTTTAAAGAGAATTGACCAAAATTGTATTTATCTCACAATTTCAGTCATCTAAAAGTCAATAAAAATGAAACTCTAAAATATTTCTAGATGAAGTACTTTATTTTTATTCATACACAATATTTTGAGTCCATATAACAAATTCTTTTTTTTCTCTGGAAAACCTCGTATAATTTAAGAGCAACTGTTTTGAGTATGATTTATAAGTAAATATGATGATCTAATTTTCAGTGCTGACTAAATCATTACATCAAACCTCATACTATTCATTGTTGTAATAAAATTTATAATAAACTTTTATTATCTTTATTTGCTTATATTATAATTTGCAGTGCTAAACATGTTTATAGTTTTTTTTTTTACATTTTACGAAAGAAACATAAAAAAAACAATAATTATATAGCAATTATTTAAAGATTTTAGTGCTTTTAAGAACAAAAAAAATTAATTTAGGGGCAGAACTTATTACTTGAGAATTTTAGAAAACAGATAGATCCCAAAGGCTATTCATTTAATTGTTAGATTTCACCTAAGGTTCTCTTTTAAGTGGATAAAAAAAAATCAACTATCCTAAAAATCTTGATATTTTAATATTTAATCACTCAAAAGAAGTGGTAAAAAAAAAATTCAAACGGTATCTGCCATATGACAGTTGCACCATTCATAGAATAGGTTTTTCTACTCCCCAACTTAATTTAATAGCTTCTTCAGCAGAAAAGGTTCGTACGGTTTTTAATCTAAGAAAAACGTTCGCTTTTTACCAAATAGGTGGCCTCTCAAAAACCGTATCCACGATAAAAACGAGAAATTGAAGAATATTTTTAATGGTTATCGAACACAAATTTAAGACAATGTTATCAGTTTATTTACAACTTATCGCGCAAATATAACTCATTATATAGCTTTTTAGATATAGATATAGCTTTCTGTGTAAATAAAAAAAATCAATCAAGAAGCTATTGTCATCATAAGAAATAGATAACGAACATTTGATACTGGAGTTACTTAAACTCAATTATAAGTATAACAGTATTCCTGTGTTTAATAACTGAAAATCAAAAGATGAAAAATATATTCTTATACTGGTACATTATAGCATCAAATGAATTTATGGTATTCCTAAATAAATTTGTTAGGTTATGTAATAACCAAATGTACAATTATTTGTTTAGGTTGCATTTAGTGACGTAGATCAAGTGATTTAGATCAAGAATTTGTTATAAGTAATTCTCAGATTGAAAATTTTTTAAAGAATCTATTCTTCATTTTTGAATTTAATGATGTATATGAACGTGCAATCGTAAATTAAGCTCTTTAAAAAAAAAATTACATGATAAAAAGAACGTTTACAAGAAAGAAAGAGTACAAAGTTTAACATGGCTCACCACTGTTTCAATAATTTGAAGATTTAACAAAAAACTTTCTTCTTGAGACTTTTCTTTTTCTTTATAATGTGAAGAAAATAATTTAGGAAAACGGTTGGAATAATGGAGTCAGCAAATAAAGGACAATTTTATTCATTGGTTATACAATTAAAAGAGTATAACCACATCTTAAGATGCCTTAAAATCTACCATGTATATTGTAGCCATTTTTTGCCAGTACTTCAGTAGCAAATGTAAAGATAATTACAGCTACATACGTTTTTGAAAAGGGGGCCAACATAAATAAAGAAAAACCTCCCCAGAAAATTGAACATCGCTTGTGTTCATGAAAAAATTCTAAATATAGATTTAACAGATATTTAAGAAAAACCGAACAAAATTAACATTAATTTTTCTTGAATATATTAAGATTGTTTTAAATTCGAATTAATTGATGTTTAATGTATTACAATTAAACCCAGTCCACTCTGGCGGCCAAATGACTAAGTAAATATTGCCTCCAGCAAAACTTACCTCCAAATAATTTTTGTACTTTCCTTCGCCAATATTGGAAATTTCGGGTTATGAAATAGACACCTTGTTGAAATCTTTATTTCTTTGTTTTTATATACATTTCTGATGTAATTCATTGAAATTAATGCGCACCAGAAAAATAAAAAAAAGGCTACATTTAGAATTGAATTCAAGTGTTTAAAAAAATGCATGTAATGAAAACATGGAATTCAAGGGTATCATGTTACCCAGGGTAATTATACAGTTCAGAGAATTGTATTATTATTTAAAATGTTTAATATTAATTGATTTGAATATATTTTTATCATTTGAGTAGATTGTTTTTTGCCAATTAAACATGGGCCATTTTGTTCTTCATTAATATTTAAACATTTACATAATTAACTCGACCCATCTCTTCTCAAAACATTTAATTTATTTTGATAAAACGTATACATGCACATGTATGTATAATATATATAACATATAAAATTTTGGTGTCATACATTTCACCTTTTTAATAAAATCAGCTGTTTTTAACTATGCAAATTAAGCAGGATCCATATATTGAAGGGAGCCAGCATTGGGCACTACTAGTTCTGTGAAAAATAACTATGTATCTAGGCTTCATTTGATATTCTTCTAAGTTTACTATGTAATACTTTTATCATAAATTAAGAAAGCACTTCATTAAATTAGACGAGAACTAATTCGTTTTAAATTAGCGGCAATCAGTTTAGCGTCAGGACCAAATATCTAACGTAACATAGCTATTCATGTATTACAGTTTTAAAAAGTTTATACTTTATATACCTTTACATAACATAAAGAAATACTAAGACAATAAAAACGAATTTAAGCTAAGTTTGTATAAAATACAGCCACAATCTTCTGGTTTATTAGTTCAAGCAAATTTAGGCTTTAGATGACAAACATTTCTGAAATTTCCAAATTTAAAATCTCCGGTAACGGAAGGATTACATTTTACGGCAAAAAAAACTGTTTTTAGTAACGTTGTAATTCACATTCTTTTTATTTCCGTCATTTATTAATGCTTTCATTTACTTTATCAGGCTAAAATACAACATACAATTTGCGATTTTAATGAATTAAAAAAGTAATGAAATTTAAGACAGTTTTAATTTAGAGCTAAAGAAGCGTTTTTTTTCCTTCAGGGAGATTTATAAATTATAAATGTTTGTAATTTATACTCTCAGAATTTAAGCCCAAAAATATAAAATTCATATTTAATAACAATCAGAAGTAGTTTATAATAATTGGCCTGTTAATAACATAACCTACATACAGAGTAAGTTGGACCTAATGTGTGAATCTGGCTTTAAACATCGAATATTTATTAAAAAAACAGCTGTTTTGTTTTAAAAATATTTTCTTAATCATATGGTCCCATCTGAGCTATGTGACCATTTCATTTTTTTTTTTTTAATTATATATATTTTTTTTTCTATATTACAAATTTATACAAAGTACTGTTTTATTTACATAGAAAAAACAAAACAAAATTACAATAAAAAATTATTTATTTAACAAATTACAACCTTTTAATTGATATTGACTAATTTTTAGCAATATCTTTGGCATTGGTATTTTTCTTCTTTAGGTGGCATTACTTTAGGAAATTCATTATTTATGACGTATTGTTTATTCTAAATTATATTTACCTAAAATTTTCTAATCTTTAATGTAAAATTATGGAAATATGAATGTGCAAAGGCTCAATTTATTGAGTCATTTAATCTCATTAAATGTTTAAAAACAGTCATTTTTCTGAACACGGCGCGAATTTAAAATTGCGTTTTATTACATGTTGCAAATTTTTGAATTTGACAAAATTTATCAGTTACTTAATGAAAATTGTGGAGCGTGCTAGTAATTGCTATTTTCTTCGACTGTATTGTTGAATTCTTATTATGATTTCAGATTTTTTTTTTTTTTCTTTGAACAAATTTCTTGCAAGAAATATATATTTTGAGTTTAGATTTTTTATGGATGCAACAAGTTTGGAGGTAACATTTCTTACAAGGTGAAAATAAAATGACTATAGTATCTGTAAGTGGTATCATTTTATGTTTTGGATTACATTAGTGCCACAATTTGCAACAAAAATTGAGCACATTACACAATTGATTAGCGCAACTCACACCAGGGTGCAACTCGCGTCAGCTGCTACCAGAGTGCGCTTTTGTGTTTCGTCCTTTCTAACATTGTTTTTTATCTATTCTTTTACTACGTAAATTATCTTATTTACATACTTAATATCACCTAAGCTCAATGTGACTATCAAGAAGGCACCACATTTATTTCAAAAATCAAATAATACAAATACATTATTCTATAAAAGGTCCATTTTATCTAGAGAAAAAAAAATACAAAGAAAAACTAGTTATACTTTTTTCTCAAATAATTTTTGTGCATAAATTTGTGTTTATTATGAGATCGTTCGTTCCGTTCTATTTTGTTTATCAAATTCTTCCTTTTTCTAAACTGTTTGGAAAATTTTCATTTAGGCCTGGTTTTGTTTTTTTTTCTCCTCTCAGTTTCTTTATTCCAATTATTCTCCAAAGAATAATCGCCCAATTACTTTTCTCCAAATGTTTGAAATAAATTATGAATTTTTCTTAGGACACTGGACAAAACAGTAGAGTTCGCTGAAGTATTTCGGTTATATTAATCTCTAATTAATTTTACATATATGTATATATATAACTTGTTTATTGAATGAAGAATTAATTTTATCAAAACGTGATAATAGCGTTACAAACTTTTTAGATATTTAATTTAATTGTACGTATCATTTTTCTCTTATTACAAAAATGAAATTTTCGTTTTATGAAATGTTTATTTAACAAAAAACAAAATCTTTGGCTATTTATTACCCTCAGATTGCCATCTTGAATTTTGCATTCATCATTCTGTTATCATTAGATTATATTATTTTGAGATCAAATGATTTATTTGTGATCATGATTATGAGTTCGTAACCTTTCCAAATTCATCGGAAATTTTCCAGTTTTTTCATCGGAAAAATCTAGAAAGCTGAGACTTTAATAATCTTTTTTGCATCCCTTTAGATGTCCGAAATTATGTTCTTTTTTTTTAACTCCACACATATACCTGTTTAGGGTCTTCTCTGTACGGAAAAGAAAGCTCAGTAGTTTTCTTTGAAGGCGCGTGGTCATTGGCGCCCGGTGCCTTGTCACTGCAACTGCCGCCTTCGGACAGTGAGCTGTAGAGGCTTCTTTCTAGGAAGAAAAAAAAATCGTAAGGTTAAAAGGGGACTCGGAATCGGAACCTATACTCGGAGCCAGCTGGTTATATCACTGAGCTAGTCGTTTCCCGAAGCTCAAATTTGATACTTTGTTTAATGTGATCAGTTCAGAGTTTAAAGATTCGGTCAATCTGTCCAGCTGAAATCTGTCCAACTTTTTCACTAAGCTCATTTAGTACTTGGAATTTTTCTCAAAAATGGCTGGCTCCAACGGTTTTTCTTACAAATTGAAATCGTAACTGCCTACGATATAATCCTACCCACTAAACATGTAGTAAAAATTCCAACCGGTATTTTATCCGTCATAGCATGCATATTAGTTATGTTCCATAAACTTTGCATTGCCTTTCTTTAAAATTCATCCATTAATTGCCTTTCCTTAAAATTTATCTAATCTTATTAGTACAGTTTACTCCTGAAATAACTTATCCCCCCCACCAATGAAAATGACTTGGTAAAACACTGAGCATGCTTAACAACCGTCTTAAAATTTAGTTATATAGTATTCTTCAAAACATGCTATTTATTACACACTATTACCTAATGCCTAATCACAATTTATAATAATTTCACTTTGTCATGAAACACACACATGTAGTAACATAATCTTATAACCTTCCCACATATATACAACCAACAAGTGTGAGTCTACAGAAACATTTCGTTGAAGTGAACTCTCTACACGAACTTGGTGAATTTGCTCTGACGGTGGATGAATATCTGAAACCGGTCAGGACCATAACTAATATGCATGCTACGACGGATAAAATACCAGATGTTATCCAGCATTGCGGACCCGCCCACATTTTAAAAATTCCAACTTTGAAGACTTTTGATTTAAATTAATAAATTGCAATCTGTGAAAATTGTGTGATTTCATCTCTAGATTTTCTTTTTTTTCCCATTGTTTGCGATTTTGTCGAAGGACCCCTATGAATTTTCTTTAAAATTGTTAGTTGATAGATTATGTCTCAGGGGATATATGAAACATTTTTTGGAAAAGTTAACATCAGGAAGTCCTGGGGGTTAGGCTTTCTTTTAAACTGTCATTTCGGCAAGATTTTACCATTTTTCATTTATCAATTTGTTTGTTTATTATCATTAATGTTTTCTTTCTTGTTTGTTGAAATGTTGGCGGACTAAGAGACTTTTATTTTAAGTTTAGTCTGAATTTTAGACAGTTTTTATTTACCCGCAAATAGCTGATCCTAAAAAAGGGAATATTTTGGTTTTTGCGCATGGCTGAACTTTTTCTGGGATTTTATTTATATTATAGGTAACATCATTGAGAATTCAATTGGCAATCTTAGGGCATCTTAAATGTAAACAAAAAAGGTAATAATTAATGATAATGGTAAACAAAGTCAAGTTTTAGGCGCTAATGAAAACATTTGAACAAAGAAAACGCCCATAAATGGTAATTATAAAACTAGACACATTTCTATTCAATAATTTAAATAGGTTGGGTAACTGCTTGCGGTGGGACATATTCTTTAATTGGTTCAAGTCTTTCTTCAATAACATGTAATTCAGTTTCACGATAAGTTTTACCCTCGGGTATGATGACCACATGATTGTTATGTGTGGAATGTACAGACAGGCGATTCTGTGCACTATCATTGGTCGGCACGTTCATATATCGCCGTGCATGTCGCCGGAACAGATAGAATCCTAGACTGCACAACGCTATCAACACGATCAACGTGATTATCAAAACGGAAACAATCCAGTAAACTTGGGCCACACTGTGCGCACAATGTCGACGCTGGAAATCGGATACAACTGAATCGATATTTTTACGAGCATCTTTGGTACACCACATCAGTCTGGTCAGATCAACTGGCCGACTACCGTCCGTATATTTTACTAGTCGATCTGTCCATAGTTTTATATCGTTACAAGTACACGGTTTATCTAATACTAGACGATCGATTTTCGGCACAAGACCGGTAGTGTTGAACAACAGTGCATAATCTGTGAACAATTGCAATGTATTATTCTCGAAGATTAAATCCTGCCGGCCGGACCAAGATAAATATCTAGAGTCCAATGTGATACCGGCAAACGCACCATACGAAACACTTGACAATATATTATCATCGATGAATACTGGCCCGCGCGTCACTATACGAAATGCATCGCCTTCTAAATTCTCCACTATACAATTTTGAAGTTTAAATATTTTCGGCCCCTCAACACGAAACGCACTACTCCTTATAAAACCAAAATGGACATTTTGAAGTTTCAAATCTTTCTTGATGGTGATCCCAATCAATGAATAACTGGGTAATATGTCCACATTGCCACCGTTGATGATGAAAGCATCCAAAATGAATTTCTTGAAACTTTGCGGCTCAACGCTGTCTATATCACAGTTTTTGAATTCAATCTTTTCCGTACCGGCTAAATTGGAAAACGCCAGTGCACGTACATTTGCTATAGAAACATTTTCAAAGAATATACTAGTTATATGACCCTGGAACGCATCGCTCGGTATCATTGGTATGGTGGTATTTACAATTCTTATATCAATACCAGGATATGTATAGACTTCTTGGATTCTGGTAGTGTCCCAGGTGAACGCTTCTTCGTCCATTTCCAGATGCGCTATATTTTCTAAATTTATTTTACGCAAAGCTTTCATACGTAGTATAGCACCTTTGGTTATTAATACTTTGTTACATCTTTCTATGATTATCGAGCCGGTCATTTCGGGCAGGTGATCGAAGCCGTGCGAGCGTAGCACTATAGTCTGAAACATAAAAATAAAAAAACAGAATCATTGTATTAAATAATTGCTAAGATAATTGGAGCATAAAGGGCAATGAGAGAGAGATGACTGGTTGGCCAAACAGAGATCCTCATTATCGTTTTGTAGTCCCCAGCCAGCAGTAGCCATTTTTCGAAAGAAAAGTCTAAACAGTGGAGCCATATTGGCTTAGGACACGCTTCACCCGTTGATTATTTATATTATTGAAGAATATTCTGACTTTACCGTGTAGGTTTCTGAGTTTTTCAGAATTTTCTCGCAAACAGCTTTAAACGATTTTCTTTATAAATTTGTAATTCTAATTGCATATATTGTAAACCTAGCCGATTTCGGAAAAATTAATATTATTAGGTTTTGAGTAATCTATGAGTTAGTTTTGCTTGGGCGTAACAGAGGCGATGCCTTCTCGCGTAGGTCTTGTGGCTGCGTACTCGCTTTTGGTGCGATAATTCAGTGTTCATATTCCCGTGAGGGCAAAGTCGGTGTTGACCAAGCGTCGTGAGAAAAAGTGGGAAGCTACTAAACGTCGAGAGAACCGCGGCGTGCTTACTTACTACACACCTCCCAACCGTCTGGCAAGCCTTGTCCTTCATGGGCTGTTGCGCCATTGGTTTAATTTTAAATAATTCTGGCGATGCCATAAATACAGAGTTCAATCAGATTCGATTAACGCCATCTTTAAATTATAATAATTACAGTAAATGAAAGTCACATCGCTAATTGTTTCAAATTAGATATTTCTGTTTTGTTTTCTACTTTTCACCTTATAAGTTTTTGATCTTAATGGAAACTGGAAACGGCAAAGGAGATGTGAAAACAGAATGAAGAAGAAAAACGTTCAGACTTTCCTTCTCATTTCCAACAAGGTAAACTCACAAAAGGCATACGTGCAAAAACTTTATGTTCAGTGTTGGGTAAGTGATAGGTTTAGGTTTCCAGTTTCTTAAAAATGTATTATTGGTATCTTTGGTAATGCCTCTGTTCCATCTTTTGATGTAAAAGCTGCGTCAAGACCGGCACGATGATCCTATTGCTAGTGTGATGAATTGGTTGGACTGATTCACGAAAATGACTTGTGGAATTCAACAAACTTTGTAAGGACTTTACTGAAGCGAAGTGTTTTGCGATAACCGTCCTGATAGAGTTGCTGGATCTCCCTTGTTAATATTTGTTTACTAGTAAGACTCCTAACAAATATTACTTGTCTTTATATGTCTCAAATCACCCGTTCCTTACTTGCTAATCGGTTGAACGGCTTGGTGGGGTCTTGGCTTATTTCACCACTGCTTGTGTTGGGGCTTTTGTGACATGCCGTATATCCTGACACGTAACTTTACGTGCCTTCCATTATGATATGCCTATGTGAACCTGAGGTGTTTCCACCACACTGATCAATCTCGGGTTGGACCTGGAAATTAGATTTCCCTTCTGTACAGTTTTAGCCAGTTAGTCCAGTTGTTATATGTGAAATCAATGATACAACAGATTTACAAAAACATGTTTCCAGTGAGGCTGGAGTTCATAATTTTGGTACCCGGAAAAAATAAAACTTCTAATCCAGTCATTATATTAGAATGTATCACTGTTAACCTTACTCAGATAAGATTCAATGGAATGGGGATAAATCAATGGAATACGCTGTCCAGTCAACCTAGAGGAAGTTAGAAGTTTTATTTACCGGAAATATATGATCGGAGAGCCTCTGAAGAGGAAAAAAGTTTCCAGCGAATGGTCTGTGTGTGTGTGTGTGTGTATATTAAAAGAATATCTCAAAACGAAAAGGCTCAAACTTGGTATTCCGTCTAGGTCTTACCACTGCAACAGGACGAAGACTTCGGCAAGATCGATCAACCTGAATTGCTGAATTTTTTCCTGTGTTTCGAAATTTTCTCGAAAACGGTTCAAATGATTTTTCTTCAACCTTCCCCTACACTATCTACACACACAAATGCCTATCACTTTTATTTGCAACATTTTCCTGTGAAAATTGATTTTTGAGGTTCTGAGGAACCTCAATCGTTAAGCTTTCCTCCTAACGTACCACTTCAGTATAATATATATGGTTTTATCATCTATATAATATTAATACATATTAGAAGCATTGATAGAACTCCAAATTTGAAAAAAATGGTTTAAAGCGCATTTTACAGAAAAGGTTTTTGAGTTTTTTGAAATTTTCTCGAAAACCGTTGCAACGATTATCTTTCAGCTTCGAGTGATTGTTGCATAGATAGAAACGTATCACTTTAATTAGAAATATTTTTCTGAAAAAATTGATTTAGAGGGGGGTATTGGGAGGTCTGTCTGTCAGTTAGTAAGCTTTCTTAATTTTGACATAGAGCGCCACTCAGCTGTACAAATAAAATCCCTCCAACATTTCTATGGCGAACCCAACTAAACATTGTAACGTTGCAATTTTATAGAATTTTTTTGATTTATCATCTTAAATGTTCTAAAATTGATTAGTTTAGAGGAAGAGAAAGTGATATGAGTGTTTCCCACATGATTGTTTTCAGTTTATTTTCTCGATCTCGGCTAAAAATTGCTTTAAAGGTTTTTTATAACATCTTCATAGTACACACACACACACACACACACATAATATATGATATATATATATATTATAAATATATAATAAAATGAGTATATTATCTATATATCTAATAAAAAAAAAAAAACTATCACTTTTATGTGTGAAACTTGTATCCAGTATTTCTAAGGAAATGATCTATCACCTCCTCCTGGTGGGCGACAGGAGAACTAAACATTTAGTCAATATTTTGACGTCAAGAAAATCTGTCGCATGAAAATTTATAAGAATTCTAATAAGAGAAAAGGTATATGAGTTTCACATCAGATTTTTTTCCCAGTATTAAGGTCACTGCTGGATTAGGATAAAAACTACGCAACATTCATCACTTATTTACTTCCTGTCCGAATTAGCGAATTCGTCTGTTTGTTTTTTTACAGTGGCCATAATCATCAATCGTGTTAATCCAACAAAAACGCTTTTGAGTTTACATAAAAATTCCTCCCTCCCTAGTTGTATATTAAAGCACTACCTTCCCTCCTCCCACTTTTGTGCTTTTTGTTCTAAAATTTATTGGTCAGCTTAAATGGAGAGGATATGAGATAGATTGGTCCACTTCATGGTGTAGTGCTGCTCTCTACAAGCATTTCACGGATTTATCCTTTAACTGGACAAAGAGAATAAAAAAAAAATAAACAAAAAACTAGAACCCACCACAAGTCTACACTCCGCTGGTGAAATAAATAAAAAAAAAACAACTGCATCATGAATATTTAAGCCTGATTAAATTTACATGATACATCGAGTGTGGGTGACTGGCTGGCAAAACAAAAATACTCGTACGGTTTGGTGTGTTGTGTCTGTGTGTGCGTATGCGAATTTTTTTCTCTCTCCAGAGAATTAATTCATTCTGTTTGTGGAGGAGTGGGGTGACGGAATAATTTTTCTATAAATCTTCTCTGTAATTCTACTACAATTGACGGGACGATGAATGTTTCTGTCTTTGACCTTTCTCTTTACTTTCTCTTCTTTCTCAAAAACTATTGCAAATCATGCCAGTTATTTCGAAATTAAATGTTCACCGTAAACTATATGTTTTGAATTCTCTGAGTAGAAAAAAAAACTGTTTCTAACGTGAGGGTTTTGTAAACAAAAACAGAAAGAAAATCTAAAAGAAAAAGACATGAGTTTCCTGGCCGAGACCGCGTTAGTGATTTGCTAGAAACCGACGTTTCTAGGTCAGGTTACTGACCTGAAACTGGTGTTTTTCATGAAAGTAGCCGCGGAAACCTAAAAGTCAATTTCAGAAAGTTCAAAGTCGCTGATTTCCGTTCAGATCCCCATCATTTTATCAGTACATATAATGTTTCAGTTAAACATTTTTTTACCGGAAGTGCGACGTTGCTGTATTTTTATTTTCTCTTACTCCCGGGGTGAGAGAAAGTATTGCGTTCGTATCGTCAAATTTTCGATATCGAGTATTCACCGGAAATGTATCGAGTTTTCAATGTAAATGTTTTGAGGTACCTTGAGTCAGAACTAAATGGTTTTTAGAATTTAGTCTGTGCGTGTGTGTGTGTGTTTGTTTGTGTGGTCAGCATAACTTAGAAAGCGAAAATTGCAGAATGTTCTAACTTGATATTTAATTCTGACCAGTCAATAAAGTTTTGGTCAAAATCGGTCAACCGGTTTACATCACCACTTTACTGAACTTTTTTTATCAGTTTGAGCTTTGCTCGTAAACGACCACATAATTTTCTTTAAATTCGTTTATTTACTTTACTATACCTACAGAGTGCTACAACTTTTATTTCAGACATTTCTCCGGGAAAATTCATTTTTTTTTTTTTTTTTTTAAATTAAAACATCTCAACGTGTATGGTCATTCGTGCCCGGAGCCTTCTCAGTGCACTGCCGGCTTCCGGACAGTGTTCTCTCGTTACAGACAACACTGTCCATGACGGACAGTGAGTTGTAGAGGCCCCTAGGAAGAACAAAATCTTAAGGGCAGCACAGCTGGACTCGAACCCGGATCCTCCACTTAGCTATTCCTTCCTTAATGAGAGGCAAAGTTAGGCATTCTTCTAAAGAGGTGTTTGAAGAGTATCCGTTGACTGATAGTGGGTGTTTATTTCACAGTTTTCTTCAGTTTTGTGCGATTTTCTACATTACAACACCAACGGGTTTCATTGCACTTAGTATAACAACTATATACGCAGCCATATCACTTTTATCTCATATGTTTTCCGAGAAAATTCATATATGGGGAGGGGGGGAGCTTAGAGCGAGAGAGAGGTTATGCTTTCCTAAAGAAATCACTTTATTAAGTTCAGCGTCTCCCATTCATGTAAATTGAAGCAACTAAACGTCAAATAAGACATACGAGTATGTGAGGCGAATTAATCAATTATATCTATGTAAATTGAGTTTCACACCAGAATTTTTTTTTTCACTGTCACTATCCCACCACCCAAAAAAAATTGTTCTGAGTTTGTATTTAAAGTTTATAGAAAATTATTCGTTGGCATTTAAAGTTTATAGAAAAAATCTCCCCACCCAAAAAACAAACAAAAAAAACGGAAGAAAAACACTCAGTAAAGTCGCGATTCCGAATAATGGAGTGAAACTTGAAACGTGTTGCTCCCAGGGTGTGGTACCTTAAATGGAATAAGTATCAAGCGTTATATTGCAAGTTTTCGTTATATTGTTCATTCGCTACAAACACATCACAGTAATTAATATACACATAGACATAATTTTGGACAGTACAATAACGTACAATTTAGAAATCAGCTGTTTAGTAGCATTTCCACCAGTAATAGGCCAGGCAGACCTGGTGTTTACTACGTCTGAATTTGTGTGTGTGTGTGTGTGTGTGTTTGAGAGAGAGAGAGAGAGAGAGAGAGAGAGAGAGTGAAGGGAGCGTGCACTATGACCCACTTTGCAAATAAACTGTATACCATTTGTAAACTGTTGTGTGCATATCTGTCAGTATGTTTGTCTGTCTGTATGTGTGTATGTGGAATCAATCAATTTGTTGTGGTAATGCATGCCTCCCGTGCTGGCTGGCAAGCTAGCTGGTGTCGCTATCCTGGGATCTCGCCCCGCCAGACGGTGGTATACAGCCATCCCCACCCCCCAGTTAACGATCTTGGTGCGTTAGAGAGTAATAGTCCCGGCCTGTGTTATAATGCCATGGATACATTAGTGACCTCCCATTTTCTATCCACCCATTACACTGACAGAATACTACTGATAATATTGTTATTTTCCTTCCGCCGTCTGGCCATTTCCCACTTGAGATAATATCCAAAATTGATATTTTCATATCATTTTGTCAAAAAAAAGTCCTGTTTTAATTATCAATGATGTTTCGTTAGCGGGATAATTAGGAAACCCTTTTTTTTTCCATTTTAACATTAATGACGTAAAACATTAATCTGTACGGTAACATTAATCCGTGACGTCGAAGAAATAACTTTCTTCCTTTTACTGGTAATATAAGTAACTCCTTCGATCGTATGATTTTTGAGAAAATTAATCTCCAATAGGAAAACATGGTGTCATGAATATGAACAACAAATCTGGTGTGAAACACTCACACCACTTTCTCCTACTCCATTGATACAATTTAATCGAGACATTTTCTTTACAGTTGCAATGTTACGATGTTTAATTGGGCTGGCATAAACACGGCGGTGAAGATTTTCATTGTATGCCTGAGCGGCCTTATGTGTCAAAACTAACAAAGTATGTGCAAATTGAAATTTAAACTAACTGACAGAGCCTCGTTGTAACCCTTTAAAATCAATGTTTCAGAAAGTTTTGTTTAAATATATGTGCGCTACTTTTTTATCTGTGCAGCACGTATTACAAGTTTAAAAGTATTAGTTGGAACCGTTTTCGAGAAAATCATGAAATACTGAAAACAAAAAAAATCAGTAAAGTCGCACCCTGTCAGAGTTTCTGTTAACAAAAAACATACACACAAAGATCATTTGCTAGAAACATTTTTTTCTAACTCAGGGAGCCTCAAAGGATGTAATTCCGATGAAAACTCAATTTCGAAAATCTGGCATGATCGCAATAGTTCCTCTTCTTAGTTCTGGGGGTGCAGCAACGCTTTCTCCCAAAGTAGGACCTTTAGTATGATTCATGCTTCTAATACCTATCTAATATGAAGATAAAGTGTGTATTGCTAGAATTGCAATAAATTTGAAATTTGAAGAAAATTTGTCAGCCGGAAGTGTGATTTCACTGACTAGTCTCTTAATTTTTCTCACTGTGAAACGGCGCCACAATGGTTTTCCTTAATCTTGAGAATTGGTACTCTCCATATTAACGTATCAGCTATTTAATTAAATATTTTTCTGGATCAGTTGATTTCCATGGATTCTATTGAATCTGTGCCGTTAAACTTCAAATGTTATGTACGTATATGTTTGATGTTATTATTGGTGTTGTTACTGTATATGTATTACGTATATGTTTGCTGTTATTATTGGCCGCTCTCTTCTGAGCTTCAGTGTAATCATTTACCTATTACCAGCCATTGGTACGGTAGTATCCCCACCAGTTGTATCTTTATAATTAGCGCAAAGTAAAAATATATCGGAAATTTGTAAAAACAATTGTCAATTTTTATGATACACCAAAGGAAAGTCGTCTGAATGTTTCATAACAGATTTTTATCCAAATTTGACGATAAAGTTTCGGCATTTAAGTACAATGTAGGATTTTGTTTTCCAAGTTATAAGAAAATATGGCAACTGAGTGTTGATAGTTGACAAGTGTAAATAAGAAAATAAAAAGATAGTCGTGTAAACATTTCATATCACAAAGCTAATTTTTATTTATATTTTACTAAGGTTACATATTTAACTAAGATAGACTCCCTGTATGATAGCAAACTGTGGGGTGATACAATATGGAATCCAATTAACAAACAAATAACGACAGATTTTCGTATTTCTCTTATATTTCATCATTCAAACATTCATTTATTGAATCAAATATTCATTATTTCTTTTACGATCACTTTTTTTTTAATTAATTTTGTATATACCGCATATATATATATATATATACCTGTATATATTATATATATACCTGCATATATACATATATATAAAAAAATGGTTTCTACAAATTTGTCTGTGGTTGTGTGAGGTTAAACAACTCAAAAACGGAAAACCCCCATAAAATGTACAGAAAGCTGAAAATGGATATTTTATTTACATGCTATCAGGGATAATCTACATGAGATGAATATCTATCACTTTTATTTGAAACGTTTTTTCGGGGTAATTTATTATTTTTAGGGGAGTTCTGTGGTTAGGGGCAATGTTGTTAGGTTTTTTTAATCGTAGCATGGTTAAGATGATTTGATTGATGAAATGAATGCACGAACTGGTACTAAAGTTTAACATATCTAGCGATATTCTTAGAAAGGGTGAACAGTTTTTTATAGAATAAGTAGAAAGTGTGACAGAGCTATGAGTGAATGATGATGGTTGGGAGCGTGATGAATGTAGAATGGTGCAGCGTTGATGTTGTGAATCGCGACAAGTTATAACTCTTGTCTGTTCTAACGGTGGTGAGCTATTAGCGTGGCTAGCTGACTATTGGAGACTGGCCGTAAGCTTCTCAGATTTACCATTTTTATGCTTACGTTCTCTTATCTCTAGAGATAGTTCCTGTGTGAGCGAGAGATTGGCTATCATGGTTGTAGCCCTTTCGCCAAATACATTGCAGTAGGCGGGGTGTAATGATTGGTTGAAATGTGCTTGGTAGCGCGATGGTGGCGCCTTGATGCGGTTGCTAATGAAACTACTGAGTCCGGGTTTTATGTGCGGCCAATTTACTGGCCATTACACTTTCCTCTCAAGTGCCATTCTTTTGTAATAATCCTAATATGGGTTTCTTTGGTATACTCCCTAAATGTATATAGGCCTCTCACTTTTACTAGAAACTTTTTTCCGAAAAAATTTAATTTTAGGATAGTTCTTGGGCGAGAGGGGGGAGATGACGCTTCACTCAACATTTTTTATTTATTTCCGACATATCCATTACATTCTTCCGCCTATGTATTATTGAAATTACAGAATGTTCAAGTAAAAATTTCCAAGTTTGATGGAAATATATGAATTTCATCAATATGGAAATTACAGTAAGAGAAAGTCAAGTAAGGATTTGGAAATTTTACTTTACTTAAGGAAAAGGAAATGAAATAGCTTTAAATATTTCTGATGAGAATGATTGTATGTCAGAGTGATGGAATTTCACTTTTTTCTATTTACATGGAATAAAGGCAAAAGAAGAAAAAAACGGGTGAAGGCAAACGTATAGATATACTTTCGAATGAATACATTAAGTGGTTTGTTTACATTATAAACAAAAAACCTCTGTTTTCTCAACGTATGTCTAATTGTGTACGTAAACACTAGATGAAGAAGACAATCATCTTGGAGCCATCCTAGTCGTATGTGTGAGAATCTTGTGGTTTTATAACCTACATCATTTCTCTTCTTAAAAGTTTAATTCTGAGGAAGTTAAAAAAAGAAGAAAATCTGGTGAGAAACTAACAACGTCATTCTCTCTTGATGATGAAATGTTGAAAATGACAAATTTTCTTCAAACTGCAAAAATGTTTATTAAAGCTTTAGTTGTCTTTAATATTAAGTGGCCGTAATGATTGGCATTATTAGAACGTATGTCACATCCTCACAACAAATTTTGTTGAAAACAATAAGTTCACTCAAAAAAAAATAAAAAACGCGTTTGTAGCAGATTCGCATTTTCGGTCAATTGATTTTCTTCATTAGAATGCTTGATCTACATTATGTGAAATATCCACTCCATAAGGCGACAACTTCCTGTTGAGGAAGCTGATAGATAACTTCCTCCTTTCCAGGAATTTATGCATGGTAATGATCCAAACGGGCTGTCACAAAGTGTGAACTTCCTGCGTCTGCGTCTTTACTGAAATGTATTTTTCAGTTTTCTGTTTCTCTAAAATGACTTTAAAATATGAATTACACATATAATGGGCTACAACTTTTATTTGAAATATTTCTCCTGGTAAAGTCATTTAAGGAGGCTTTTGGAGGAGGGGTTATGTTTTCCTCTAAAGTGCTATCATATTTGATTACACAATTCTACCATCTAAACAAAATTAATTAAAAATAAAGAGATACCTGCGAGTTTCAAGTAAATTAGTAAGCCGGAATGTGTTTTTATTGAACACTTTTTTGCGATTTTTTCCATAAAAACACGGATGAGTTTCATTATAAATTTTGTATACTAAGTATAAAGTTTGTCAGTTACAATTTTGTAAACCGCAGTAAGAGAAAGTAGTGTGAGTGTTTCATACCAGATTTTTTTTTTCTGAGATATTCTCAGTTTGAGTTAGTTCCTAAACCAAATACCAAGTTTGAGCTTATTGAAGTTTTCTAAAATTGAAAGTCAAGCTTCTTCTAATAACGCCAAGAGAAATTAGATTAGATAAAAACTCAGAAGCTGAAAAATCTTTTTCATTGAGAGATAGATATGTATAAAGGCAATACTATATTATGTGATAGAGCATGGAAATATATCCCTGGGGATCTGTATATTCCAAGGACTATCGTCTAGGTAGAGAATTTATTCCCAGCAGATAAGTTCCATATACAGACCGGATATCCAAAGAAAAGTAAACAGGAAAATGTTATCTATTTCATTAAAAAAAAAAAAAAAAATCAACATGTGTAGTATATTTAGTTTCAATATTGCGTAATATTAAAAAAAAAATTAAATATACAATGTTTATCTAATCTTATTACACAGACATACAAAACTAGAGTGGAGGTAATGTTCTTTTTTTTGCGATTATCCACTGCCAGCTTGATGCAGTGAACAAAAATATAAGCAGCAGTCCCCACCAAACTAGTGATTACTGCAGCAATGACAAATTGGCCAAACAATTAGGGGAGAGTTTTATCAGGTTCATGTAATGTATGAGTAATCATCATTTTACCTTCTAAAATTTATCAGCGCTGCCAACTGAATAGAAAAAAAAAAATTAAAAAAAAGTTAAATGACTCACGCCGTACGACTTTCTTTGTTACAATTCTCACACTGGTAAATGCCAAATTCTCTTCAGACTTGGCATTTTTACTAAACTTATAAAAATCCTAAACCTTCAATATTGTATATTTATTGTATACATAGAATAAATAGGTAGGGCAATTAATACAATGAACTAGAGTCCAGCGGGACTTTCAGCTTCCCCATTACTCTGCTAAAGTCAATGTTCCTGGAAAAAAATGTACAAACAAAAGTGGTGTGCATGCGATTTGGTTCACCATACTGCAGTTAGATAAAGAAAAATTGGCTACAGTTATATATAGAATGACAGTTATATATAGAATGACAGTTATATATAGAATGACAGTTATATATAGAATGACAGTTATATATAGAATGACAGTTATATATAGAATGACAGTTATATATAGAATGACAATTATATATAGAATGACAGTTATATATAGAATGACAGTTATATATAGAATGACAGTTATATATAGAATGACAGTTATATATAGAATGACAGTTATATATAGAATGACAATTATATATAGAATGACAGTTATATATAGAATGACAGTTATATATAGAATGACAGTTATATATAGAATGACAGTTATATATAGAATGACAAATTTTCTTTAAAATTCCAAATTTTACTCATTTGTCCTGACATAAATATAGAGATAGATGGTGGGGGTGGGGGGAATAAGTGCCATCCTACCCCAATACAGGCAGATAAGATAATTATTGACAGAGAACGCCAACAGTATTGAACAAATACATGTGAATTTTGTCGTCTCAGATTGCACAGAAAACAATTCTTACGGAAAAATGCTACAAATAAAAGTGACATGTCTTTAGTTTTCCATAAAATTCCCCAAAAAAACTCAAAAAATTTTTCCTAAAGTTGCACTTCCGGTTAACCGAATTTTGTTTTTCAAACTTTAAATCCTAGCAATGCTTTTATTGTATATTAATATTATATAAGTGGTAGAACCATATATTATATATTTTTTTTAATTAAGGTGCGTCAACATCTCGTATGGTCGTTGGCGCCCGGAGCCTTCTCAGTGCACTGCCGGCCTCCGGACAGTGTTCTCTCGTTACATACAAGACTGTCCATCACCGACAGTGAGCTGTAGGGGCTCCTAGGAAGAAAAAATCTAAGGGCAGCACAGCAGGACTCGAACCCTGGACCTCCGCGTGGGAGTCCAGTACACTAACCACTGAGCTAATCCCTTCCCTATATTATATTTGAAGTGATGCTTTACAGGAAAGCTTGACGCTACACTTTCCCCAGGACCTCCACAAAAATCATTTTACCACTTAATGTGTGTTGATAGTGCACGAAGTTTAAAAGAAAAATCGTTGGAGCCGTTTTTAAGAAAATTGCGAAAAACAGAAGAAAAATTTCAGTATAATCACACTTCCGGTAGATAGGAATTTCACCCAGGACTTTGTGTCGTATGCGGTGGGTACAACCTAGATTCTTATTTCCCAGCTATTAAAAAAAAATGCTACTCCTAAGAAGCCCAGAAATATGATGTTGGATATCTCCCACTCCAGCAAGCTACCAGTCTCACTGCAATTTCCTAAGATATATGGTACACTGACCTAGGTGGTGGTACATTATTTTCCCTGATTCCCCACATCACAATTCCGACACATAGGACACTAGACAAACCTGCCTATTTTGTGTTAATGACTGGCTAACCAAGCGTGTCCAATCAATACACCTACCACGACTCTCAATTTTATCTCAATTTTTTAAATCTTTATGTCTGGAGACACCTTCCATGTCCCTTCAGTTTTTTCCAAAACCATATTACTCCAATGCTTGATATCCCTTTAGGAAAATTGTTTGGACTAGGAGTAGCAAGCTTGGGACAACAGAACTGTAAAGAGGAATCGCATCTTAGGCCAAAGTTTGGCATGCATTAAACGTGTCAATATCTGTAAATTAATGTGGGCGAGCAATAAAGGAGACTTCAAAATACAGCTGCTGGATAAAGATTAGAAGCCTAGGCTTCTACATGATATTTTTTTTTAAAAAAAGGAGAAATTAGAAGAAAACGCTTAACGCTTAAAAAAGTTTTAGTGGAGGGGGATTGCATGGTTTCCTCATAAACTAAGTGAGTATTTACCAAATAGGTTTTCCGAGTTTCTATTTCGGAATATTCTCAATGACGGATGCAATGATTTCGTTGTAAAGTTGAAAATTCGCGAGCAGCATAGCTCATCAACGAAAAATCGGAAAAAGTTCATGGTTCACATTCCGTTTTGGGTATGACCATGCCCAACAGGAGTTACCTGTCAGAATTCCACAATCGGAAATATCACTTTACTGAATGGATTGTTCAGTTTGTTGCCACTTTCTCGGGAGTAGCTCCAACCATTGATATATTAACAATTTGATAAATTAACTACATAAATTTGATATATTTACATAAATACAAAGAGATACAACTTTTATTTCTAACATTTTTCCGGAAAAATTCATTTAAGGTGGGCTTTTGAAGGAGGGGTGGGGTGGGGTTGTTTTCTTCTAAATTGTTATTTTAGTGTATTAATTAGTACAATTGAATCATCTAAATAATATTAATTAGAATTAAATATGTTGTCAATATTCTGAGATTGAAGGAAATCGGTTGTCCGGAAGTGCGTTTCTAGTACATTTTTCTGCAATTTTTCCATAAAAACACCGACGGATTTCATTAAATTAGAAAGTTCGTTTAAAGAAGTTTTAAGGGAGGGGGATTGCATGGTTTCCTCAAACAAGTCACTCTTATTAAGTTTGGATTCTCCCATTGATATAAAATGAAGCCAAGCAAACATTTAGAAAAATTATACGGTTGAAGAAAATTGGTCACTTATATCTGTATAAACTGCAATAAGAGAAAGTCGAGTGAGTGTTTCACACCAGAATTTTTTTTTTTTTATGGATAAATCATTTCAAGCTGGTCTTTTTGGTGGAATCTCTATGTGAACTTTAATTTTTAGAACTCCCGTTTAATGTTTCTGCGAGGCTAACTAGAGCGTTGACATTCCATGGAATTACGTTAAGGTAGTTTGTGCCCTTAAAGTCAACAAGTATGATCCCCCACTTCGTACTGCTATTTAGGTCAAATCAAAATTGGGTAAAAATTCCAAGTTTGTAGAAAAGTTTATCAGTTAGAATATTTTAATAACAATAAAGAGACAGCAGTGTGAGTTTTTCAAGTATTATTGAAATTACTTCAGTAAACATTAGTTTAAGTGTGCTGTAACATGTTTATTTTACAGTCTGGCATGTGAGAATTATATCAAGCCTGGCATCAGGTGGTTTGAATTCGCTGACTGTACTCACTTTACCAGTGTGTGATATCTTTAGGTGATAGTCTTGATCACTTTGCACATACATACTGATTATGAATTCTCATTATGATAGATAAGCGTTTTCTATCTTATTACTTTCTCATACTGCTGTACGGGGAAGTATTGGAATCGTGTCAAACTTTCGATATCGAATTCTCACCGGAAATATATGTTTTAAGGTCCGCTAAATCCGAAAAAATATTTAAAAAAAAATGCTCTCTATATGTGTGGTTCAAGTTTGACATTCTGTTTGGGTGTCACCATGCGATCGAATAGGAACTTAATCTTAATTATACAATTAAATATGTTGCCAAAATTCCCAATTTGAATAAAATCGGCTGACAAGAAGTGCGTTTATACTGAAAAGCTTTTTTCAATTTTCTGCGATTTAAAAAAAAAACCCGACGCATGTTTACACTAAGATCACTTTTATTGCAAACTTTTTTCCTGGAAAGTTCATTTAAAGAAGTATTGGAGGAGTGGGAGTGCAGGCATTTTCCTCACAAAAGTCATTTTTTAAAGTTTACATTATCGCATTGATCTAAAATTAGAGGCAGATAAACATTTAGTACAAATTATAGTTTGTAAATTGTAGTAACAGAAAGTTGTGCGTGTATTTCACTCTACATTTTTTTTTCCGAACTCAGGTGGACCTCAGGATTTGTATATCCGGATGTGTAATAGAACCAGAATGGTTTACCAGCAGGAAAGTGAAACCAAAACAAAACTGGTGTGAAACGTGCACACGACATTCTCTTACTGCCAATCTTTAGTAAGACAAGTTTTCATTTAGATTGCATTCTTGATAAAAACGTTTAGTTGGATTTGCCATAAACGAAAAAGGTGGTAGGGGTTATAGTTGTATACCTGGCCTGTGTAGCTGCCAACTAACTGCCAGGTCCCCCCACAACAAAATATTCCAGAAAAATATTTCAAATAAAAGTGATCAAGGTTTACCATCTGCACACTTACTGTCATTCCAACCAACATTTTAGAGGAAACCCCCCCCCCCCACTTAAAAAACTATTTCTGGAAAAGTCGCACTTCCGTTTATCCAATTTTCTTCAAATTTGGAGTTCTAGCAATACATTTATTGTACCTTTATATTATAATATAGTTACTACAACCGTAGATTGTACTGAAGTGGGTAACTTTACAGGAAAACTAGCGTTGCAGTTTTTCCCCACCCAAAACAATTTTGCTTGCGATAAAAAACGCTAAAAACTGTTGTTTTTTTTAAAAACAAAAAAAACATATAATGGAGTTGATGAGGAGAGAAATTGGGATTGATTAATTAGACGAGATATGAAGACACTGTTATAATATGGCTATAAGTCTACCCAAACTGCACTGGACTTGTAATGAATTTATAGAATAAAGGGTGGGAGTAGAGATATGACACGATGCGATGTATATGGTTGAATCTGATAGATAGATAGATAGATAGATGTCTAGATCTTTTACTGGCTTATATACAGGTTCTCCCCACTCTAGCCTGCTTAAGTGAGAGAATACCAGAGAGAGTTTGGTCTCTCGGTCAGGCTTGTGTTCTCTCTCTTGCCGTTACATCATCAAATGGCACAAAAAAATTGCCACATAATATATCGTCATCCTATAAGTATCATTATTTAAGGAAGCGCATATAACGTTAAACAAATTCTGTCATATGTTGACATTTTGATTAAGAATACGGAGGTAGAAAGTGGAGGTGATTGCGATCATGTGAGATGATAATCAGTGTTGAGTTTCCACCGGATGTTTGATTTTTCTTCCATTTTTCCCGGTTTTTTTTTTAAATCTGTTCCAAAAGATTTTCGTGAAAATGTGTAGGCCTATCACTTGTTATTTGCACCTTTTTTTTGAGAAAATTAATTTTATTCGGCAATTTTGGGGGGATAACTGTGGCGTTAGAGATTTCTATTTAAAATACACGGTTCCATCTTTTTTATAAAGTTAATACTGTTATAATAATCGCGCCAATGACTACTCTTTGACGAACTACAGAGTATGTAAGTATATATTTATAGGACACGTGCACAATTTAACTCACAAACACACGCCACGTGTTTTTCACAGCAATATGTGTTCAATTAGGCATAAATAATTTTGTACGTAATAACCAGTTGAAGTAAGTTCGTCTTCGTATTTATTTGACCGAATGGCTCACCCCCGCCGCTGGTTCACACGCGTAGAAAAAAAAAATTATTTGTGTGTTGTTTAGCCTCTTGAGACATATGTTTGCCAGGTTTTACCTTTCAGTTTATTGCACACATACGATTTAAATGTAGCTTACATTTTATTTTTAACAGACACTAGTTTAGTTGCTATTGTTAAATTGGAGGAAGAAGATCGAACAATTACTTTTCCTGCTCTTATCTTTTGCAATATCAGTAAGTAATATTGTGTTATGAAATGAACATATCATTATATTCACATCATGGGTTTATCTTCTACACTATCATTCATATCTTGGCCAATATTTGTCTGAAGATAAATAAACCTTGTGTGAAACTTCATAGGATTTCCTCTACTGCCTTAATACAATTTCAGAGATATTTTCCTCATAGCCTGCTTCATTTTGTCGTCATCAACCGCGAAATTAATTTTTCCGGGACATTCTTTTCAAATAAAATAGGTAGATAATATAAATAGGAAACACTTGAGCTTCCATGTTGAGACTTCCCAAAAATTGCTGAAGTAGGAGTTCAGATTTGCCGTTACTTTTCTAAAACGTAATGTACGAACTAGTAAACTCTTACGTCCAGTAACTTTACCCGTAGGATGAACTGGATAATCAGAGAACTTGCACAACACTTCAGTAAAAAAAACCCACGTCCATCAAGATCTCAATACTTTTTCTAAAAGCAGGAACAGGATGTAATGAGTTGACAGAATTTTTCAAGTTTTTTGAATTTGTCGTTTGAATGTTTGTGTACGAAAGAGAGAGAGAAAGTCTGAGAGGTGTTTTGCTTTTTTTTACTGAAAATCGAAAAACAAAGAGGACAAGTTTTCTTGTTTAGTAATCAGAAATACAATTGAAGAAAATGTTGACTCATAAAAAATGAAAATTTAAGAAAAGCGAGAGAAAATAAGTAAAATAAAACGAAAACCGAAGAGGTTGAATGCAGAGCATGCGCAAAAATTTCCTATCGTACGACGTCATCATATAGTACCTACATTATTATTATGCTCATACCCTGTCGACCAGAAAAGAAAGAGCCCTTTTTGCTGTTCCTAGTTTAGGTATTCCCTTGATACCCATATAGTTTTCTCCATTTTCTACTTTCTCTAAAGAGAGGGAAAAAACCCAGTCCTATGCTGTGGGTCTCATTCTAATGGTCCACAAGATGGAGATATTCATATAAAGGGTGGTCACAGTATTCTCTCTCCCTCCTCCTTCTCTTCACTGTAGTTTATTCCAAGTATATACTCGGGTTCAACTTTGGAAAGCTGGGGAACTCCTCTATTTTCTTTCTTTTTTACCCCGGTGGAATATGAACTCCTCTATATGTTCATTGCGTTGTATAACTTCCACAATGTTTTATTTTATGTAACATTTATTTATATAATATACATAACGTCTTGCGATAGTAAAATAAGGAAAATTCTACGTGGAAATGTGGAGTGAAGAAAATGGGAGTCGAGGAAACAGAATCCCTGGCGTTGCAAAGAAGCAACAAGCATCTCTTCGTATTCTGTTGTTGTTGGCTTCTGGTTCTGTATTTATTATCTCCCTTGGCGTCCTTAACTATACTTAACTCGTACATTGTTATTATGGAAGCTAGTTGAAATGACATTGTTGCTTTGACCCCCGAGTTTCGCCCCCCCCCCCCCCAGGCAGTCTTCAGGGATCTTAATATCCCACTGTGGGTGTCCCATCCGAATTAACTAACACCTCCAACACTGCACAACTTCATTAAGGATTTACATCGGTTACTCTTAGCGTCAAAGAATACCTCCGAGATACAAGGACATTTGACAATCTGGCATTGAGGTTTGGAGCGTTCAGCGAAACAAGATTGCATGAAAAAAAAAATCAGATATGGAACACTCACACGACTTTCTCTTACTCCTTAAAATGACAAATTTTACATATTTGTCCTATTTTAAATGAAAAAGTGGTGGGCACATAGACCAACCTCTGATCTTGGCACTAAGGAAGTGATTATTAATATTATGAACCACTGAAGCGCTCTAAAAACACTCAACTAGCTACAAATAACATTTGAAATTAACGTCACAAATTTCGCACAACTATCCAATATAATTTTTTCGGAGAAAAATGTTTCTGATAAAAGAATTACGTTTTTATCTCTAAAGTTATAATACAAAATTTAAAAGAAATCGTTATAGTCTTTTCGAGAAAATGCTTCTGGTTAATCACTTTTTTACAAATTTGGAATTCTATCAATGCTTCTAGTCTATATTAATATGTAGATGGTAAAACTAATGTATTACTTTAGAGGAAAGCATAACGCTACAGTTCCTCCACAGCCTCCAGAATATGCATTTTTCCCAAAAATAAAAGTAGTAAGTATTCATGTGCGTAGATAGTGTAAGAAATTTAAAGAAATTCGCAAAAAAGAAACAGTAGAAAACATTTAGACTTATGACATTTAAAGAAAGTCGCACTTCCGATTGATGGGTTGTCGGAATTCTTTGCATCAAATGCGGTAGTACAGTACTTAGATGGAATATCAAGTTTGAGCTGCACAAACACACACTATTCGCTAAAAACATTTTTTTCGTACTCAAGGAACCTCAAACATGTATTTCCGGTGAAAACTCAATTTCGAAAATTTGGCGCGATCGCACTACTTCCCGCCCTTGGACTAGAAGTAGGAGAAAGTAATAATAAAATTAAAATAACAGTTTTCCATTTACAGTTTCTATTTGGCAAGTTTTCTTGATTGGCTACATCCGGACTTAGCATTTTATATATAAATAAACAGAGAGGGAGAGAGGCTAGAGATATATTGTTGACTTTTAGATCATAAAGTAAAACATGAAAGATCATAATGTGAGCATAAAAGTGTTTGGTTTTATATCTGTGTGGTTCGAATGCCATGATTAATCAAAATAATCGTTGGAGACGTTTAAAGAATTTTCCAGTAATTCAGACAGATAAACACATCAATAAGGAATATAATCGTTGAATATGTGGATGGGTCCAATCGTGGATAACATCTGGAATTTTATCCATACTCATACATTACATCACACTTATATTCATGTTGTTCCTGACCGGTTTCAGATTTTCATCCACCGTAGGGCAAATTCACCAAGTTCGTGTAGAGAGTTCACTTCGACGTAACGTTTCTGTCACACTCACATTTGTTAGTTTGTGGTTGATTGGAATCAACGAACCAACAAGTGTGAGTGTAACAGAAACATTAAGTTGAAGTGAACTCTCTACACGAACATGGTGAATTTGCCCTGACAATGGATGAAAATCCGAAACCGGTCAGGAACAAAATGAATAAGCATGCTACGACGGATAAAACACTAGAGAAATGTAATCACTGATGTACGCCTCAGTCTCAAGTCTTCTTCCGTAGTAATTGCTCAGAAGTGTCTTAAGCCGGGCGGCTCAGTCCTTGGAGGAGGTTTCTTTTCCATAGCAATGTTCTTTTGACTTTCATTTCAGTTTAAACTTAAGCTCTTCTTGATTAAAACTAGTTGCTTAGATTGTGTCTGGTCGATACTGGCCCTCTGGAAGGAGTTCCTTGCACCCTACCTTGCCAGAGTGTCGTCGGCCTAATCACATTATCCTAAGTCTACAGAGGTGCTGTGAAGGTTACGTAGATTAAGATTGCGATATTCACGTGATCATCACTAGAAAATCCGATAATCAAAGGATAACCCAAAAAGTAAGTTTTAAGATCTAACCACGCAAGTCATACGTACTTTTGCTAGCTAGAGTACCCTTTATTACCAGAATTGATTTATTTTTTTGTTTTTTTAATCATTTTTTACTAAAATAAGTTTGACAAACAATAAAGCATTGTTATCCTTATTACAAAAGTCCCGCGTTTAAAAAAAAAAATTAAATCCTCGTAGTTTTTTTAATTTCAGGTTCCCCCACTCTTGCATAGAGCTGTCCCTAAATAAGTAAAATTTAAAACGCTGTCCCTGGTTGTAGCTGGGCTTTAAAGAGATAAAAATGAGAAGGGGATCCTTAAAAAACGAAAACAAAAACAGAGGGCAGTGGCAAGAAATGAGGGTTGAGTAGCAGGGGGGGATAGGGGCGGAAAAGAATATAAACCTTTTTTTTTCTTTTTTCTTACAGGCAGTGTTGGTAACATGCTACAGATTGTTGGTGTCGGTTTTGGGTTACGGTGATGGTGGAGGGGTGGATGGTTGGTTAAGAACGGCTTGTTTGGTTACGAAGGGTGTCCCCAGTATACAGGGACAAAGAAACCCTATGCTCCTGCATGAAAGAGAAAAGCTCTTTTTTTTTCTTGTCTTGGTTTTTTATATCTCTGCGGGTAGACATGAAGAAAGAAGATTTAAGAGTATCATGGCTCAACGCCTGCTTATGGGCAAAATACCCTCTTCAGATCTTAAAGAAAGACCAAGAAGAAAGTGAGAGAGAGAGATTGTGTCCGGAAAAACCACTTCAGTTTAAACACTTAAGTTTCCTCAACAGCCTCATCTCTTAATCTATATTAACTTTATTGCGTCTAGTAATTAGGTATTACATTTAGATAGAATCCAAGAAAAAAGTATCTATTGACCAAACTCCATCAATTGGGAAATCTCATTTTACCAACAGTTTTTTTTTACTTGATCTTATTCCTTCCTGGTAAGTAAAACTATTGCGATCATGTCACGTTGTCGAAATTGAGTTTCGACAGAAAATTAATGTTTTGGGGCTCCCTTAAAACGAAAAAAGTGTTTTTAGCGAATTTTTGTTTCTTATTGTTAGATTGCTTAGTTTCCTGAAGAATTGTCCAAATTAGTTCTTGTCCTACAAAGGAAACAGTATTAGAGAAGCAATCTGCAAATTTAAAATTTTCTCGCCAATCTTCTTAAGAGAAAAAAATCTGGTGTGGAACACCAACACGATCCTCTTACTTCAGTTAACACAGATTTAATGGACGAATTTTCTTCAAACTTATAATTATTATTAACGTTTGAGGGCCTTCAATTTTATAGCAATTGGAGTATCCGAACTTAATAAAATGACTTTTTTGAGGAACCATACACTCTCCCCCCCCAACTTCTTTAAATGAACTTTCCCGGGAAAAATTTCCCACTAAAAGCCATAGGTCTCTGTGTTTCATCGTTGTTTTTATGGAAAAAAACGTAGAAAACTGAAAAACTGGTCAGTAGAAACGCATTCTGCTGATGCGTTTGGATAAAATCGGTAGACATTTTCTTCACACGGAATGTTGGTAACAAATTTAATTGTATTTAATATTTTTTAGATCATTCAATTAATAATTGAAATAGCACTTTAGAGGAAAACATAAACCCCGCCCCTCTCACCACAAAAACCAAATTAATTGAATTTTCTCAGAGAAATATTTCAAATAAAAATTGTATCTCTCTGTGTGGGTATTTAATATGGGTATTAAGTTTAAAGAAAATCGTTGGATCCATTTTCGAGAAAATAGCAAAGTCCTGGAAAGTCCATCCAGTTGAGAAATTTTGACAGAGTTCCTGCCGGATCCCATGCTGATACTTAAACAGAATGTCAAGAATGCAATTTTTCTGCACTTTTTCTTTTTTGAGTTGTGCTGTTCTCACACACACACAATTTTCTAAAAAACACTTTTTCGGACTCACGATACCTCACAGCTTGTATTTCCGGTAACAACCGGTATAGAACATTTTATACGATCACACTAGGTACTTTCTCTGACAGTAGTTAACGAAAGTAAAAATTGTGCACAACCTGAATGAAGAAATTATTTAAAAATAAAAATGCAAAATTATAATTTGATAGAGAAGTTTAGGTTTATTGTTTAAATTAAGATAAATTACGTTACTAATAATAATTAATTGGCTGTTTAAAATTTTGTTGATTAAATCTAGCTACCAGCGAACAAACAGCTGATTTGTTTTGTCAGCTGATTACACAGTATTGTCATTTCATTTCTAATTTATCGTTCTACGCTATTGTATAATTTGTTTGCATTAATAACAATAGTAACCTCCCCTCTCTACATTATCCATATAAACATATAAATGATTTATATCTAATGTACATTTAATATATATTAATTGTATTAATGTTTGAACATAGATTTATGTAGCAGTCTACCTCATACCCTCAGCCTTTCTGCTGTTCTTAGTAATTACGTGGGAAATATGTACATGTATATGTAATAATTACTGGAATGTAATTACAATATTGCAATGCATAATGGTCTAAACTCGGAGGTTAAACGTTCGTATTAATTTGAACATTTGCTTAAACATTTCGTATTATATGTCTGATAATAATCATTGTTGCCTACGTATTCTGTTTATTTTCTCATACTCCTGGTAACAGCACGTTTTGCGGTCGAATGACATTTACGAAATGAGTTTTCACCGGATGTTTTGAGAGACCCAGAGTACGAAAAAAGTCTTTAGCGATTAGTCTGTGAGTGTATGTGTGTGTGATTAACGTAAAAAGGAAAGTTCTACCTCAGTATAATATGTGGTTTTAGTACCTACGTTCTCACGCGTTGGTCTAGTGGCTAGCACATTCGTCTTTCATGCGAGAATTCAGGGTTCGATTCCCGTGAAGGCAAAGTCGGTGTTGACCCAGCATCGTGATAAAAAGTGGGAAGCTCAGTTAGTAGCGCCCTAGTGACGAAAGGCCGGAACTAAACGGCGTGGGAACTGCGGCGTGCTTTCCACACACCCCACATCGCCGTCTAACAAGCCTTGGCCCATCATGGCTGTTGTGCCATAGGGTTTTTTTTTTTACTACCTACGTAATATTAATACACATTAGAAGTATTGATAGAATTCCAAACTTGTAGAAAATCGGTTAACCGGAAGTGCGACTTTGTCGAATAGGTTTTTGAGTTTGTTGGAATTTTTTTGAAAATGGTTGCGCTGAATTTGGAATGCTTACAGCAAAGATAAAAAGATTCACTTGTATTAGTAACACTTTTCTGTAAAAATGATTTTAGAGAGGTTTTGTGGTTAGTTAGTTTGGTGTGCAATAAGCAGATTATATGGTTGTGTGGGGGTGTGGGGGTGGGTGCAGTTTTTGTATTAGGGACAAATTTCATGAGACAATTTTCGGTAGTAAAATAAAAAGGAAAGAGTATTATTTCTAAGTATATATGAAAGAGTGCCTTAGTGAGTTGTAGTTGAGAGAGGTGAGTTATAAATGAAGTGTGTGGCATGAGGACAAGTGTGCGTCGATGGTGGCACAGTGGGACCATGATGCCATCAGTTTTTCTGGGCATAGGGAAGGGCTAATGTTAGTAAACTGGTTTGTGCCAAATACACACACGCAGAGAGATAGACATAGAGTAAAGGAATACGTACATACACCCACTCTGTAAGAAGTCCCCACTTCTCTCTCTTACACACACACACAAACACACACAACTCTTTCTTTCTCCTAACTGACACAGCCTTCTTGTACGTCACTAATCACACGGCCTCCAACTAACTGTCTGTCTCCGCCCCCAAGTTAGCTAAAACTCCTAGTGTATATCTCTAGAGAATTCTTCTTCTTCTTCTTCTTTTTCTTCACAGAGATCACGTGACATGTCCCTCGCACTTATCTTTACCCTTTCAAAAATAGTGAGAGAGAAAAGAAAGCTAACCTTTCTTTTTTACTATCTTCCTCCAAATGGTCTTGCCATTAAATTGGAGATCTCAGAATTTCCTTTTAAATTGTAATTTGAAAGTAACTAAATTTTGTTACTTTGTTCTGCAAGAACCATACACAAAAAATAATAAAGTTAGTGGACTGTCACAGTACAAAATAATAAAGTTAGTGGACTGTCACAGTACAAAATAATAAAGTTAGTGGACTGTCACAGTACAAAATATTAGAATGTGGATTAAATAGGAAAAGATCAGCTATAATAATTGTAAATAAAAATATTGACTGTACATTGATTACCATTACCCTATCTAATTAGGACTTTGTATCAGTGGAAGTTATGTATTTAAATAGGAAAATATTAACATTGTCAGCTTATTTAGATTATATGTTGACATTCAAGATCAAATCAATAAACTGGAAGATGGAGTAATAGCAGAAATAATTTTATCATTGCAATGGATAGTAATGCTAGATCTAAATTTTGGTGTGATGTATTAACCAACAGGAGACGGCAGATTATTAGAAGAATTCATTATAACAAATAACTTACTATTAATAAATGAAAAGATGGCTGTCCAACCTTCCATAGTCGAAATGGTAAAAATGAAATTGACTTGACCCTACCAAATTGGTTCAGTAATTTCGTCTATTGTTAAATGGGAAAATTGTATATATGAAAGCCTGTCTGACCATAGTTACATAATTTTTCAGATAGAAATAAATAAAAGATGTTGTGTTTACAAATGCGATCAGCCAGTTAGGTTTATTAAAAATAAGGCGGACTGGGAAAAAATTTCATAATATTTCAAGGATTGAATTCAGAATTAATAAATTAATAAATGCTCTTTCTCGAACGGCAAAACTAAGCTGGGGCTTAGGGCATGATGCATTAAGGGTGATATACGATGAAGCAATTCTTCCCATGATGACGGTATGTGCTCCAATTTGGGCTGAGGCTTTGAAAATTAAAGCGAGTGCTAGGATCCTGGAAAGATTACAAAGAATGATTGCAATTAGATTAGTAAAGAGCTGTAGGACAATCTCATTTGAAGCGGTATGTGTTATAGCTAATGTTATACCCAAGTTTTAAAAGCTGAGCAGCTGAAAAAATTGTATCTCATCACTAAGCCATCAAGAAGAAATGCCACCCATAATAGAGTATGATCAATCGATCCATTACAAGAATTGGGATCTTGGATCCAAGTGAAATAACGAAAATACAAGAACTGGAGGAAACAGTTGTAGAAGAAGATCATTGGGTGATGTACACGGATGGGAGTAAATGTGAGGATGAAGTAGGTTGTGCATTTGTTGTATATCACGGTGAGATCAAGATGCTGACACAAACGAGCTATAAAAATTCAAAAAGGTAGCAATTATGACGATAATCGGGTTTCGTTAGAAGCTATAAAAAATGTGGCCAGCCATGATTATCTTAGTGAACAAGCCAGGAAAGAATTAACAACCTCAAGAGGGATGATATTAAGATCACTCTGAACTGGGTGAAAGCTCATGCCGGACGCCAAGGGAATGAAAAAGCCGATAAGGAAGCGAAACATGCATCTATAGATGACAGCCTGAATCTAGCTTAATATAAATGCCCTAAAACCCATATAAAAAGAATGATCATTGAGGAAAGTATCCAGAAATGGGAAGATTTATGGAGGAGGACGCCGAAAGGGACTCGAACAAAAAGATTCTTTCCAACTGTTACACACAGAATAAATACACATATTCCGATTACAAGTATACTCACTCACTTCTTATCAGGCCACGCACCAAACAGGGCATATTTGAATAGGTTCAACATTATTCAGTCTCCTTATTATCCCTGTAATTCAAACTCCATCCAAGACATCCATATGTTTATATATGAATGTCCATTGGCGGAGAGACATAGAGCAGCCTTAATTAGATCAGTGACATGCAGAGGAAATACATGGCCAACATCAGAAGCGCAGCTCATTTCAGAAGACAATATTGATTTGTTAGGAAATTTGTAAATATTAACTTTAACGAAATTAACTGTTGATAAAGATTTATTTCATTGTTTTGTTTTGTTGCATTTTTATTTTTATTTTTTATTTTTTATTTACTTGTATCTTACCGAACTTGTAGTGAATCTTGTTAATATTAATTTAAGATTTCTTTATAAATAAAATATACGCAATTAATTACATGTAATACATTATATGAAGCATGTAGAAATTAATAAAACTCTTCCTTAGTAGGGTTACTACTGAGGGAAAACAAAAGTGTCCTATTGTGGCGCCCACAAGTTAGAGTGCCTTCTCCACTCGTCTGTTTAATTAGACTTTGTAGTCTTGAAGAGGGAACTCCTGGGTATTTCTTAATGGTACCCATCAGTCAGAGCCCTCTCTCAATCCCTGTCTGTTTTATTAGGACTTCCTGGGTGAAGCTTGGCGAAGAAAGGAGAAATTTCGGCATACTGACCGTTCATACTGACACAGTACGTGTAGTGTTGTTTATTCTTCCTCTTGTTGACAAAGCTAACAGGCCATTTTGTTAGACCAATGACATGCTAAATGTAATACATATGCTTGATCAGTCTACAGTGGCCAGTAAGACATCCTTATGGCCGTACGGTCTTGTTGGAGTAATCTTCAGCGAGCCTGGGCGTGTAGCTTTTAATAGAAACTTTTTCGCTTGTCATGGATCGGGCATCCATGTTTTGATGGCGACACTCCTGAGACATTTTGCAATGGCGCAGAAAGGTTCAGGCGCATTAGGGCTCCGCAATAAGCAATCGGTAAGCATTCCAAATTTAGATAAACTGGATTTAGACAAACTTCTCTGTCTTATGGCAATTTAAAACACTTTAATCAAACAGTTTCCTTAAAAATTACAATGTTTAGTGTCAGTTTCAATTTAAACTTAACTGAGTGGCCCCAAAAGCCTCTCTATACGGAATACTAAGTTTAATCTTCCTGCGATTTTTCGTGTTTGAGATATTTCGTTCACACACAGATATATAAACATTTCTTCGTATCAATGGAACTCAAAACATGTACGTTTCCGGTAAAAACTCAATTTCGCAAATATTTGATGGACACCCTCAATAATCTTAATTTTTATTCACACAATATAATTGTTATCTAAAATTATACAAGCTGCGAGCTGCATAAAGTGAGATACGTATGGATTGAGTAGGGGGGACGAACAAAGTGTGACAGTAAAACGGAAAATACTCGTGATATGCATTTTTTATATTTTAAAATTTAAATATAACCTTGTAAATAGTACGTGGCAGTGGTGGGATAATGCGCGGTGAGTTCGCGTTTTTATAGTTTAGAATTTTGTAATATAGTATATTACAGTGGGATATTGGTGACATTGAGCGCACCTACTGGCCGTTCTTGCAATCTATTCTCCTCGTAATACATAATACACCTTACTTTGTTTTGTACTAACCTAACCTATTTAAGTGTTGTTTATATTTATAAGTGTGCACTGCTCTTGCATACTAACATATTTATAGAAATGTTTAATGTGTGGTAGGCCTGATATAAACATTATTGGAAGAAAACCTTTATGATATTGCCTATTTAAACGTAGCAGTGGTAATCGCTTGGGCAATCATTTCGTCTATACATACTGTGTGTATTGATGCATTGAACAATGACGATCCTCATATTTTGATAATGTTAATTGATTAAAGGAAAAAAAAAATATAAAGAAATAAAAAAAAACATGTATACATTGAATGATTGATCGATATTATGTACAACAAACAATTGTAAGGTCATTTACAATCATATCTATTTATAAATTACTATGGAAACGCTACAAAAAAATCAGCTGAATTATTTTTACTTTCACTTACTTCTTACTAAGAGAAGAAGTAGTATTGCGTTCGTGTCAAATTTTCGAAATTGAGTTTTCAAAAATTATGTAGTATATATGTGAAAGGAACATCTCAAAAAGAAAAATTGCAGGAAACTCAAAATTCGTATATTTCTTTTAGGTAGTACCGCCGCATCAGACACGAAGATTTCGGGTCGAAAATCCATCAACGGGATGTGCAACTTTATAGATTAGGTTTTTGAAATTTTGTCGATAACGGCTACAACGGTTTTGTTCGCTGTACAAATAAAAACGTATACTTTTGTTTGAAATATTTTTCCAAAAATAAATAATAAATAAATTTAATGTGGTTTTTGTGGGTCTGTAGGTTAGTTTAAATCTACATTTTTGCTTAATCTTTGTTGGTTTTAAATAGGATGCTCCACGTAAGGCCGTTCAGGTATACAAGTAAAACGTCTATCACATCTTTATGGCCAGTCTAACTATACCTTTTAAAGAAAATTTGTTGATTACATTGTAATTGGAATATGAGAAAGTCGTGTTTTACATCAGATTTTTTATTAAATCAAAACTTTAATGTGTAGCCTTACATTATTTATTGTAGTTTTACAACAGAATGTGTTTAGTTAACGCTCAGTACTTTGTGTTAGTTAATAGTTTTGGGAGAGTTATTTTAGCGGGTTAAATAGGGGTAGGGGTTACTTAACGTACTTTAAAGCGTTACAATATAGACCCGGGGCGACATCTATAACACTATAAGGGAGGGGAGTATTAGTTTTAATCTAGTGTACCTAGATGGCTGTGATTAATGGCACTCTCTCCCTCTCTCTCATATAGTATGTGTAACAAGTTTTGAGAAGTATTACACTGGGTTGCCTTTACTTCCTCTCCAGACGCTGCTCCCGTATCACCACTGCTTCTCCACTTTGCACATTAATATCGCCTCAAATCTCCCTTTTTCCCTCTGTCCTATTCTTATACTTCACCACATAATAGACTACCAAGTTTTCATTTAGTTCACTCTCCTCACTTTAACATCAGCACAATAGCTACCCATGAAATTTCATGTCTATAAAAAACAAAACTCTTACTCCAATCAGTACAACTACATTAACTCATATTTTCTCTTTAATTTTCTCTTTACTCTTTACATGGTTTAGACTGGCCATGAAAAAAGGTGATACGGATGATACTTGGAAACCTGAGCGGACTTACCTATATAGAGCGCCCTCTGTCTCAACCTATAAAGCTTGTACAGTTTAAATTTAAACCTAACTGGAAAACCCTCAAAACCCATGTAAAATCAATGTTTTCGTAAAAATGTTTATAAAAAAGTGATACGTTTTTATAGGAGCAGTAAGCATTCAACTTTAAAGAAAATCGTTGTAACTGTTTTCGTGAAACCTCCAAAAAACTCATAAACCTACCCTGTAAAGTGGTACATTCGGTTAACCAATTTTGAATTCCACCATTGCTTTTGATGTATGTTTGTTAATTTTATGTACATAGCTGGTAAAAACCATAATTATATTGGAGAATGTATTACTTTAGAGCAAAGCATAAAGCTACTGTTCCCTCAGACCCCCCCCTCAAATCAATCAATCAAGTTATATGTATCAAGGAATATGTTTCAAATAAAAGTGATAGCTATTTGTATATGTAATTAGTATATGAAGATTAAAGAAGAGTCGTTGGAGCCGTTTTTGTGAGAAAATCCCTGTTACCGGATGGATTTTGCCCGCAACGTTCGTATCCAGATACGGTGGTAGTACCAAAACTGAATACCAAGTTTGAGGTACCTCCTGTTTTTCGTTTGTGAGGTATTTTGATCACACACACACCTTTTCTCCAGAGCTCAAAACATGTATTTCTGGTGAAAATTCAATTTCAAAAATCGAATAAGATCACAATACTAGATGTAGTAGCTCTTATTACTACTAGATGTAGAGAAAGTAAAATGAAACTACTAGTAAAAATCATTAGATTGAAGGAAATAAGGACTTATTAGATAAAAAGGAAGTCCTAGCAGCCTCCTGATTGTTGCATCAATTAAAAGATGACCTTGAAACATGTGGGTTCTCATAGATATTAGAGATGAAAAGAAAGAAAAATAAACTTATTCCTAACAAAATCTGTTTAAACAGCTGATACAACCTCTCTAACTGTTATCTGTAATAATTTCCCCCACTATTACACAGCACAGGCTAGTAGTTTAGTAATTACATATATATATATATATATACATATGTGTGGTCCTATAATAATATCATTAACTGACACACGAAGTTATTAACACGTTTCTTGATCTATTCAAATAATTAGTGATTTCTATTTCCTTTCGCATTTTTTCCCTTTTTTAATAGTTGGACTAATTATAGAATATTATGGGAGTCTATTATGTTATTAACTTTAAATTGTTTACTTCACTAATGGTATGTCTTCGATCCTCTATGGAGGGGTTTTTTTAAAGTTAACAGAAAAGAATTACCGCCTGCTCAATTCAAGTGTTTTCCTTTTGTTTACTGCAAGCTTCAAGGGGAAATTGTACGTATTGTAGGATTTTCTAATTGAGTTGCTACCGGAAATAAATGTTTTAGGGCCCCGGAATATGATTTTTTTTTTTAGCGAATATGTGTATGTTTTATTAAGTTTAGGTACACGAAGATTTCGCGCAAAATGTACTGGAAGTGTAATTTTACTGAATGTTCTCCCCCACTCAATTTTTCGCGATTTTCTCGTGAAGATTTTCTTTAACCTTCGTATCCCATCTACACACCTAAACATCTGTACTTTTATTTGAAACATTTTCTCGGGAAAATTGATCTTTTGGTAGTTGTGAGAGAACAGTAGTGTTATCTAAACTACCACTTCAGTATAATACGAATATGGTTTTACCCTTTACATAATATAAATACAAATTAGAAACACTGATAGAACACCAAATTTGAGGAAAATCGGTTAATAAGAAGTGCCACTTTATAGAATAGGCTTTGCAATTATTTGGATTTTTCTTAAAAACGGTTACAACGATTTTCTTTAAGCTTGGAATGCTGCTGGATAGACAGAGAAACGTCATCACGTTGATTTGAAACATTTTTCTGAAAAAAAAAAATGGATTTTAGAGAGACATTTGAAGTCTGTCAGTTAGTTTAAATTTAAATAAACTTTCTTAGTTTTTGACATAGAGCGCTCCACATAAGGCCGCTCAGATATACAAGTAAAATCTCCTCCACCTGTTTTATAGTCAGCGCCAATTGTAATGTTGCAATTATAAAGAAAATTTCTTAATTAAATTGTATTTAGAGTATAAGTGAAAGTAGTGTGAGTGTTTCATATCAGATTTTCTTTGCAATCTAGAGTGATTGCACTTTCACCAACAGCGATACCGAATTTTCAATAACTTAACTATTCCAAGACAAGGCAGTACCAAAATATTCATTTAAAATTCTAATTAAATAACTGTATTTAATATATTTTTTATTAGGCCATTCATCGGAAAATATATATATATATGATAACATTAACAAAATATTATATATACATGTATATTTATAATAATAATACAGATAACCTTTATTATCTAAATAGCAGGGGATTATATAAAAACAAAATAAAGAGAGGAAGGTTTCAATATACTTTATTCTATTTTAATTCGAATTATTGTATTATTATTGGGGTACAGACAAGGAATTATCGCATCGGTTATTGATACTTTATCGATGTATGAATCATCATCTGTGATAGTAGTTACAATTATTATTTTATATGTAGCAAAGATGTCGGACCAATCACTCATACCCACTTGAATTAGATGAATTAACTCTTTCAATGAATTTTAAATTATACGGAATGGGGAAAACCATGGGTTTTAAAAATTAATGATTACTGGCTACCTTATTGTTCATGTGTATAATTATCTGTGTCATTCTAAAGTTCAGCCATTTATTATTTCCCACCCCCATCCACTATAATAGTCATTATATTGACCAACATACTTATTTATTATTTATTTTCACTTGACTTGATTTAATTTTCTCTACTTTCTCTTACTGGGAGGAAGTATTGTAATGGTGTCAAATTTTCGATACTGTGTTTTCACAGGAAATAGAAGTTTTTAGGTTCCCTGAGTAAACGGTATGTGTGTGTATGTGAACAGCATAACTCATGAACGACAAATCGCAGAAAGTTCAAACTTGTTATTCCGTTAAGGTAAGTTAACTGTCAAAATTCCTCAACCGGAAGCACCACTTTACTGAATGTTTTTTCTCTCACTTTTTTGCGATTTTCTCGAAACTGGCTCCAACGACTCTCCTTAAACTGCGAGTATGAGTTACACATAGCAACAGCTATAATTTTTCTTTGAATCATTTCTGTAAGAAAATTCACTTTTCAGGCGGTTTTTGAAGAAGGGTGGGTTTATGTTTTCTCATAAACACTATATCCCTTTATTATACAATTCTTCCATCTAAATAATATTAGTTAGAACTATATACATATGTTACCAAAATTCCGAGTTTGAAGAAAATCAGTTGACCGGAAGTGGGTATTTACTGAACAGTTTTTTTTTTCACTTTTCTGCGTTTTTTCTATTAGAACATCGACGGATTTCTTGAAATTTGTTATACTAACTATGGATGCGGAAATGTGTAAGTTTTGTTTGAAACTTTTATCCGAGAAAGTTGATTTAAAGAAGTTTAGGGGGAGAATGGGAAGTTATGCTTCCCATAAACAAGTCATTTTATTAAGTTTATATTGTCACCCAATTGATATAAATTAGAAGATTAATAAATATTTAGTAAATATTATAAATGTCAAGAAAAATTTCTCAATTTATAATTGTGTAAACAGCTGGAAGAGAAAGTGGTTTGAGTGTTTCACACCAGATTTTTTTTAAATTCCATCATTGATGATTTCATCGGTTAATTGTTTTTTAATTACTCTTCAATTCACTTTTTAATTGTTTATAGTATATTTTTTTTTTGAGTTTCCTCAATGCTGAGGCTTTCCTCAACCGAGAATAAGTCCTTCTGTTTTTCTCTCCAACTATCTCTCTCTCTCTCTCTCTCTTGAAGTTCAAAGTATTTCAATAAAATAAAGGTTAAAAATTAAGTAAAAAAAAAAAAAGTTTCTGTTAAACAATTAAACGAAAAATTTTAAACAAAATGAATCCAATTGAAGGAACATTGGCCTTTCCAGGATGTTCCAATTTAAACTGTCTGCTGGGGACATATCCTGCTGTATTTATTAATTGTCAGATTTTTTTTGTTGATTTTTTTTTTTTTTACTATCAATTATTACTGTACCAGCAAGTTATAATATGATCGGGTCAAATTGTCAAAAGTACTTTTCACCAGAAATCGCACTTTGAGCAACCGTGAATGTTTAAAAAAAAAAAAATATGGATTGAAACAAACACACGAGTGTCTCTTACTCCTTTTAATACAGTTAGATATAAAAATGGCAAAATTTTCTATGGCCCTGTAGAGCGCTCTCAAAACTCTAGATAATAAAATTTGAAAGTAACGCCACAAGTTCTCCACAACTATCTGAAATAATTATCTTTTGGAAAAAATGTTTCAAATAAAATTAATACTTTTTATCTGTGAAGTTAGCACACCAAGTAAAGGAAATCGTTATAGTTTGTTCCGACAAAATGCCAAGGAGCTCAAAAACTTATCCCATAAAGTCGCATTTCCGGTTAAACTATTTTCTTCAAATTTGGAATTCCATCGTATATTATTATTATTATGTACGTGGTAAAAGCCAAGTATTATAATGGAGTGAGGTATTTTAGAGGCAAGCATAACGCTCTATTGTTCCTCCCCCCCCATACCCTAAAAAATCAATTTTCCCGAAACAATATTTCAGATAGAAGTGAGAGGTATTTATGTATGTAGATAGTTTTTTAAAAATCGTTTGAGCCGCTTTCGAAAAAATTACGAAAAACTGCTAAAAAAAAAATTCAGTAAAGTCGCACTTCCGGTTGATGGATTTTGCCCGAAACCTTGGTGTCCGACGTGGTGATAGTACCTAAACGGAATACCAAGTTTGGGCTTCCTGCGACTTTTCGTTTTTGAGATATTCTTTAAAACACACACACATACACACACCACACACATACACACCACACACACACACACATATACATACATACATACATACATACAGACCATTTGCAAAAAACAGTGTTTTGTACTCAGTAGACCTCAAAACATGTATATCCGGTGAAAACTCAAAGTAAGAAAAAGTAAAAATTCATGTTCTGCAGAATTTGATGGCATTAAATTTCAAATTCTTTTGGAATAGGTTAAGTATTATTGGCGTTTTCTTCTGGACTATAATCTAAATTATTTTTACTAGCGATATGTACTTATCACTATCAGTATCTTTTTGTTACAACAAATGGGTCAAATTTGAAATTTAAAGAAAATTTGGAATTTTTGTATATATAATTATTTTAGTAGCAGCAGTGAGCGAAGGTCGAACGAGTGTTTCACATTTGATTTTCTCTTGCGATTTTCACGAAAATATCTCTCCCGTGATTTTGCGTAAACCTTGCCTACTAACCACCTGCATTTTGGGCCAATTCACTTTTGTTCCTAACATTTTATCGGATTTTATAGGCGCCCCACTATAATGAATTTTATCTCCTACCATTCTTTCGCTAAACTCTTATGTTATTTCAAAATTTGTTGCGAACCTATTAATTTTTTATTTGAAATATTTCGGAATAATTGATTTTTAGGAGAATTCTGAGGGGGAAGTTAAATTAGTAAAATTACGATCAAATACTTTGTGGGTGTTAGTTAAGGAAACCAGATGTTTAGCGAAAATTCCGACTTTTATGACAATATATGAATCATAACTGTGAGAAAGTGCAATAAGAGAAAGTGATGTGAATATTTCTCATCAGATTTTTTTTTTTTTTTTTGAGACGGAGAAAGAAGGTATTAAAACGAACGGAAGATAAGGAGAAATATTTAATCTGATTTTTGAATTCAGCTGATCCATTAATAAATATTTGAAATCCTACATTATTACAAAATTAGTTGTTTAGATTTGTACGCATTTTCGCAGTTTTATCTTTATTAATAGATTAAATAATATAAATGGTTGTAAACCGTAATAACTTGTGTGAAAGAAAAGAAATAAATAAATAAATAAAAACTGCTCGAGAAAATTGGATCATTTTTCTTAGTTGTGTCATTTCTCCAGGAAGTTTTTCTTTTGTTTCTCCTCGCCCATGGTATTCTTCCTGTATATTTGTCTTATTTTCCTCTTTGGGCCAGAATTGAGAGAGAGAGAGAGATAGCAAGCAAGAAAGAAACAGGACCCCCCTCCACTCCGTTTTTCTTTATTTCTCTTCAATTTTTCTTCGCTGTTCGCCACTTTCACTCTCTGTATGTTGATCTTGCTGTGCTTTCTTGTTTCCGTTCAGCCTTTCCGGCTGCTCGCTCATCACATCTCTCTCTCTTTTCTTTACCCTCACCTTTGATATATCTTGTTACTGTGTCTTGACATTTTCATCGTGAATTTTCTCTATCCAAAGTCTCCCGGGCTTTGAGAGTTTTTCTTTGTACGACAGGCAACTTTCCTCAATTTTCCTTCTTTTTTTTTCTCAGTGGTAAAGCAGGAAAATATACCTTTTCTTTGAGATAGGCAGTGCTCCTTCTACTATGAACCTCTTGTGAAAATCGTATGTCAGCTGGAAGTTTTCTACATTTAGATGAAGAAAAACAAAAATCAATTTCCGGTGTTAACGAAACGTGTTTCTAATGAGGTCAGTTTCAAAAAATCAAGGGGAAAGATTGGTAATATTTTCTGGTACAGCGGGTAAAAATGAAAGTATTATTATTAATGACATTCAGTAGTAACTATCATAGTGGGGAAAAAAGACAAAATGTTGACAAAATAAATCCTGCTGTCACCTGCTGGTTCCCCTGCTGTTTACGTTGGGCTGTCGGTAACAGCGCAGCACGTGAAAAATGAGAAGGTGGGCGCACCCTAATAGGTTAATAAACTGCAGCCTACAAATCCATTAGCCTACTTCGATTGTAGGGTTTTCTATGAGAGGCTGTAAAGTCAAATCCATTGCCATCTAGGTCCTCTACTGAGGCTCGCTTTATTGACTGTGTTTTTATTTTGCATGTAAAGGATATATTGTGCAAGTATGAACTGAGTATATACAGGGTGTCCTATTTAAACGGGCCACTTTTGAAATAACTCTTAAACGAAGTAGATTGTAGATTGTTGTAGGGGATTATTGCACTGCGACCTGAAAGATCTATTGTCCTCTTGGAGCCTTCACCAATACAGAGGCCTCCAAGCAGCGTTCTCTAGCTACAAGCAACACTGCCCATCACCGGACAGTGAGTTGTAGAGGCTCCTAGGAAGAAAATATCTAAGAGCAGCATGCTGGATTCGAACCTGGACCTCCCGCGGGTTGCTAGTCCAGCGCGCGACCACTGAGCTAATTCGTTCTTTCTCCCTTGGCTTTCGCCAATTAACTAGGGACCGCCAAACGTCCTTGTTTGTAAAGTGTAGAGTCTATGTAGTTTAAGTGTACTGTGTACTGTTCTGACGAAGTGCATGAATTACTGAGCTGTGGTAACCCGTGGGGTCGCTATCCCCCAAGTAACTGCATGCAACAGGTACCCCTTGCGGGCCTTAAACGAGGTAAGTTATCTAAAAAGTGATCATAATGTTTGTCGAAGTATTTTGCTCTAGTTTATGATGGTGTTAATATTTTTTGATTTTATTGCTGCTGTAATGGAATCAGATATTAGATGTAATGGAATCGTTTGTTGTGTGATTCCTGGAGTAGCAGATGTCTTGAAGAGGGCGGAACTTAGTTTGAGAGATTTGGAAGTTAGTGCTCGAATTATTAAACGGTTTTTTATATAAAAATAAACTGTATTTTAACAATAATTTAAACGTGATAAATGGTAACTAATAATTATAATAAAATACTTAATAATAAATAGAAGATAAATAGCTGATAATTTAGAATGGTTAAAATAACGAACTAAAGTGCACAACTACGAGAATGATAAGTTGAATATAACTGTGAATTGCCGCTCGTGTATAGTTTGGTCGTAGATGATATAATAATCCTTTCGTCGTATATCATAGGGTTTTTATATACTGTTGTTCACACTCACACCAAGATATCTGTCTTAGTGTGCGGCCTTGTGCGACCTTCGTAGTTTTCTGACCTTATTTAGTGGCCATAGTTATCGCGGTGCCTGCCTTTTGATGTGAGAATTGATGAAAAGGCTTTGTTGTTTATTTGGTTGACCGCGGCTGTCGGCGGCCAACAGTGTTACTGTTTTCACCTTTTGTAAATTAGTTCTTTGGCGTACTTTGCCGATGTCAATGACTTTGCCATGTCATTACACTGCTTTACACCTTAAATCGGTGGTTGGAAGTGGCGATTTCCTTTTGTCCCCCACTTTTTACTACTGAATTAAAAACTATTAAAAAAATGAAGAAAAATGCCGTTAATTTCACTTCAATATTTCAAACTGTTGCCGAGATATTCAGTCATAAAGATTAAATTTTCGTCGTTTTTTTCCTATTTCTCTGTTTAATAGACTAAAATTGAAAGCGGATATTCTTATTTCAATAAATAAGAGAGTTCAAATCTGATAAAAATTAAAACATATTTAAAAACCATAAGAAAATTAAAACTCAGGTAAAACAAAACAATTATCCAGTTTATTTACAAAAATCAATAAAAAATATTTCCTGTTTATTCAAAATGGCCCTGTGTGTAAACCTATGCACTAAACCCAAGTTTACCTATGCTAAACCCAAGAAGTTTCACTATCTCTATAGGCCATTTGTGCGGGTGTTGTGAATATTCTTGTAAATATTGTTCATGTTGTTAGGCTCGGTTATCCTAGCATGAACGCCAGATTCCTTGAAGAAGTGGCTGGATTACTTCCCTTATGTAGCTCCTACCTTGGAAAAAAAAAAATAGACTTGCTAGGTGACCCTCCATTATGGCACCTCAGGAGTTTTGAGGCATGCAAACTAATTTCTGGGTGAATATGGCCGAAATAGATCAAAGGTGGGCACCTTTAAAAGTGGCCCTGGAGCGGGAGTGGGTCCTGGCTCGAGGGGATGGAGGAATTTCCTATACTCTTGAAGAATAGATGTTACGCTATCCTTCAGGGGAAGTTTAATATCTTGGTTTATACTAGGTATCGTAGAAGGAAATATAGTATTTCCTAAAATCGTTCCAGTTCAAGGGAATTTCTAATAGCAATATATCTGGATGGGGGTGCGTTGGATTGAGTGTATCCACGGCTAGGCATCATTAAGGATCTTCAAGGTCGCAATAAACCGTATTTCCCCCGAAGAAACCGTGACGTTAATTTTTCTGTTTTCTTCTTCTTGTTCTTTGGTTGAAAATTATCTATTTATCTTGTTTTTTTGTTTTGCCAAATTTATTTTTCCTGAAGTTTGTAAGTATGTCAAGTGAAAGGAAAATTCTTTAAGTGTTAAAAAGAAGTAATGAGATAGTGGTGTTGAAGAATTATGTATTTATGAGGTTGGTGTTTACTTTTAGACACTTGGCTAGATAGAAAATTACATATAGTCTCCTTTGCTGGCTGGCGCAGTAAAGAGGAGAGTGTGAAAGGAAATGAAATATTGCTTTTAATTATTATCGTGAACAGGGTTTCTTCTTTCTATCTTTCTTTTTGGCTGCTCTTGTTTGTTAACAATGTTTACTTAACACACTGCCAGCGTTGAATTAATGCGTAGAATAATCGTGAACAACCCTGTAGAATGCCATTCTTTAATAAAATCCTTTATTGTTTGAGTAAGCAATAATGTTCTATTATTAAAGTTATTATTATTTTTTTTTTCCTTTTATTTATTTGTTCCGTTTGCAAATAGCATCAGCGGGGGGAAAAATTCCAACCCACTGAAGACATTTCATTTTGTTACAAATTGAGGAACTTCCTCACCAGCCTCGCTGTGTCCAATAAAACAGACTTCTGCGCCTTCTCCAACAACCAGGTTCCAGCTCGAGCTCATGCAAATAAGAATTTCCATGAGCTGTCAACAGGTAAGTTCCATGGCACTGTCTCAACAGGTACTAGGCCATTAGCCGATATGACAATCGGGATTACCCTAATCCATCCAATTATATTATTATTATTATTATTATTATTATTATTATTATTATTATTATTATTATTATTAATATATTATTGAGTCTGAGGATAGGTAGCTATTGGATGGTAGCTACTACATACTTTAGCAAATTCAAGTATATTACTTACCTTTCTATGGATAATAACAATAACAAAAGTGGGCTTATAGAACCCTCATCATTAAGACCTCTCAAACAGGATCTCGTATCTCATGCTGTGTTTTTCGAGTCATAATATATTAATACAGGATTCTTAATTTATTGATACAGATGTGGATTAATTGAGAAAGTTTAGACTGAGATTAGTACAAGGTGAAAGTTTTTCGTTAATTTCCTTGAAAACAGAGCTAAAGATTTTCCTTAAAGTTGACTCATTATAAGACTGAAAACTTATATTTCAAACATTTTTATAAAGAATTTGATTTTTGAAGAATTCTGGGAGTGTTGCAGTATTCAGCTTGCTGGTAAACTGCCATTACGGGGCAGTATATGTTTCTACCATTTTTATAATATTTAATTAAAATCCATTAAATGCAGTGCTAGAATTTTCGAGTTTTGTGGGAAGGAAATACTGGAAATGCTATTTTTTATATATTAGTGTTTTCAGCGTTTGGCGGAGGGTCAGCAGATATATATATCTCTTTTATTTGAACCATTTATTTTTTCGGAAAAATTCAGTTATTTTAAGTTATTTCATATAGATGTGTTAGATATTATTCTCTTTTATTTTTTCTTATCCCAACTAAGAAAAAGTATTGCAATCGTATCAAATTTTCAAAATAGTGTTGAATACCGGAAATGCAGGTGCCCCCTCAGTACGGTAACATTGTTTTTAGCAATACTCTCTCTCTCTCTCTCTCTCTCTCTCAATATATATATAATGTATGTGTATGTGTGTGTGTGTGTATGTATGTGTGTGTGTGTGTGTAAGAGAACAAAATATTTGAAAAACGAAAAGTCGCAGGTAGCTCAAACTTGATATTTTGTCTTGGTAATACCACCGCGAAGTTTCGGGCAAACTCTAACTGCCGGAAGTGCGACTTTACTGAGTGTTTTTTTCTTTCAGTTTTTCGCAATTTTCTCGAAAACTACGCCCAACAGTTTTCTTAGAACTGTACTAGTGCTATCTACACACATAAATATCTATCCCTTGGAATATTTTCCCGTGAAAATTGATTGTTTGCTGTGGTTCTGAGGGAATAGTAGAGTTATATTATTTCCTCTAAAGTACCATTTCATTAGAAATGGATGGCTTAGAATGGATGGATGGTTTTACCATCTACATAATATTAATATAACTATATTAGAAGCATTGATGAATTTCAAATTTGAAAAAATTCCGTTAACCGGAAGTGCATGTTTGCGGAATAGGTTTGAGAACACAGATGGAGTTCTCTAACTTTTATTTAACATTTTTTCCTGGAAAAAACTATAAGATATTTTATTTTTATTTATCATTTGCGAAAATTACTTTAATTTTTTTGTACTGAAATTTTAAAACTGGAAAGATTAGTGTTTATTTCCTATAAATAAATATATTTAAATTTATTGAAAACAAGATTTATTGAGAATTGCGAAATAAGAATTTTACAAAAGTGAACATGACGTCATCTTTAATATCTCCTTGCTTCTCGCGAAACTGAAGAGATACTTTTAATAGTATATGTGTCGAATAAATTTCTTTTTTGGTATATATAATATTGTAGTAATGTAGAAATATGTACGAAAGCGGCGAAGTAGAGGGGATAGTTTATGTCATAGCTGTGCAAGGACATCTGTACACAATTTGAAATAGTGCATAATAAAATTTAACACTATCTGCGTCTATTTATGTTTGTGTATATATATAAAATATCTTCACTATGTTTATTACTTACACTATTCTATCCAATATTCTGTCCTTGAATTTATATTTAATTTTATTAATAAGCAAGGTTTTTTTTGTTTTACTTCCTCTTAGTACAGTAAAAGGAAGTATTGCGATCGTGGGAAGTTATCGAAATTGAATTTTCGCCGGGATTATAAGTTTTGTGGCTCTTTTACTCACCAAGAAGGAATAGTGATTTTTAGAAATTGAGGTGTGCGTATTAAAATAGGAAAACTGGATGTGCCACTGAATGGAGATTTTTTTTTTTTAAATATTTGCCCAGTTTCTGCTAAAGTGATTCTTTCGCTTTCCATTGCTTCGGGTAAACTAAATAACCTGGGAAGCCATCCCATTTATTGAGTGCCAGGGCATGTTGGCTTACAGGGTAGAGAGATGGCCGACAGTCTGGCAAGGAAAAGAGCAGTATCCCCATGTATGGGGTCCCACCTCTCTAATGTGATAAGCCACCAGTCTCTTCAGTTAGAGCTCAGATACGTAGAGGAAATATGCTTTGGAGAAAACTCGCAAGATCTATAGCATTAATCTGAGCATAAAACAGGCTTCATATGTTGACGGGTAATGGGCCATTATAGACTCGGGGAGGGGGGGCTGAGAAGAAGCTAGGCACGTAGATTTAAATTATAAAAAAAATTAATTAGATGGACTTGAACCTACTTTATGAAAAACCTAAAATTAATTAGAGAAACTAAACTTAATAAAATGACTTTTTAGAGGAAACCATATACTCCCACCCCCCTCCACCAAACTTCTTTAAATGAAGTTTCTCGGAAAAGAGTTTCAAACAGATGTGATAGTTCTCTGTATTCATGGTTAGATAACAGATTTAATGAAATCCGTCGGTGTTTTTATGATGAAAAAGGCAGAAAAAACTGGTCAGTAAAAACGCACTTCCGGTCAACCGATTTTCTTCAAAATTCTGAAGTTTTAGCAACATATTTAATTCTAATTAGTATTATTTAGATTTTAGATGATAGAATTGTGTAAATAAACGAAATAGCGCTTTATAAGTAAACATAATCCCCATTCTTACCAAGTTGATGTTTTGGATTTATGGTATGGTCATTAAACCTAGATTGTATATGCGGCTGTGGTGTGGTGGCGTCGCATTGAGATAATATCCGCTAGACTGCTGCTTGAGGATATTCAACGCTTAACTTATCTGGCGGTGACCGGTGCGATCCGGGCCACGCCATCAGCTGCAATGGAGACTTTATTGGGAATCCCACCGCTCTTTGTAAAGGTGAAAACTGTGCAATAAAAGCCTGTTATAGAATTAAACAAGCAGGTTTTTGGCAGGGTAAGCGATATGTTTATTCTTCCATTCATCGCGAGATGCTTTTGAAGGTTCCTATTACAGGTTTTTCTTCTGACAGAATGTTGAAGACTATTGTTTTCGAGTATTCTTACAGAGTTAGGTTACCTTCTAGTCAAGATTGGGTACCTGATAATTACCTCCGGTGTTACACGGACGGTTCCAGAATGGATTGTAGGTCTGGAGCTGCGGTCTGTTTTGAGACCGGAGATCATTTGGCAGTATCTCTTGGTAAATGGACCACAGTGTTCCAGGCTGAGGTTACGCTATTCTTTGTTGTACCTTGGTTGAGAGGCGGGTACGTAACACTAATTTAAAAGGTGTTTTTATCTGCTCGGACAGCGCTGAAGGCGCTGAGTTCATGTGTCTTCACTTCCAGGTTGGTGTTAGAATGTTCTAAAAGCCTGGAACAGCTTTCTTCTCTGAAGGATGTGCTTCTAGTCTGAGTACCAGGTCACATGGGGATTTTTGGAAATGAGGAGGTGGATAGGTTTGCCAAATTAGGCGCCTCTCTCCCTTTCATTGGTCCCGAGCCTGCTGTTGGCGTCTCTTCTGGCACATTCTGTCAGGCTTCCAATCATGGACAGCTTTAAAGCATTCATCCTTGTGGATGAGCTTAGTTGGTTGTCGACACTCCAAAATGCTCATCGCGGGTCCTGACAGGGCTATCTTTCACGGAGCTCTCTCAGTAATAGGGCTCATGCCGGATCCATTTTGTAGAGTCTGTGAGACAGAGGAGGAAACACCCACCCATCTTATGACAGATTGTCTGGGTTGTGAGAAGATTAGGTTCAGGACCTTTGGTCGGAATAGGATGTCTGTGGAAGAGTTTAGGCTATTTCCCCTTAAAGTTATTGTACGATTTGTTTGGACTGCGGTGAATCTTAGATGGATTAGACCCGGGTCTGGATATTTGTTCAAGACTCTGATTGCTGTTGTTTTTCTTGGGGTAGCTATATGGACCCAGTGAGGCTTTGGATAGCATAGGGTTTGGTCCCTCCCCACAGACAAATAACAGTAATAATAATAATAACCCCACTCTTCCGAAAAGCCGCCTTAAATAAATTTTCCCAGGGAAGTATTTCAAATAAAAATGGTAGCTCTTAATATGTGTAATTGAAATTTCATTGAAAATCTCAAAAAAGTGGAAAACCCATTGAGTAAAGTGGCACTTCCGGTTGAGCGATTTTTACGAAAAGCCTATTTTCAGGTCTCGTGGTGGCACTTTAACGAAATATTGTCAAGATTATAGTAATTGCTTTAATAGCAGTTAGAGAAGGTAAAAATACCAAATGTTATCCAACATGGCGGACCCATCCACTTTTTTTGAAACAGTTTTCCAGGAAAATCCTGTTAAGGGAGTTTCTCCTTCTTTTAAGTGAAGGTGTGAAACTAATAATTTAATAAAAACAGCTGTTCGATCAGCTAATAAATTCTAGTAATAAATTTATTATTATTATTTAAAAAATAAAAAACGAACTCTATGCTCAGAATGGACAATAATGTATTTATCAGATGTCAGTGTAGCAGATGATGGCAAAGTTTTAAATATAATCTTGTGGTCTGGAACTGGAGTGATTTCTTTTAAATTGAGAGAGCTCGTATTTGTGGCTAGTCTAGAGCTTCATATAACAGTTTTTTATTACGTCACAGAAAACCGCAAAACGTTTCAACTGGTTCAGATATTAAATTTTCTTTGAACATAAACAATCAAATTTATTGACAAAAAGAAATCTGTTAAACACATCATTCTGTTACTATAAATCTCATACAATTTTCATTGCAAGACGTAATTTTTATTAAATGTTTAGTATCCGTTAACAGTCACCAGGAGAGCTGGTGGACATTGCATTTAAATGACATTTAGTGATGGATGCCACAAGCCATCCCAGAACTGAAAGCATATTTTCTGAAAAAAAGAAAAGTATTTAAAATAAAAATACTAAAACTTCATGTGTTAGTGTCACAGTGTGAAGAAAATCGGTGCAATCGTTTACGACAAACTGGCAGCAAAATAAAATAAAAACTCTGGTGTGAAACACTTAAACGGCTTTCCCTTACTCTAATTAATATAATTTAATGAAGAAATCTTCTGTAAAATTGCACCGATAAATACTTTAGTTAAGCTGGCAACAAAAGCGGCGAGGAGGGTTTTACTTGTACACCTGAGTGGCCTTAATGTGTGAAGTACAACCGAGAAAGCTTGTGCAAATTTAAATTCAAATTAACTAGACTCCCATTACCCCTCTGAAATCAATTTTTTCAGAACAATATTTCAAGTAAGAGTGATACGTTACTATCTATCCAGCAAGCATTACAAGTTTAAAGAAAATCGTTGTAACAGTTTTCTGAGAAAATTCCGAAGTACTTTAATATCTTTTCTGGAAAATCGCACTTCCTTCTAATGTGTATGATTATTATGTGGGTAGTAAAACCGTAGATTATATTTAAGTAGTATTTAGAAGAAAGCATAACGCTACTCAAACGTTATCTCAAATATCGATTTTCCTGGGAAAATCTAACAAATGAGATCTACTTTACTGAATGGATTTTGCACTTTGTTGAAATTATCTCGAAAATGGCTCCAAACGATTTTCTTTAAACTTTATGATTTCAACTAACCATATATAGAGTTACCACTTTTATTTGCAGTATTTGTCCGAGAAAATTCATGTAAGGTGACTTATATGGATCACTAACTATGAATACAGAGAACCATCACTTTTATGGGATCACTAACTATGAATACAGAGGAGAACTATCACTTTTATGGGATCACTAACTATGAATACAGAGAACCATCACTTTTATGCGATCACTAACTATGAATACAGAGGAGAACTATCACTTTTATTAGAAATAATTTCCTGAGAAAGTTCATTTAAAGAAGTTTTGCAGTTCGGGGGGGGGTTACGCATTCCTCAAAAAATGTTGTCTCCAAATAGATTGTATAAAACAATTGACATAAAATTGAAGACAAGTAAACATTTAGAAAATACTCGTATTATAGTTGGTGGGAGCTAATTACTCAAATCTGTATTTAGCGGCAGTAAGAGAAAGTCGTGTGACCGTTTCACATCACTCCGTGGGTGGCACAGAAATAGATGTATTTCGTGTGAAAACTCAATTCGAAATTTGTACAAGATCCCGATACTTCCTTCCTCATCTTATAGCATTAACAAGAAAGTTAAAAAAAGGTCCATAAATTTTACTTTTATTCAATATAGTTTGACTTTTCCAGAAATAGCGCAACAAATCTACCTAGATTTGGCTACTGGTTAGACTAAAAGTTTCGAAACTTCGAAGACACATTTATTACATTTTATGATTACCTCTTATCAGAGTATCCCGAATTTCTGGTACATTATTTAATCAATGATGAGCATATTGCGACGGTTATAAAATTAGATATCTCGATTGATTTTGGAAATATCAAGTTGACATAATGTGATACAGTAAGCATCGATAGTTAAAAACCACAAGGGTCAAATATAAAAATAGATATTTTTATAACTTCCTTTTATTACGAATTCCAATAAAAAAAAGCAACTTGCGTGCCACAGAATTACCCCTCTATAAATATTTAATTAATCAGCTTTGGCTATTTTTGTATCATAAAGAAGGTAGTGACTTGGTCAGAACAATATTGTAAGTTGTAATTTACTTTGTTTTGGATAGAGGGCGTACTTCGTAATATGGTCAAGTGGTTGACTTTTATTTTGATTGCCTGTTAGCAATTATTAAACTGTGATTACGTTATTTATTTTAGCGGACAATTTAGTAATTATTCATGCATAAATGTGATTATAAAATCAATACTGTTCTATTTATACGTATACGTTCGTGCTTAATAAAAATAGAGCTTTGAAAAACACAGAAAACTTAATTTAACTCGGAGAGCTGTGAAATTTTAGCAACATGGTATAAGGAAGTTACTTTTTTTATTTACTTTCTCTTAGTAAGTGGAAGTCTAACGAGTCAGTTTTTCGAAATTGAGTTTTAACCAGAAATACATGTTTTGGAGTTCCCCGAATACGAAAAAATGTTTTCGTATGTGTGTCTGTTTAAACAGAATATCTGAAAACAAAAAGTCACAGGAGGCTCAGACTTGGATTCCGTTAGGCACTACCATTTAGGTTTATGGTAGCTATATGGGCCCAGTGAGGCTTTGGATGGCGTAGGGTTTTCCTCCCCACAGACCACCCCATCATAGATTTCGGACAAAATCCATCAACCAAAAGTGCTACTTCACTAAAAGTTTTTTTTTTCCAGTTTTTCGTGATTTCCTGGAAAACGGGTCCAACGATTTTCTTTAAACTTTGTATACTTTCTACACACTTTATTTGAAATCTTACTATTACTTTTATTTGAAACATTTCCCCCAGAAAATTTGATTTTGGAGGTTCTGGGGGAACAGTGGCGTTATATTTTCTCCTAAAGTACCACTTCAGTGTAATATATGGTTTTTACCATCTACATAATATTAATACACATTAGAAGTTTGATAGAATTCCAAATTTGAAAAAATAGGTTAACCGGATGTGCGGTTTTACAGAATAGGTTATTGAGTTTTTTAGAATTTTGTAGAAAACGGTTACAATGATTTTCTTTGAACTTGGAATGTTTGCTGTATAGACAGAACGTATCGCTTTTATTTTAAACATTTATCTGAAAAAATTGATTTTACAGAATATTGGAGGTCTGTCAGTAGTTTAAATTTAAATTTGCAAAAGCTTTGTTGGTTTAGGCACAGGTGCGCTCCACATAAGGCTGCCCAGGCATACAAGTAAAATCCCCACCACAATGACCAACCCAACACTAAACATTGTGACGTTGCAATTTTGAAGAAAATTTCTTCATTTAATTTTATCAATTGGAGTAAGAGAAAGTTGTCTGAGGGTTTCATACCATATTTTTTTCTAATTTTTGCTGCCCTAAATAATTGTACTTCAAACCATCTAACACTTGCTCGCCCTTATTATTATGGTTTCCTAGTTGCTTGGTTTTATTACATTACAAGGGTTTCAACTTATTTCTTAGCTTTTTACTTTCACTTACTCCTGGTGAGAGGAAGTACTGTGATCGTGTCAAATTTTCCAAATTGACTTTACACTACAAATACATGGTCTCCTGAGCACGAAAGCAACGGTTTTAGCGCAGTGAACAAAATAACTCAAATTTGAAATAAAACACAGGTATCTCAAACTTGGTATTTTGTTTAGGTTATCACTATCGCATCTGACACAAAAGTTTCGGTTAAAATCCATTAACCGGAAGTGCTGCCTTAACGAATGTGTTCATAACCCCCTACCATCTTTGTAAACTTTGCATTTTTATAGAAAATTTAGCGTTAAATTCTATTAATTGCAGTAAGAGCAGGTCCTGTGAGTGTTTCACTTCAGATTTTGTTTTCTCCCCGAAGCTTAACTTTTACATAAAAAAAAGCTTTATCATTATAGTTTCCCTTCCCTGGATATCCCTAATAAATACATCGTTGTATTAAATTTGTTTACTCAAGATGGAGTTTAATCTTGCTTAGGCAGTCCGCTAGATTGTGCCATGTGGTGCACTGTTTTAGATAACTACTTCATAGAGTTCGCTTCAGTAGAGTCTATTAATCTCGATAAAAAAAGATTCTGTATGGCGCTTTTTCTATTCAATTTATTTCGAGAGCTCCACTAGATCGCCAGTTTGCATGCAAAAAAAAAAGAGTAAAAATCGTGCCAACGGAAATGGATTGGCGCCAGTGAATCGTATTGTAGTTTCTGTTATCAAAACCAAGTTTAGCTTTTTTTTTTTGTTCAAGTTGAGCGAGTATTTTAGCAGAGCTGCGATAAAACAAGCAGGCACACACATTCTTCATAGCACACACACATACCATCACAATATCAAACTTTCCAATATTTGCCGGCTTTCCCATGTTTTGGCTTTGCCTTCCCAAGATATATTTTTCCATATGTTTCCGCCTTTCAGTGGGGACAGAGGGAAATGAAGAGAGATAGAGAACCAAAGGCAAAGAAAAGTAATTCATGTTTTGTGGTGTATTAAAGGTTGAACGGTTTGTTATTTTGTTTTGTCTAAGGCCTTCCTCCTCCTCCACCATCCCGCCTTGTAACATACATGTGTTACACATATGAATGTAGTTGTACTATTTGCGGGGTACGGTACGATGCCATCAGCTCTTACCATATGATATCAACTTTTCTTTTTATTTATTTTCTTATCGACATCTATCATCGATATATCATGGCATTTTATTGCATCGATATATTTTGGTTTCTTGCCTTTCCTTTTTTTCCCATTATCTTATTCACCACTATTCTTTCTACATACAGATTTTTTCCTTGGTAGACATCAATTTTTTTAGGGGGATTTTATCCGCTTTTAGGCTGTGCAGAAGTAATATTTTAGCAGAAATATGTTTTTGTCCTTCAATTTTATATCAATGGGAGAATTTAAACTGAATAACATGACTTTATTGAGGAAACCATTCACTCCCCCCCGCTCCCCCCACCAAACTTCTTTTGAAAAAAGTTGCCAACAAAAGTGATTGGCTCATATTCATAGTTAGTATAACAAATTTAATGAAGTCCATCGGTGTTTTTATGGATAAAATCGTAGATAGCTGTAATAAATTCAATAAAAACACACTTCCGGTCAACAAGAGAATACTGTCCGGAGGCCGGCAGTGCACTGAGAAGGCACCGGGCACCTAGACCTTAGATGTTGACGCGTCTTAAATTAAAAAAAAAATCTAGTCAACCGATTTTCTTCAAACACGGTATTTTGACATGATAATTAATTCTAATTAATATTATTAGCGTGATAGAATCAATACACTAATATAGCACTTTAGAGGAAAACATAACCCCACCCCTCTCCATAAAACCACCTTAAATGAATTTTCTCAGAGAAATGCTTCAAATAAAAGATGTAGCTCTTTGTATGCGTCTTAATATATCAAGTTTAAAGAAAATCGTTCGAGTCTTTTTCTAGAAAATCGCAAAAAACAGAAAAATCCATAGAATAAAGTGTTACTTCTGCTTGAGGAATCTTGACAGATAACTTCCTGTCGAATCTATGGTGATAAGGTTTCAACTTATTGCCATTTTTTGTTTTTGAGTTAGGCTGTTAACGTACATACATACATACGTATATAAAATCAGAAATTTGACACGATCGCAACACTACTTACCTCTAGCAGTATATTGATGCTCACCTCTAGATCCCACACCTCCCAGTAAAACTTGTTATCTCAGTTAGGTAGTCTAGCAAACAGATTTCCCCAAAATCACCTTTTTATAAATTTATTTTTCCAGAAAAAATGTTTCAAACAAAGGTGGGGATAGATAGTTTGACACGTGTGTGCAGGTAGCATTCCAATTTGAAAGAAAATGATTGGAACCGCCTTTCTTTTACCCGAGAAAATCACAAAAAATAAACAAAAAGATAACATTCAGTAAAGTGGCACTTCCGGTGGACGGATTTGGATTGAAACGTTGCTCACAAAAAATCCATTTGTCAAAAACGTTTTCCTATCCAAGGGACTGAAAACATGTATTTTCGGTGAAGACTATTGAGTTTCGAAAATTTGACACAACGTCAAACACAAATCAAAAGAAAGAAAATTGTTTCTTTGCTGTTAGACTAAGAAGAAACCCAGTTATTGTTTTTCCCTTATATTGTGGGAAGGAACATTTTATGCAGTCGTTGTGAGAATTGCCCTACTAAGAGGGATAAAAAAAAAATCCCTTGGTGATATGGTTAAGGGCGTTCTCTAGGGAGGCTTTTTTCCTCCTTAAGCGAGAGAGAATCGGGATGGGTTGTCCGCTTGTTAGAGATTTTTGTTGAATTGGGTTTTGTTCCCTTCACCATTCAGTAGGGGAATGTAGTAAATAGATTGGTAGAAAAGCGAGAAAGGGATATGTGTAGAAAAGTGGTGTGGAGGGGGGGAAGCCTGTGGTGGCCAAGTAACTACTCTGAGGAAGTGTTGAAGGGTTTTGTTGTACGGCGGTCCGGGACAAGCAAAGAATCCCCAGTTTCCTACTCTCCACTTGCTTGTTCCTTGATCCTGTCCCGAGCACCACATTCCCGCCTTTTTTTACCAAAGAATATAACATACATTCCTCTTTCCCGCTCTCTCTCTCTCTCACACACCAACTCTTCATGACATGCTTTTCTTTGTTACAGAACTTTTCCGTCCTATTCCTTTCACATCTCGAAGGAAATTGCCTTCCTTAGTTTTCTTCCTTTTTTTCTTCTTCTTTTCCTCCGTACCGACGAACTTACACATTGGGTAGTTTTCCTTCATTTTCTCTTTTTCCGGCACCCCAGAGGTCTACCCTCCATGAAAATTATTTTTTCCCGTCTATCTGTTTAAGAGGCATGCCCATTCCCCCATGTATATTACTTTGATTACTTCTTACCTAATTTAAGACCTATAGGCGGCAAAAGCGCACGATGTTCGTGCATCATTTTTCAATGCTTTTTCTTTCTTTCTCACACACACAAACAAAAAAGTATAAAATGTAAAAAAATGATTTTTATTTTCTCATTGCTTTGATAAACACAGCTGTTTATATAAAATCATGTGGCTACTTTTCTATCAGTTGATCTTTCAGAATGTTAAACAATCTGGTGTGAAACCAGACTCATTTGCAGTTTACAAAATTGTAATTGACAAATTTTATAGTAAGTACACCAAATTTAATGAAAGTCGTCGATATTTTATGGAGAAAATCGTGAACACTGAAAAAACTGTTCAGTACAAACACACTTACGGTTTACGCATTTTCTCGAAATTCGGATTTTTGGCAATCCATTTATTTCTAATTAATTCTATTTAGATTGTAGAATTGTATAAGATTGCACTTTAGAGGAAAACATCCCACCCTCCCTCAAGAGGCTTCTTAAATGACTTTACCAGGAGAAATATTTCAAATAGAAATTGTAGCTCTTTGTGTGATGTTGACATTCCTAGTTTAAAGAAAATCGTTGGAGCATTTTAGAGAAAATAGCAGAAAACTGAAAAATACTAAACTGCACGAAAAACGGACTTCCCATCATCCGATTTTCTACATACTCGGAATTTCAACAACTTATTTAATTCTAATTAATATTATTTAGATGATAGAATTGTGTGTAAACTGAAATATCACTTACAAGTAAACATAACCCCACCCCCTCTCCAAAAGTCCCCTTAAATGAATTTTTCCGGAGAAATATTTCTAATAAAAGTTGTAGCTCATTATATGGGTAATAGATATTATAAGTTTTAAGAAAATTGTTGGATCCGTTTTCGAGAAAATCACAAAAACTGAAAAAATATTTGAACGCTTGTTACGAAAAGCTTATTCTCAGGTGTCCTGGTAGCACTTTAACGAAATATTAAGTTTGAACATTATGCGATTTTTCGTTTTTGAGATATGCTGCCACACAGACCAATAGCAGAAAACCACTTTTTCGTACTCAAGGGACCTCAAAACGGATATTTCAGTTGAAAATTCTATATCGGAAATTCGTCACGATTGTAATACTTCTATCAGTAAGACGGAGTAAAATCCATCAACCGGAAGTTTCAGTTTACTGATTTCCCTCCCCCAGTTTCTTTTTTCGATCAGGCGGAAGGCTAGTAGTCTTCCAAAGACTTTCTTCTAAAGTGCCACATCAGTTTTGATGAAAATTAAATATGCTGCTAAAATTCTGAGTTGGATGAAAAATCAATTGACCAGAAATGCGACTTTCCTAAACGTCCCCCCCCCCCAGAGTATTCTGCGATTTTTTTTTTTTACAGTAATGACCTTTTTCTGCAGTAATGACCAGTCGGGTTTCTATTTAAATTACTATATATTAACTTGTTTGTTCACATAAAGACCTATCTAATCAGATTTTATTGAATACTTTTTTCCTTGCAAATTAATTGAAGGAATGGTTGGGACATGATGCTATCGTTTAAATTTCGTCATGGTGTAAATACTTCGACATATGTTGTGAGGACTACTGAATATATTTCAAAATATAGAAAGTAGTCAAAATTCAAAGTTTTTCCTAAATAACCTTAACGACACAGTACACACAACGGACCAGTTTTCATATCAGAAATTTATCCGGAAAACTTACCTTGCGAATTCTGGAAAAACTGTTAATTTATGCCCTGTTACTAAGCCGCCATTTCTATATTCTATATAAACTAAGCATGATTCTCACTGAGAACGTTAGGCTTTCCACTAAAAATACGGTTCCCCCATCTGCTGGGACTTGAAGAAAACTAAAACATTTAATAAGAAATCCGATTTTTAAGTAGTTTTGCCTGTCCGGAGTGTGGGGACAGATAATTGCTGAGATAGTAAACCTTGCTAAATTGTACTCTAGCTTTATTTTATAGTACTGTAGATATATTGACAATTCAGTATTTATTTTGCATAATGGCCAACATTTAGGATGCTGTGGATCATATCTTTCACAGCTCAGCTTGTTTACAATAGCCAACTACTCGTAAAATAACCTGAAATATAATTTATGCGACCTTAATTTTTTTGTAGCTCTAACTTTTCAATATTTACTAAAAGAGAATGTCTTGCGAATCACTATAGTGGCGGCATTTAGTAAGAGAGCGGTGGCTAAGTGTCCTGGAGGCTGAATACAACATGAAATAGACGCCCTAATAATAAACTTTTTTTTTTTTTAAAGAAAGATCCTAATCATTTATCATTCCTTATAATTATATATTTTGTTTAGGATAAGTTTCATCTTTCATTTGTTTATTTACATAATAGAATGAGCAGGTCCCCGTTTTGAGCCCCGCGTATAGCTGCTAAATTTTATATTGATTTAAAAAAAAGTATGTGGTTCCGCCCCCGTACACGACACTGATGTGGTTGTTGGACGTTAAACCCATCTGAAAAAGTGAAAAAGTAGGCACTACTACCAACTACTATTAACTACACATTCAAAGAGCTACTACTATCAACTACAAAGAGCTACAACTTTTATTTGAAACATTTCTCTGGGAAAATTCATTTAAGAGAGCTTTCGGGAGAGGGATGAGGTTATGTTTCCCTCTAAAGTGCTATTTGAATTTATTATATAATTATATCATCTAAATAATTTTAAATAGAATTAAAGATACTGCCGAAATATTGCGTTTGGTGAAAACCTATTGACAGAAAGGACGCTTTTGGTAAAGTTATTGAGTTTTCTACGATTTTTATCCGTAAAAACAGCGACGGATTCCTTTAAATTTGTTATACTAACCATGAATACTTGAACCATCATTTTTGTTTGAAACTTTTTTCCGAGACAGTTCAACTGGTTTTGTTGGGGGTTGGGGGGTAAGATTGTGTTCTTATTAAGTTTAGCTCCTCTAATTTATGTAAAGTTGAAAACAAGCAAACATTCAGTAAAAAGTATGTTTGAAGAAATTTGCCAGTTAAATCTGTGTAAACTGCCGTGAGGGAAAGTCGTGTGAGTGTTTCACACTAATGGGAAGTTTCGGAAGAATGTGTGTGCCGTGGAATTAGGCTTTAGGATGGATGCGCTGATGGACTATTGCCTGGAATTCTGTATAATCACTGCCAAATACTTTTGCGCTTGATGGCCAACAATTTCCCCTCCCCACTCCCGTCGCCATGGCAATTAAATACTGAGTAAACATTCCAAGTTTAATGAAAATTTATCACTTATTTATGATTATATTTAGAGAATGTCATAATATTATTCACACCAAACTTCCATGTATTTTTTCAATTCTTTCTGCATATTGTTTACTTCTTAGCAGTACTTTTTACTATTGAGAGACTATCGATAGTGATTACTATTTGTTTACACTTTAACAAGTAGTAACACGAAACATTCCTAGTTAAACACTATAAATAGTTGGTCCAACATCTTAGTTTTTTTGTAAGCACTTCTAGAACATTTTTTCTACTGAACATTTGATTTTAAAAAAAAAATTAAACAGCTTCACTAGATGATTTCGTTCTTGACTAAAGTAATGTTTACCAAATTTAGTTGGAACAGTTTGTTGAAAATTTATTCTATCACTAATATTACTAATGTTGAATTGTATTAAACAAAATATAATAAGCCTACACAATTCGTTACGTAGCGGAAAAAGAAGAAGAAATAAAAACAAAACGAACTTTACATAGTTTTAAAGAAATAGAATTATCAGCAGTCACTTTGGCTTATCTTTTATGCTAAGATAAGCAATAAAAACTCATCTTTTTGATGACGCACACACACTTGAACAGAAATAGCTGGTGTGAAACACTCACACGACTTTCTATTACTCAATACGATTTAATCGAGAAATATTCTTTAAAATTATGAAGGACAGTTAGTTGGGCTGGCAATAAAAATGGTAGTAAGGTTTTTACTTGTATATCTGAGCGCTCTATATCAAAACAAATGTAAATTTAAATTTAAACTAACCGATAGACTTTTTTTTAATCGATTTTTTTTTTAGAAAAATGTTTGAAATTAACTGGATAGTTATTTATGTATGAAGATAGTATACGAAGTCTGATGTAAACGCACAGATGCAGACCATTCGCTGAAAATATTTTTTCCATAATCATGGGACAACGAAACATGTATTTCCGGTGAAAACTCAATTTCAAAAATCTAGCACGATCGCAATACTTCCTGTTACTGCAAGGAGTAAGAGAACAAAATTGCAGTATATTATAAAAACATGATCACCATATTTCTCCTTCTTAAAAAAAAAGAAAAAAAAAGTAAAATAAAAATGAGGTAATCAGTATAAAGCAAATATCTAATGCTGCCGGCTGCTACAACAGGTGCGTTTCCATGGAAACTACGCTAGAAAATGAAGAGAAAAAAATAGATGCGCGCGCAACTATTCGCTATCATATGTATTTTTCCTTATAAGTTATTTATTTCTTTTTACTTTCCCTTACTGCTGAATAAGATTATGTAAACTGCGACCAAATGTCAAATTTTTGAGGTTTTTACCGAAAGATCATTGTTTTGGGATGGGAAAAAGAAAGCGTTTTAGCGAATATTTGTCTCTCTGTGTCTGAACACAATGTTTCAAAAAAAGAAATTCGTAGAAAGTTCAAATTTTCGTATCAAATAATTATAAAAGTTTTCCGTCAGAAACTTGCAACTTGGAAAGTGTGGCACTGTTATATTCAGTTTCACTTCCCACACACACACACACACACACACACACACACACACACACACATAGAAATATATATATATATAACAAGTATATGATATATATATTTATACATTTCTCTTATATATATATATATATTTTTTTTTATTCTATAGAAATATGTTCAAATATGATTTTGTTTTTTGTTTTTTTTTTTACCGTGAATATGAGATTCTGTTAGGTAGGTAGTGGGGGGGGGGGATCTGTAACGTCAATTTGAAGTGTTTTGCTGTTTGATTGTCGCGCTGACCATTGGCCTATACTAAAAACACATTCAAGTACCCGCTGTATGTTGAAAACCAACATTCACCCCCTCCACCTATCCACCCACCTACCTTGAGAATTTTTCTTTCCCAGTTTTTCGTTTCATCAGTCGTGTCGTGTTGTGGAATTTAATTTAGTATTGAACAATATCAGTCTGGGATTATGTCATTTGTTATCTAGGTGCGATATTAACACTCGCGTCTCTACCCCCACTCTAATTAGGCCGCCTTCCTTATCACAAGTGGTGTCATATTCTCTTATCTTATTCCACTTTTAGATTAAGTACATTTGTGTAGCTCATTTTTTACTTTTTTATAATTCAATAAAAGAAAATACACCTTTCCTTAGAATTTACGATTTAAAATTAAATAATTTGTTATTGTTCTATATTTTCTTCACATTTTTCTTACTACTGTAAGAGGAAATATTGGGATTACGTCATATTTTCCAAATATAAGTTATTACCGGAAAAACAGAGGGAAAAGAAGAAAAAAAAAATCGGAAGCTCAAACTTGATATTCCCTTCTTTGGCTTTTATAAGCTCGGCAACATAGTTGTCAAACCTGTGGGCGGAGTTAAATTTCGTCATAGGAATTAGAAAACTTTGGCAATGGGCGGAGCTTAACAGCCGTTTAGGTGTCCGCAACTAGTTGTCCAGCTATACACCTCCAACTGCCCGCGGAGATTCAAAGAGCAATCATATTGGTCAAAATTTTTTCCAAAACGCTTCCTGCGATTCTCCCTAATATACCATGTTGAACAATTTCTCTCTCTCTCTCTTTAGGGAAAATTATTATTATCTGTGCAGGGATGGAGGAGGTGATTTTTGGGTAAATGGTGAGGTGTTAGGCTTTCCTTTAAAGTGCCACCTGTGTGTATATTTACAGTTCTATATTTGGGTAATATTAATGGAGAATAAATGGCTAAATTTCTGAAGTTTAAGGAACATTGGTTTTGGATCAGAATGTGTGAGTCTTTTTTGTTTTGTGATTTGATAATGATTCCAGTTGGCCTCTTTAAACTTAAGTGCACAAACTAATTATTCATTAAGCTGTCAGTTTTATTGGAAACTGGGTTTATTGGTAATTTTGGAGGTACCCTTGGGTGGAGGAGACACTGGGGGGAGGCCACGTTCCTCTCCAAATTGCCTCCCCCTATTTCATTTGTCATAATGTAAGTTAACTACCTGTTTAGTATTTGGAAGAACTGCAATTAAGGGAAAAGTCATGAGGTTTTTTTTTTAAATTAATCCCCCACACACAAAGATTTTTTTTTTTCTCATTTTTCTTACCTGCATAGCATCAGTACATCTGCAGTAAACTTTCTGATCACAACTGCAATGAGGTAGATCGCAGATTGTTGTTGGATGTGACCCCGGCGGATGTAGTACAGCGGATACTAGACTGTTAGCTGGTATTAGGATCATCACTATTGTACTGAAAACCAGCAATGGTACCATAGAAAAGCCAATTTTCACAGCTAAATAAAACTTTGTGAGAAAACACATTTTCCTTTTTCGTGATCACAAATTCACATAATATGCACAGTTTTCCCTTTTAACAGCCTTCTTGTTTTGTTTTTTTATCTTCCGCTCTTTAAAAAAAACATTAATAGTTGTAGGAGAAAATTTAACTTAAACCTAACACAAGAATTTTCTTTTAGATTTCATCTTCTTTTTTCTCCGAAAATAGATTTTATTGGAAAAATTCTTCATTTAGTTTAAAAAAAAGAAAACTATAACTAAAAGGAACTAAGATTTTTTATTTCTGTTTACGATCGTGAATTGTACAAACACTAGTTACACAGATCCCGATGGCACTGGGCTAACTGACTCCCTCGCAGTAAACACTTTTCATTTATCTCTATGGGGCCCCCACTACTTCTGTTCAATATACATATATACGAGTACTACCCTCCCATACAGCTGGTCCGCTCGCTATACTAACGCTAGTAGCAGTAGTTTAGTGCTTGAAAACTCCCTCTTCTCCTCGCTAAATGTACGGATATATACGAACTTTATCGAGTTTAGACGATGTTGATTTACATTTTTTTTCCCCCAAGACTTTCTCTTACTGCAAATTTTCGTAGTTATTAATTAATAAATTTTCTTATAATAAAACGAAATTTTTACCAAACGTTTCGTAACCATTACTTTCTCCTGAAAAACTTTTTGATTAGATAAAATATTAAAGTATTATATTGACTGTTGATATATTATGAAGAAATTTGGTGAGGATCGGTCAAGAAAGAAATATTCAATTATGCCAACATCCCTAATTTTAACCAGGCTTTAATATATACGCCACGAGAATAATTCCTAAGGGACTTTGTTGTGCCCACTCAGGTCGGATGCATAGGGGTGGGGTATTGGACTCCACTTCGTTCAAATGGGCAAACGAAGAAATCCCAAAAAAATAAAGCTTTAGGATGGACGAAGGAAGGGAAATGTGGTACCAGTACCTACTAGGAATGTCAATATTATACAAATAGATATATACGTAAAATAAAAAAAAAGGTAGGTGAGAAGAAAACCAATCTTTAAGTTGAAAACAAACACAAGTAATATTTATTATAATAATAATGAAATGCCTAAATAAATAAATTTTATAATCTTCAGATTAATTATAAAGAAACTAAAAGCAACAAACAAAATAAACTTCCTCTTTTTCATAAAACAAAAACGAATAATAAATAAATGATAAAGCTTCCTGAAAGTAACTGGCTAATTGAATATAGAAACTACAGTTTTCTCTTCTATAGGAACTAAACGTTAACAGGACGCAAAATAATATTTAAACATATAAAGAATAATATCAGTAATAAAGCCAGAAATAGATAAATAAATTCACAAAAAAACATCTGTTATGTAAATTAATAATATTCCTACCAATCTATAAAATTCGTTTCTTCCACTTTCATTTAATATTCAATTTAAATTCATCTGTTTATTTGAGTGTAGTATTTATTAGAAAATTCATTAATCCATTCCTATTCCTCGTCTACTTTACAATTACAGTAAAATATAATTACTCTAAAAGTATTCGCGAATAGACGAACTATAACTTATTTCGCAAATATTAAGAATTACTGACAAAAATGAAAAAGACATAAACTGTCCTACGAATTCGGATGAAGCGTATTAAATAAAACACTATTATAATCTAAGGCCTTTAGATATGTTAGATGTACATCTCTGTAAATTTTACATTGTCCCTCTTGCAATGGAAAATTAACAGTTTACTGATAGAATGTAATAAACAAACTAAAATTGTTATGTATCTAGAAATCAGCTCTTATGACAACTGGAAATAAATCTATTTAAATAAGAATTCGATAATTTACTTATCACAATGAAATTTTGGTTGTACGGAAAGCTGGTTTTGGTACTTTGTGAAAAGCTGGTTATTAATACTTTCTTTTGTTAAATTAAGTAAGATTTATGTACGTTTTCTACGGAAAATACCAATAGAATAAATAGAGGCCTCTCTGGGTTATCAAAATGATAATTGTCAAAAATAATTTTGTTTTATTGAAGGTATGTTGGCCAACCTGTTAGATTCGCCTCAAGCTGCTTCTGGTGATTGTCCACTCCGATCCGTCGTAGATCTTGAGTGGAATTTTTTCTAGACTGTCGTCCAAACAGTCTCCTTTTAAATTCCTTGACAACAAAAAAAAACACAAACCACCATCACTAGTTCCTCAAAATCCAAATCCGTTATAAAATCGGCGTAAGCGAACAAGCAAATTTTAATAATTTGAGGCCGTTTAATATAGAGGCCGTTTGCAGATTACATATTGCCCTATATTATTTTGAAGATAAAGAACCAGCTCTCTTTAGTACAAAGTTCGCCGTTGTTTATTCCTTACTGTCGTCTATTGTTCAGAGCTACTCATGATTCTATATATATTTATTTTTACTTTGATAAAGATTATTCTTACAACTATTTTTCTATTAAATTATTTTTCTATAAAATACATATAAATTTAGTATGAAAAATACCGTTACAGTATATAGTCTTGAAGATGTGGAAAAAGAAATTTTAGCGGAATATTGAAGCTTACAACGTTTTTACAGCACAGAAACATAAAAAAGAAAAGTAAAAGTTACTAGTTATTTGTTTTGAATCATCTAGAAATGAAAGTTGGGTTTTGATATCTTATTTATTAGTTTCATCGTTATCAAGAAATCGTTCGGATAGTGGAACTTCAGAAGGGAGTCATACATTATTACCCAGAAACGACCACAGCACGATCCTTGATGGCACCCTTCCAGGCGACGATCGCTGAGTAATAGAGATGAGCCTTAGAGTAACTTGACGATCTGAAAATAATTCTGCAAAGCATGTAAAGATTTCGCGGGCACTGGAATTTGTTTAAAGATCCAAACCTGCATTAGTATTGGGTACTAATTTTTCTAATATGACATTGTTTCTTCTAAATTTTTTTGATACTGCCCTTACTATTTTTCAAAGTTGTAATGTAAGTTTGGTTTGTTAGTTTGCTGCCGCTAACTTAGGTTGAAAATTCCATGGGTCATTTGTAGTGCAAGAGCTCTTCCAGGATTCTGATTTTGCGTTTTTTTTTACACTTGTCATATTCTTGCCTCAATTTAAGTTTGCCTGACTGCTTGGTTATTGAAGGAACGTTGGCATAAAAGTCTGCTAGCATTGACGGATTTCCTAAAAAAATTGTAACTCTTCGTTCCACCAGCTAGCAGTCCTTCCTTCCCCTACAGATCATAGGAATGCACTCCATTGTCATAAAATATTTCTACAGTGAGATGTTTGTAGGGTAATGGCCAGAGCAGTTTTTAAAGAAAAAAAAAATTTATCCTTTTTTTCTATATTATATATAATATTTGTTCAATATTTCTACAGCTTTCTCAAAGTTTGAAGATCTCTTTTTAAAGACAATTAATTCGTAATCTAATTTCATCATGTGGATTTGTGGCATATTTAAAAGTGTTTGAAAACAACTGCACTAACACTTTTCAGATAAGCTTGGTCAGATAAGCTTTCCTCGAGAAGCATGGAAACATATGGCAGCATGGCGTTAGAGACCACCGTAACTGCAATGTTTATTATATTTGATACAATTACCAAGAATATTCGTTTATTGTGGCTTTACATTCATTTATTGGGTAATTTTCGGCACATAATGGACAATTAATAGTGCGGCCACAATTAACTTTAGTCTCATTGTATTTACAACATTGAAAACACCGTAATATAGATACCAGATCGACCACTTACAAATATTCCATCTCATTTTAATTTTTTTCTCCAAAAATACCAGTCCATAAATTTGGGATTAATCAATTATTAAAAATTTATTATTATTTTTATTTGATCACATATTTAACAGCAGCTAACCTGATTGAATTATTAATCAATTTGGAATTTGAATTATTATTATTTATTGTTTTTCAAGAAGTTAAGAAGAAAAACGGGATTGTGTGGTTGACTCAAGAATATCATTTTTTTAAGTTTAGATATTCCAAGTGAGACAAAATTGAAGACTGTCAAACATTTAATAAAGATATTAATAGTATATCACCACAGGACTGCGAGTTGACATAATAGATCAACTCGACACTCTGTCCCATTTAAACGGCCACTTTTCAAATAACTCTTAAACGAAGAGAGATATAAAAAAAGTGAACATAACGTTTGTTGAAGTATTTGCGCTCTAGTTTTTTTTTTTTTTTGGCATTAGCCTTGACGCCATACAGCCATAGCTCTTAATTGTACATAGCTTGCAAACTATTTTATCTTGTTTAAATTACTATAAGGCACTAAATGTTCACTTTTGTACCGGGATGCTGTCCCACTTCAGATACACACACAAACAAAATGACACATGCACACCAAAAAACATTCGCACCGATAGGAGTAGAGTATTTGATATTCCTCTACTCCTTTTTGTACTTAATTCTAAAATAAAAACATATATAAGACTTAACCTAACCTAAACCATTCTCGCCAATAAATACTTTCATACTAATAAGTACATTCATTCAAAACTAATTAAGCCTAATCTAATTTATCTTTCATCTTCACCAAACATACTTTAGATTCATCCAATACATTCTCACTCAAAGCTAAGAGCTTGGATGGAGTAGAGTACTCGATATTCCTCTACTCCTTTATACCTAAATTAAAACACTACAAATATTTATATTAAAATAATTTGCAAGACTAAACTTTTGAGCGCACACTATATTTTGACCTCAATTTTACTTAAATATTCCACTATAAATTCGGCCACCTTTATGTTCTCTATCTTTAGAATTGTTATGTAGTTGAAAGGAGTTGTAATTATTGAACTAAGTTTATTGAACAAAACATTCCTCTGTTGATTAAAAGCGGGACAAATCATGATTATTTGTTTTAAATTTTCCACCTCTCCACATAGCATACAGTAAGGGCATTGCTCCGCACCTATTTTATGGAGATACTCCTTACATATGCTACGGTTAGATCTGAGTCGGCAGATAGTTTTGATTACATACTTCTTCAAAACATGTTCACTATACCAAGATTGTTTATTTACTTCTGGGTTAATTCTTTTATAAAACATCCCTTTATCGCCAGTATCGAATTTAATTTGCCATGTTTTCATAATAGATGATTTTAATTCTGTCAGTGAATCCCTCCATGGGAGTTTCATTTCGTGCTCAAGTCCCTGAATAGTGGCTCTCTTTGCTAATAAGTCTGCATATTCATTTCCCCTAATGCCTATGTGAGCTTTGATCCAAACAAACCTGACATTTATGCCAATATTTTTTAAATTATTATATCTAGTAATAATTTCAGTTTCTAGATGGTTTAAATTGGACAATGTCATATAATTTGCTAATTTCGACAAGCACTCTGGCTGTCTGTTAATAAAAGACTTCACTTACACTCAAAGTCTGGACATATTTGATTGCTTCTAATATTGCAACAATTTCACATGAATAAACACTAGCTAAACTTGGTAATTTAAACATATTTTCTACGTGATTTTGAGGATCATAAAAGCTGCAACCGCACTGATTGTTATATCTTGACCCATCAGTATAAAACATTAACGAATTTTTGGCCATTTATTCTGTATTTCTTCGAACACTGAACTGTTTATATCGCCAATACAATCTCGTTCACAACTAGAAAGATGGGAGATGGGAATTTTTTTGGATAAGTGTTCTTTTGTATTATATATGTCCAGTTTGTTCTGCGATAAATAATGGGGTAAAATCTAGAGGTTCGAATAAAACTTTGTGTTAGAAGAGGGAAAGTTTTCTTCTGCCAATATTTGTAAGTTAAATCTTTTAAATTAAGATCCCATATCCCATTGTATAAGTCTGAGATATAGGCCATTGCTCTAATTAAAAATTTATCAGTTAAGAAATCTTTTCTTAAAGATAGAGGCATTTCCCCTCATTCTGCTAGTAACACATCCATAGGGGTAGAATTTAGTAGCCCCAAACAGAATCTCAAGCATTTGTGCTGTATGATGTCAAGAGTTCTTAAGCAAGTTTTACTGGCTTGATCGTAAATTATACACCTATAATCAAATATGGATCTAATACTGGATCTTTAAAATAAGAGTGCTACATTGGCATCAGCACTCTAGCTTTGATGGCAGACCATACGTAAAATATTTATATATTTTTCCACCCTCTCCTTAATGTAATTAACATGGCTTGTCCATAATAAATTTTTTTGCAGATAAATGCCCATAAATTTGACCCAAGTCTTAACCTGATAATATTTACTCCCCAGCTCTATTGTGTCACCAATTGGCAGATTTCTTTTTCTAGAAAATAAGCAACTAATGGATTTTTCATTAGAAATAACTAAGCATTTTCCAAGCACCATAATTTTATCCCAGTCATAGCTTCATTTAATTTAACCTGACATTCTGTAATGTTTTCATTAATGACATAGATACAAATGTCATCAGCGTATTGAATTATTCTGACCCCATGAGGCAGAATGTTTTCCAGATCAAAGGTATATATAGCATATAATAGTGAGCTTAATATGGATCCTTGCGGAAGGCCATTGTTTGCTACTCTTGGACCAATAACATCGTCGTTCACTTTCACGTATATGTTACGCTCAGCTAATAATAGCATAATATTATTTGTAAATTTGTCGGGGATACCCACCAATTTCATTTTCCTCGCTAAGCCTGGAAGATAAACGTTATCATATGCCCCTTTTATGTCTAAAAACAATGCCAAAGTTGATTTATTTATGGAGAAACTATTTTGAATATCTACAATTAGACGTGAAACACAATGCATAGTAGACTTACCTTTTCGGAAGCCAAATTGAGAGGGGCTAAACTGTTTTCTCTTTCAACATGCCATTCTAAACGGCGTTTGGCCATTCTTTCAAAGGTTTTTAACATGCACGAAGAAAGTGGTATGGGCCGGTATGACTCACATTTATTAGGTTCTTTATTGGGTTTCAACAATGGTATGACTAAGTAGTCCTTCCACTGTTTTGGAAATTTGCCACTCTCCCAAAATATATTAAATATATTCAACATTATTCTTAAACAATAATTCGGTAAATTATATACGGTAAAATATACTATTTTGTCTTTACCCGGAGAGGTGTTATTATTATTATTTTTAATAGAGGCCAATAGTTCTGGAAAAGTGAAATTATTATTAAGAAAGTGTTGAGTATTTTGTACTGATAATTGAATAGGTACTAAACGGAGTCAGGTGTTAATCTGTGGAGAAAATCTTCTGCTCACTCCATTAATTGTTGGATCTATATTTGTTATTTGTCTATTTTTTAACATTTTAATTTTATTCCATATATTTTTAATGGGTGTGTTTTTATTTAAATCGGAACAGAAAGAAATCCACGATTTACGTTTAGCGTGTTTAAAGACGCGTTTCGCCTCAACGACTTTATGTATATAATTTATAAAATTGTTTAGAGTGGGACTAATTTTGTAATTCAGGAATGCCTGTTTCCTATTTCTTATGGCAATATCACGTTCTGAATTCCACCATGTATTTTCATATTTTTGTTTATTCTTATTATTTAATTTTAGTATAGATACTTCACAGGCCTCATAAATATTTTCTATTAAAGTATCATAATTTGTGTTTTCCTTTAATTCTTTATTAATTAAAAATTCATTAAACTGGGTCCGATTTGGCTTTCGAATATTCCATAATTTGGATGTATAATTTTGAAAGTTAGTATTTAAATTAATATCATTACCTAGAATTAAAACTGGGAGGTGATCAGATCCCATTGGGTCAGAGTCCACGTGCCAGTCAAACAGATGTGCGATACTATTTGAAACGAACGATAGGTCAATAGCGGAATATCCTGTATTTGTTCTACTATTTACGTAAGTAGGGGTTCCATCATTTAAAAATATTAAATTACAATCATTTGTGGCATCTAGTAAATTCCTACCTTTACAATCACTCCAACTCGAGCCAAATGCTACTTGGGGACAATTAAAATCTCCTAAAACCATAACAGGTTTCGGTAAACTATCAAAAAAACATTTCCTTTCATATTACAGTAACTGTTATATAAAGATATAATATTTAAGCTTTTATTGTCTTTAATACTTATTTTTACCCCTACACATAACATGTTATTAATTTTATAATAGTTATTAATTTCAATATAATTAATATTATTTTTTACCAATATTGCCACGCCCGCACGACTATCCGCCCTATCTCGGCGAAATATGTTATACCCTTTGAAAGTATATTGTCTTTCTGGACGAAACCAGGTTTATGAAAGAGCCACAATATTAATGTTTTCATTTTGAATGTATGCTAAGAATTCATCTTTTTTATTTACTACTGACCTCGCATTCCATTGTAAAATTATTGGTAGTTCACACATATACAGTTATCTTTAATATTTAATTGATATTATATTACACAAGATTATAAAACATTATCTGAATCTACTTTTAGATTTTTAATTCAATCTCTTATCATATTTTGTAAACTGTCGTCATCTAATTCCTTAACTGTTGAAAAGTTTCAACTTTTTACAATTGAGTAAACTGATTCGTAAATTGCATCTAAATTGTTAACAATGTTGTTACCTTTAATTGCTTCTTTAGGAGCAGGACGATAAGGATTATTTTGGACTAATCCTCCTTAAATATTTTTTGGTACAGTCTGGGAGAAAAATAGTTCACGGTCAACTTTCTTAAAACCAGGAGTGGATGGGGGACTGACTATCCTATTGCTTTTAATTGTTCTTTTAAAGGAGGAAGTTGAGGCAAAAACTCTATTAGAAATAGATTTATCAGTTTTATTATTTTTATTTAATAATGGAAATTCGTTTAAATCGTCCAACACAGGAGTCTTATCTGTTAACGCCGCGAAAGAATTATAATTTAGAAATTTTTTTGCTTCCATGTAACTAACATTACTATCCGCCATAATCTGTTTGATTGTTTTCTCCTTTTTATATGTCGGACAGAGATCTGGTTCGTGGATCCATGGCTCGTGAGCCCGCTGTTTACACATTTCAATTCAGAAGTTGCACATTCCTCACTTTCATGAGAGCTTCCACATTTTTCACACCTCTTTCTGCACTACGTATTGGTCCATATAGTGACCATAACGTAGACATTTTTTACATTGTACAACATTCTGAATGTAGTTACTCACTTCGCAGGAAACAGTGAATATAAACAAACTGTGGCAGTTTTTGTCCCCTGACGCAAATCAAAACTGACTGCGTCGGAACCAATTTACTTTCTTTCGTCTGAGCGTCAGTTACCTTTCTCTGCAATCTTTTCAAATGAACAGTTTCTATTTCTGCCCCAAAAGGACCCCTAATTACATCCTTAATTTCATCTATCGTCAAATCAGTATCTACACCTCTAATCACTCCTCTACGTTGCAGTAGGAGCTTTGGGTATATGCATTTTGAAACCTTTTGCCCAATAATACCACTGATTTTAACAATTTGTTAGCAGAGGTTGCATTGTTAACTTCAATTTTTAATCTATTGATTCCCATTTTACTTATAGAAACAATATTTTCAGAAATAACAGGCTCTTCTTTACTCAACAATTTACCCAAAAACATTGGATGTACCCTAGATATACCCATTTTTTCCTTATTTGTGCTTTCAACAATGATTTGAAAGGGACCTGGGTCCTCATTTTTATAACAAATTTCAATTTCGTCATTTTTATTCAAACCAACTGCAACCGTTTCCATTTCGGAATCTGGCGGTACACCCATTTGCCCCGTACTGTTATCCATTTCGTATTATTAAAGCTTTGTACACACACAAAAAATAAATAAATAAATGAATGAAATAAAATTACCTGTTGGAAGAAAATGAATGTAGAAATTGATAGAGAACGAAAATGATTTATATACAGCAAATATATACACTCTATATTTCTGTTAATTATATACACTATACACACCACAAAATGTGTTTAATCAAGGAAAATAAACAAATAATCAATTATTAAAAATGAAATAAAAAAAAATAATATAAATACCTTATTTTTTTAAACGAGAAAAAAAAGAAATGAGACTTCTGTTTATAAAATAAAGTAAAATGAAATACCTCTTGATTACAAAATAAATAAGAATAAAATATAAAAAGAAAATACGAATAATTGAAAGAAAAAACAAAATTTAAAACAAAATTATATAGAAAAATTATAGAGAATATTATATAGACCGGAAAGCTGTGTGTAATAGTTACACTCAGTAGCAGTGCGCTCTAGTTTGTGATGGTGTTATTTGATTTTATTGCCGCCTTACACTTTAAATCGGTGATTGAAAAGGCGATTTCCTTTTGACCCCCATTTTTTACTACTGTATTGAAAACTACTAAAAAAGTGAAGCTGATGCCGTTAATTTTACTTCAATATTTCAAACCATTGCCGAGATATTCAATCATAAAGATTAAATTTTCGTCGTTTTTTTCCTGTTTCTTTGTTTTATAAACTAAAATTTAAAGCAGATTTTTTTATTAATTTCTAATAAATAAGAGCGTTCAAATACTGACAACAGCATGCGTGGCTGGCGTATGTAAATTGTGTAGGGAGAATGCAAAATATGTTTAGTGTCATGAAACAACCTGCTCATATATATGCTTGGTTGTTTATTTATTTTGATTATTTTAACTGATATTTTAATTTTTATTATTTTAATAGTTTAATTTTTAATTATGCTAATTTGAATCGTTATTTAGTTTAATTTTAAATTTATTTTGATTAGTTAATTGTAAAGTGAATCTCCCTCCAACAACAGAGTTTGAAATTACACCCCCACGTGTTGTTTCCATTTTAAGAAAAATTTGCCCCTTTAACAATCCAAACACGTGTTCCTGTTTTCCTCTCTGGTACCATCACCATACCCCTCTTGACCTAGTTTAAAAGTTTAGTTTTTAAATACAGTTAAAAAGGCCAGTCAGTGTGTAAACTGAATTTGCTCTGTGCAAGTCTGTGTATACTTTAATGAGATTAAGTCGTGTGAATTTTTCACACAACATTGGTTATTTTGTTTATTTTCGCTAATTTTATTGTAAAACAACGTTTCGTTTATAATTATTAGCTAGTTTATCTGTGGATAAATTTTAAGACTACTAAAACATTAATTACCAGCTGTAAGAAGCGTATATTTAACCTGTACAAATATAATAAATAAATCTTATCTAGTTAGTATAAAGAGGAAGTGTAGAGAGAAAGAGAATCTTAAGTAAGTATAGAGAGGAAATATAAGAAGGTAATATGCTGTAGAAAGATACTTAAAATATAAAGAAAGCGAACATAAAATGACGTAATGGTATCGTATCCAATAAAGATAAATAGTAAATTACGTAACAGTATTGAACTATAAAGGGCAGTTAAAAGTGTGAATCCTTATCATTTATTGAAGTCTTTTTAGTGAGTGAAAGTTGGCATTTAGTTGGAAATGATGATGTTACCTAAAGTTGGATTGTTACTTACAGCTGATGGAAACTTTGTAATCATAAAGGTTTTGTGTGGTGGTGTGGAGCAACTCTATATAGATAAAAATGTACGAGCATTATCTTCTATACACTTTTAACATTTACAGCCTTAAACGGCTGTAAAAAAGGTATACGAATATTTGAACCATGGTCAAATATATAAATAGTATTTTTAAAAGAAATCTTTTTTGCTTAGGTTCTCCATGGGAAGCATTATAAGCCTGCCAGATTTTTGCAATTGAGTTTTCACCTGACTTGTATGTTTTGAGGTCCTCGTCTGCGTATGAAAAAAATCTGGTGTGAGGCACACACGAGTTTTTCTTACTCTAATCAATATAATCCTAACAAGAAATTTTCTTAAAAATTGCAACGTTACAATGTTTACTAACGATGTTTATTTGCAATGTTTACTACAATGGTTACAATGTTTATTTGGGTCGCCATAGTTGTAGTAGTGGAAATTTTACTTGCATATCTGACCGGCCTTATGTGGATTGAATATCAAAGCTTTCTTAGTTATATCAAAACCAACAAAGCTTATGAAATATAAATGAAGACCCTGCAATACCTCTAAAGCAAATAAAAGTGATACGTTTCTATCTATGCTGCAAGCATAGATTCCACGTTTAATGAAAATCATTGGAACCGTTTTCGCGAAAATCACGAAAAACTGAAAAACCCTTTAGTAAAATCTCATTTCCGGTAGATGGATTTTCTGTGAAATCTTCATGTTTAATCTACACGGAATACCAAGTTTGAGATTCCTGCGACTGTTTGTTTTTCAGATTTCTGTTCACACACACGCACACACACACACACATAACGCGTACAAGACATAAACCGAAATTAAGTATACTTCTTAATAATGAAAAGTTGGAATTAGTAAAAGAATTCAAGTATCTTTGAGTTATAATGGATTGCAACTTTAATTGGAACAAGATATTGATTATATTTGTTCAAAAAGCCTCCAAATAATAAATAAACTTTGAAGTTCCGCCAAAGTTTATTGGGGAATCAGCAGCGGTACTGTAGATATAATTTACAAAAGAGCTGTTAGACCATTTCTTACTGATCCAGAAAGATAATCTCAAACTTTTTCAACAATTTCTTCAAAACATTGATCTGGATATTCTGTGATGTTTTCTGTGCACTATAGGCTAACTGCAATATACTTTCAATTAAATAATTGTAATTTATCTTATGAACGTGTTATATTATAATTTATAATATTTTACTTTATGAAACATAAAAATGAAAATCTGTTCAATTAATTATAAAATTGTTTTAAAAACTAACAAAAACTTAACTGATCACGGTACTAACTTGATAATAATTTTAACTGTTAACCTCCATTATCATAGTGGACTTCAGTACGTATTATATATTTATAATTATATGCATTAGATATGCATGTAATATGTATTGTATGGAGCATGCATCAATAAACTCTCTGACAATAGGAGTACTATTTCCCCCCCCCAAACCAGGAGCGTGCTGAGAAATAGAAAAAAAAAACCTATTTAGACTACCCGAAAATATGATTTCCGTTGAAAACTCAATTTCGAAAATCTGGCACTATCGCAATACTTCCTCTTACTAGGAGTAAGAGAAAATAAAAAAATTTTTGGTAATGGTCTCTGTTTTAGGTGTGCGCGCGTGTGTGTGTGTGTGTGTGTGTGTGTGTGTGTGTGTGTTTGTGTGTATGCAGATAACTCCAACTTGCTGTCCCGTTTTGGTGCCACCACCACACTGACAACAAAGTTTTGATCAAAATCCATGAACAGGAAGTGCGTCTTTACGATTGGTATCTTTTTCAATTTTTTGCTATTTGCTTCGTACACTATAATCCCTAAAGATATAAGTGCCAATTACATTTATTTTGAAACATTCTCCAGAGAAAAAAGATTTTTTTTTCTGGGGGAAAATGAGTTTTTGGGGGAACCAGTTTTCCTCTAAAGTGCCGTTTTAGTACAACGTAATATTAATATATATTAGAAGTATTGCTGAAATCCCAAATTTGATGAAAACCGTTTAACCTTGAAGTGCAACTCTACAGACTAGGTTTTCGAGTTGTTTTTTTAGAATTTTCTAAATTTGGAATACTAATTGCATATATATATAAATTTATCACTTTTATTTGGAACAGTTTTGCAAAAAAGAAATATTTTAGTAGTTTTGGACTTTATTATAATAATAATGTTACATAAGCGCAGCAGTAAGAAAAAGTCGCGTGAAACACGTGAGTGTATTTAGATGTAATATTAGATCTAAAGAACTAGTGCCAAATACTCATACCACTCTCTCTCGCTGCGATTCTTACGGTTATAATTAACAGATTTTCTTATGAATGGAATTTCCACTCAACGTTTCCGGAGAAAATTTGTCACATATTAGGAATAAATTTAACATCTATGCACTTACCATAACCAAGTTTAAAGAAAATCGTTACCGCAGCTTTCAGCAAATCCTCCCCCCCCAATTCAGAAGCCTTATTCTGTTGCTGCAAACTTGGAATTCTGGCAGTGCTTTTTAGTGTACCTTAATATTATACAGTTACAGTTCACTGTAGTAGCACTTTATAGTGAAGCTTTATAAGTTGCAGCTTATATAAATACGTTTTTAAATGCTTTTTTTTATGGGGGGGGGGGGATGTATTAGGTTCTGATTGTGACTTATTATAGTTCTCATGGCAATGCTGGTTATTCAATTTAGAAAAGTAAACCTAATGTCTCAGTAAAGTCGCACTTCCGGTTGACAGATTTGACTGCAAAACCTTTCGTGCCAGAAGCGGGGATGGTACATAAACGGAAATCTTAAGTTAGAACTTCCTGTGATTTTATGCTTTAAAAATATTTTATCACACAAACATTTACTTTTCGTATTCAGTGGATCTCTCTCTTCAGTGGAACTATTTCCGGTGAAAACTCAATTTGGAAAGGAAAATTTGACACGATTGGAATTCTATTTTTTTTTTTTCATAAGATTAAGAGAAAAAAAATAGATTTTAAACAACAAAGTAAAATACTTTATAATTTATGAATTTTAGCTGGTAATTAAAAAGTCATTAATTTAGTAATCGTTAACTTCCTTCATAAATATAGGTTTCTTAATTAATTAATTAATTTTTTTAAAAAGTACAAAAACAATCACTTCTTTGTTCGATTAGAAAACAATATATACATGCTAAGAGTAAAATGGAGTAAAGAAAAAAGGCTTGTAAGTTCACCGTCTAAAATAAATCACCCTTGAACAATTCTAGCAGTTTTTCTTTAGGCTTTATAAGCTTGGTTTCTATATACTTGATAAAGCCTACACCAACTCAAAATAAAATGGTGTGAAAAACACACCCACACAAACTCTTCTGTATCATTCAAATACCAGTTTTCACCCTTTAAAAGTGGGACAGATTGTGTACAATATTGAAAAATGGCTTGTAAAATGTAATAACTCTAACTAAACACTCTAACTAAACAGTTTCCCCCATGGTGTTCGCTGACAGTAAATACACTATTTCTGGGACAAATGTGTGATAGGAGTCTAGATGATCAAAAGAAAATCACTGTAGTGGACCGTTTTCCGAGGAAATTCTTCAAACATGGAATGTTTACTAAATGTTATACATGGCCTAGGCATTACGTAATACGAGTAGGTCATAAATGGTAGCCATTGTTATTATTTTGATTAGGTACCGAATGCACGGAATCAATCCCCCCCCCCAAATAGATACCCCTAAGAATTCTCCTCCAGCAGTATATTAATCTTCCAAGTATACCCTTGACAGGGTTACCCTCGAAAATACACGGAACCCAGGGTAGTAGTACATCGTTTCTCTGACTTAAAAGTCACAGTTCCGACACAAATGACTAGATGTTCTGCCTATTTTGTGTATTTACAACAGCCTGAGTACACAACAGTGTCCAGTCAATACACCCACCACCACTCTCAGTTGCATTCAGCTTAGGGAGAGAAGATACTTCAAGTCCCACTGTCTTATATAAATCTTTTAGTCAGTGCTTTTTCAATTCAGAGATATTTTCCATGATAGCCTGCTTCTTTTTGTGGTTATCGACCGGATTCGGGCATTCGCCCAACATCAGGATGTTTTGTCAAAACAGTGTGATAAGATTAGACTTGCACAGAGCATTTCAGTATCTATACTCCGACTGTATGTAGATGTGCAAGTCTATGTTATCACACTGTTTTGACAAAACATACTGATGATGCGCGAACTCTCGAATCCGTTCGATGACCACAAAAAAGAAGCAGGCTATCGCGGAAAATATCTCTGATCATAAAATTGCTTGATGATAGTAACAGCTGGCTTTTGAGAATGGTAGTGATTATTATATTTCTTTTATTAAGTTGACTTTTTAAGGTAACTTGGCTGTTTTTTTCTATTCGGAGTTATAGATCATTCGTTAAATACTCTAGACCTCAAAATAACACGTATTTCCGTTATGCAGTATTTAAGGAAGAACTAATGTGCTTACCACTGCGGAGAAAGCCCATATTGCCGCCGGATTGGACTTTTTTTTGGAATTAAGTTATTTCTTCAACCATGTTGCTGCCGTTTTACTAATTTTGAAGAACCTTCTGCCTTTCCCCACTACCCACATAATTTAGTTAACCTTGAACTATTCGTTGATCACTTTCGGAAATTACGAGTACTACCAACACCTTCACTTATGCAAATATTTAGAATATTAGCATTCTTAAAACGACTTCAGTAGACAGGCGGAGAGGCAACAGTTTCTTGAACTTTTCATTTCCTTCTATCTACTGTAAATATATAATTTTAAAATTTAATTAATATTTTCTAAAATTATAAATAATCTGGTGTAAAAGGTTCACGTTACTTTCTCTTACTGCAGTTTACATAATTATTGTTGACAAGTTTTCTTCAAATTTGGAATTTTACCTTCTCTTTCTGCTAGTGACGATTTCCGAAATTGAGTTTTCAACGGAAATATGTGTTTTATAGATCCCCTGCATAGGAAAAAAATATTGTTAGCAAATGGTGTGTGTGTGTGTGTGTGTGTGTGTGTGTGTGTGTGTGTTTTAACAGAATATCTCAAAAAACGAAAAGTCGCAGGAAGCTTAAACTTAGTATAGACACTACCACCGTATAAGACATGAAAGTTTCGAGACAAAATCCATCAACCGGAAGTGTGCGACTTTACTGACTATATTTTTCAGTTTTTCGTGATTTTCTCGAAAACGGCTTGAAAAATAAAGTTACAAATTCGGTTGAACGATTTTTACGAAAATCTTATTTTCAAATCGTGGTAGCACTTTACTAATTATTATGTTTGAACATTCTGCGATTTTTCGTTTTTGAGATATGCTGTCCGACACCCACACCAATTTCTAAAAACCTGCTTTTGGATTCAGGGAACCTCAAAACTCGATGTTGAAAATTTAACTCGATTACAATACTTCCTCGTACTAACCGTAAAGGAAGTAAAAGTGTCAAAATTTCTGCAACAGCTGAATAAGTTAAAGTAACTCATATTGTATTGAATCGTTCAGTAAGAGAACTAAAAGCACAACTAAGCAAGTGCAACATTTTTATCTCCCAAGGAAGAGTTATCAATCAACAAATTTTTAACAGTGACAATTTATTAAATTTTATTTATTTGTAATTAATTAATTTAAAATTGTTAATATCATCAATTCTGTTTGTGTGTTACAGGTAAGATAATGTGACTGAATTATGGGTATTGTAGAGAAGTTAGGCAGGTGAGTAGAATTAATTTATTTTTTAAAATTATTTGTTTATTTATTATTTTACTTGATGGGCGACAAAAATTAAAAAACCATTCTACGGTATATGTTTCAGTATGACAACAAATCCATCAGGTTATATTTTCTTTATGAAAAACCTATCATAAAAAAAAATGATAAAATATAGTTTGAACTTTTGAAATATAATAAATAATTATGTCAAATCTGTATAAACAGACTACAATAAACAGAGACTGCGTGCATGGTTTGATTTAACAAATATGACGTTTAGCCATTTATATGTAAATAGAATTCTTCAGGATAGTTGTTGATGTAAGTTTTAGACTAACAGTAACAAGAAACGCATTGCAGTGGTTGAAAGACGTGGCTGAAATGGTGGTGGCTGGGGGTGGGCTAACTTTATTTCTACCTTTTGTATTGACTGGTTAATGCTAAACTAGGGCGGGGTCTTAATTTTCCCTTGTCTTATCCGATCTTACGTGATTGGCTGTTGGGATGATAGGGTAGCCTGAAAGACTATTTGTAATAGCTAAATCTTAATGCTTTAGTTTAGAATTTCTACACATTCTGTTAATTATTCCAGTATTGTTTAGTTCCATTGTTTCCGCCATTTTACTGTTGGCGAATTCGGCAATATCCTTCATTAGAAAGTAACAATTTCCTTCCCTGAATCTTTGGCAGGACTCAAGTTTTTATTTGTTACATTTTCATGGGAAAAAATCATTTTAGAGGCTTTTTAAAGGAGCTGTCAGGTTCTAGGTTCCTCCTATAGAGGTATTGTGTACAGTTTCTCCATCCAAATATTATTAAGAGTGAAAAATAAAATAGTTTTTGAAAACTTCCAAAGTGTGAAGAAAAGAAATGGTTTAACCGGAAATACTGAATGGATTTAGCGGCTATGACGTCAGCATCTTACCTCTGAAACGTTATTTCAGTGTTACCTGTAATTCTATACAGTAGTAAGGAAATTAGATATTTATTAAGAAATGCCGCAATCGACTGAGAGATTTTCATTGTAAGAGAAATTCGTGTGAATATGTCACAACAGATTGTATGTTTGTGTGTGTGTGTGTGTATATGTATGTATGTATGCACTTTTATTTACGACCAAATATTTATATATACAAATTTACTACGCTCTCATAGTGCATGAATGAACATAAATATTTCTCTATAAAAAATAAAACAAGTAAATATAGAGGAGAGAGTGAGAGGGTGTGTGTGTGTGTGTGTGTACTCACATCTCACCAGCATGCTGCATGTTTCCTTGTATTCAAAAACGTATACATGCAAATCACCTACCCCATACATAAATTGTACTGGTAGAGGATTTATTGGGATTAGATATAATATGGCCAGCAAAAAACAAAAAAAGAAAACATATAACATACATCTGACAGAATATATACCAGTGCTACCACCCTATTGTTGTAAGACAGAAAAAACAAAACAAAAAACCAGGTAGTTTATAAAAAAAAGTTTGTCGTTTTATTTTAATCCACTACATGGTGCTCACGCTTTCCTCCATATTCTGCATCTTTCTTCGAGCTCTTAGTTCTTTGTTGTGAAGATTTGATCTTATTGTAGATCAAATTTTCGAAATTGAGTTTTAGTTGCGGATATTCATGTTGCCAAAAAATGCCAAAAAAATGTTTTTAGCGAATGTTTATCTCTCCTGATATTTCAAAGTGAAAAATCGTAAGAAGCTCAAACTTTTGATATTCCGTTTCAGATATCGCCACCGCATGCCACACAAAAGTTTCTGTCAAAATCATCCACCAAAAGTATGTGCGTGTTCACGAAACTATCTCTTGACAGTTTTCAGATAATCTTCGTATACACTCTCTCTAATCCCAACATCATCATAACTTACTACTTTTATTTGAAAATAATTTTTTCTCGAAATTGATTTTTTTTTTTTTGGTGGGGGGTTTCTGGGGGAACAGTAGCGTTAAGCTACCATTCTAAACTCCATATCAGTATAATGCATAGTACTGCCACCTATATAGTATTCATATACGTTACAAGTATAGGTAGAATTCCAAATTTGAAGAAAATCGTTTTTTTTTTTTTTTTTTTTTTTAGAGTTTCCTGTGGAATTTTCTCGAAAACGTGTATCAGTTTTTATTTAAACTTCGAATACTAACTGCACATATATGTTAGCACAATTTCCTTCTAAGAATATTGAAGCTGCAACGTTTAAGTGTTCCTCTAAAGTTACACTTTATAAAACTCAATGGTGCTGCCGTCTATATAATATTAAGTTACTTCAGAAGCTGCTAGATTTTTCCAAATTTGAAGAAAATAGGTTAGTTAACTGGAAATGCGACTTTAATTTGAGATTTTGCAGAATATCTTTTTGTTTTGCAAATGCATATGTTATTGGCGGTGTTTTCTGGACTGTAGTGTAATCATTTCTAGTTCTATCTGCCATTAGTGTTAACCAGCATTAACCGCCACCACCTCTTTATTTTATACTAGTTTTTTTCCTGTTTTTTTTTTTTTTTTTTTTAAATTAAAGACAGAACATTATTTCCATATTAAAATATAAATTGTAGTAATTTAAGATATTTGGTTTTCGGAATGAATAGATGGAAGGGGTGTGTAAAATCAGTATAGCAAATTAAACGATAGTCTGTCTGTTGGGAGGGTGAGGCGTAGGTAGGGTTGTTAGTAGGGGTTAGTTTAGTGTGCTAGTAGATCAGTAGTTAGAGTTTTATGCACCCTGTATTCCCAGCATGCATTACATCATCACCGAATCTCTCCAGAGATCAATCGACCAGGCACCCCTTGGTTTCTTGTCACTATGCCAACAGGGGTATCATCTGTTTCACTCCCCCGCCATCATAACTATATATATAAAACATTATTTGCTATATGGGGGAAACCTTATCCACTTTTCTTTTACATACATCCTTAATATCAACAGATTTTCTGAAAATCAAAAAATTTCTGTGAAAATTTCTTGATTTTTACTTTGTTTACTGCTCTAGGATCTGGCCAGATTTTCAAAATCGTCTTTTCACCTGAAATACATGTTTGAGGCCCATGAATAAGAACACAAATGTTTCTATAGAATGGTCTGTTGTGTGTTGTGTGTGTGTGTGTGTGTGTGTGTGTATATTGGTTTGTTAAAAGAATATCTCAAAAAAGAAAAGTCGCAAGAAGCTCAAACTTGTGGTTTTTCATTTGGGTATACCACCGCATTAGACACGAAGATTTCGGGCAGAATCCATCAACCGAAAGTTGCGACATTATTGAATGTTGTTGTTTTTTTCTTCAATCTTTCGTGATTATCTCGAAAATGACTCCAACTATTTCCTTTAAACTTGGAATGCCTACTGCATAGATAGAAATGTATCACTTTCATTTGAAACATTTTTCTGAAAAAATTGATTTTGAAAGGGTATTGGGTGTCTGCCAGTTAGTTTAAAATTAAATTTGCTCAAGCTTTCTTAGTTTTGACATAGAGCACTCTACATAAGGCCGCTCAGGGTTACAACCGCTCAGGTTTTACAAGTAAAATTGGTTTATTACAAGTTAAAGGTTGGAGCTTTTTCGGTTTATTACACAATTCTATCATCTAAATAATATTTTTTAGAATTAAATATGTTGCAAATTCCGAGTTTGAAGTAAATCGGATAATCGGAAGTGCGTTTTTACTGAAAAGCATTTTTCAGTTTTGTTCGTTTGTCTCTATAAAAACACCGACAAGTTTTTTGAAATTTGAAATACTAACACCTAAATAATGTACAGGAAAGTTTCGTTTGAAGAAGTTTTAAAGAAGTTTAGGGGGGTGAGGGGAAGTTATGTTTTTTCAAACAAGTTATTTTATTAAGCTTAGGTTCTCCTATTGATATAAAATCGAAGACAGCAAACGTGTAATAAAAATTGTAAGTTTGAAGACAGTTTGTCAGTTATGTAGCTCTGTAAACTGTGGTGAGAAAGTCGTGTGAGTGTTTCACACCAGATTCTTACTGCTGGAATGACAAAGGCTCATGTCAATTTCGGAGTTGTGTTTTTACTGGATAAGGTTTTCGGTGGCCCCAGACATCGATATAAATGCTTTTTTAGTGCAAAACCCTTAGGTTTTCAGGTTGAGACGGCGTCACTGGTTTTCCTACTAAATAAAAAAAAAAGTGGTTCCGTCCATATTGCACATAGCTTCTTCAGCTTCATGTTGACTTCACTGACTTGATCAGCTGAATTTCTAGATTGGTGGTGTGTGTTGATCGCTTGTAGTCAAGTCTACACTACCCTCGAGAATCATATTGCAGTATGTATGGTTCGAAACATCAGTTGATAACAAAACACTGATGTGCTTTCACTCTTCCCCCATACCGGTTACCTAAGTGTTTTGCAATGACAGTGACCGCAGAAGCCTGAAGGATCAATGTCGATGCAATGCGATGACGAGTGTAACAATATATACCGATAATTTAAATCGAAAAATCGCAGGAAGATCAAACTTTATTGACGAATATGGGATCACGACAAGATTTCAGTGCCAACTTTACTGAATGGATATTTCAAAATGGTTTTAACGATGATATCATACACTTCGAAAACAAACTGTAACACATATAAACGTATCGTTTTTCTGGTAAATAGATTCCAGAACGTTCTGGAAGTTCATTTTCCTCTATAATGTTATTTGTAGTAATATTATTTTAGCCAGAGGTGAAGCTCATATGGGTTTTTTTTTTTTGAATACAGTTGCCAAATCTTGTTTATTTAAGTCAGCTGTTTCCATATAGAACAGCTTGGGTAATGGTCTGCAAGTTTAATTAATTTGAAATAGAGCAAAATATATCGAGATCGTGAAATACTTTAGCTTTAATTGTTGCGAAATGTCTCTAAGACTGTTGTTGTATTATCATCAATCGATAATTCGGCTATATCTTTTTTAATGCCCGTTTTTTGGTCACAAACGAAAAAAAAAGTTGTGTGAAACACTCACCGACTTTCTCTTTCTCAATTAACTACAATTATTTAATTAAGAAATTTTTTCCAATTGCAACGTTATCCTGTAAAGTTGGGCTGGCCATAAAAATAGTGGTGGGGATTTTAGTTATATAAATGGGCAGCCTTATGTGGAGCGCTCTAGGGCCAAACCAAAAAAGCTTATGCAAAGTTAACTTTAAACTAACTGTTGGCGGTAAAAACCAGATATTTTACTGATCTACTTTGGAGGAAAGTATAACGCTACTGACCCCCCCCCCCCCCCGGAACTCTAAAAAAAAAATCAATATTCTCGGGTAAATGTTTCAAATAAAAGTGAAAGGCATTTATGTCCGTTTTCAAGAAAATCACCGAAAAAAACCATTTAGTAAAGTTGCATTTCAGGTGGATGGATTTTGCCCCAAACTCTTCGTGTCTGATACGGTGGTGGCACCAAAACGAAATAGTAACTTTGAGCTTCCTGCGACTTTTCGTTTTTGGTAATTCAAACCATACACACACACACACACACACACATACTGCCTATTCATTAAAAACATTTTATTCATACAGGGTGTCTCAAAACATCTATTTCCGGTGAAACCTTAATTTCGTAAATTTAACACGATCGCATTTTTTTGGATAACGTATATTGTAATATTATGTGTATTGGGGGGTTATAAAAAAGAAATTCGGAATAGTAAATAATTGTAATATTTAGTTTAACTCTTCTCTAAAGGGATCTCGTGAGTTCTGTGTTCATCAGGATTGATTAAAGGATAAAAAATAATTAGAGAATAATCATAAAAAAGAAATACATATAATTAAACAATTTAAACTACAAATAAAATCTTATTCCTTAAATAATAGTAAAATAATACTTAAGCAGTAACTATATTAATTTGTACAACTTACAATATGTAAGGGTTTTTAAGCTGAAGGTTGGGCCTTAACTCTCGTATAACACTACGACACTGTTCAATAAATTTCCAAAGAGCATGATTAACCACAAAAATTTGATCCTCTCCTATTTGAGGCTCTCCATATATATGATCCCTCCTCCATTCAAGGGAGAAAGAAAGGGAATTTCCCTTTTATTGTACTAAAGGTATTTTACCTTTCTAACTTTCCTATTGTTTCACCCAACCTTTGTAAAAACCCATTCTTGGAATTGCACTAAGTAACAACCAATATTACATAGATATTAACTAATATTTTTCACTTAATTCTAAAATAATTTATATTTCTTCCCAAAGGTCTACACATTACAATATATATATACTCGTATATACAAAGAAAATTGATCGAGGTATATATATATATATATTTATAAAATATATATATATATAATGTATATATATTTGACCACTCGATCAATTTTCTTTTAACATTTTGCCGAGTAAGTGTTATTAGAGGGTTTCCATGTGCTGGTGTGATTAGTTTCTCCATAAAATATCAAATACGTTTCTACCATTTCTACAATAATATTCGATGAAACTAAATGCATACATACATACATACATACATACACACATACACACATACACACATACACACATACACACATACACATACACATACATACATACATACATACATACATACATACATACATACATACATACATACATACATACATACATACATACATACATACATACATACATACATACATACATACATACATACATACATACATACATACATACATACAGACATACATACATACATACATACATACATACATACATACATACATACATACATACACATACATACATACATACATACATACATACATACATACATACATACATACATACATACATACATACATACATACATACATACAGTACATACATACATACAATACATACATACATACAATACATACATACATACAATACATACATACATACAATACATACATACATACAATACATACATACATACAATACATACATACATACAATACATACATACATACATACATACATACATACATACATACATACATACATACATACATACAATACATACATACATACAATACATACATACATACAATACATACATACATACAATACATCCATACATACATACATACATACATACAATACATACATACATACAATACATACACATACATACATCATACATACATACATACATACATACATACATACATACATACATACATACATACATACATACATACATACATACATACATACATACATACACATACACACACATACACACTCACACACACACACACACATACATACATACATACATACATACATACATACATACACATACACACACATACACACTCACACACACACACACACACACACATATATATATATATATACGTCTAATATCCGGTCATATTCGGCACTATTCGTTAAACAATCTGAAGGGCTGCAGTAAAGATATAGCCGGTTTAGTGCGAGGCACACGCACTCAGTTAAGAGGAAGAACCTGCCTACCTACCCTCTAGATCGATCTTCTCACTACTCTGTTCAACATGGGGGTAGTGGTGATGGCCGGAGTGGCGTGGAAATAGCGGATGGAGGGAGAAAGTTGTTTTGTGGGTGTAAGACTTGGAGTTGGACGGGAATTTGCCTTCTCTATAGTAATATATTTTTTTTACTATCATATGAACGGGTTTCCGGCTTTGATAAGTGTGTGAATTTAGAGAACATCCTCCAAGTTACCATTCCCCCACTATCCAGCTGGAGTGCTCTCAAGTCTGTCTCCTTGGTTCCAACTTCAAACTGTCCAACAACTTCAAGTATACCTCCTTTACAGTTTGCACTTATTCCCGCTGGCCGACTTGGTGTCCACAATGATGCTCCTTCCCATTAGTAATCGAGTTTCCATTCCAATACCTTAAGCCTACTTCATACCCTGCCCCATCTCCAATTTTGGGATAGATCTTATTAAGTGTTAAAACCTACCCCACTGTCCATCCTTCTAGGCTTTCCCAATCTTGTTACTTCCAGTTACTACTTGCTATAAGAGCAAGTATTACGATCGTGTCAGATTTTCGTAGTTCACTATGTGTGTGTGTCTGTGGAGCGTACTTGTACAAAATCTTAAAAAAAAGAAAAAAATCAGCAGACCCTCGAACAATTAATTCCGTTTAGATATCAGTATTGCTGCCAAAGTTTTTCCCGATTTTTCTTGAAAATTGGCTCCAAAGATTTTCTTTATACTTTGCATGCTAAAAGTGTCTTTTCAGTGCAATGTAAGTTAGTCTTGAGCTGTGGCCGAGTACAGACCTGTGTTCACGTGCTTTGTGTTTTTAAAAGTTTTTTCATCGTATAATATAGTTATTGTGCTGAATTTTTGATGAGCATAAGTTAATAAATATCTGTATTTATTTAGTGTTTTTCTCTATTAATAATTATTAAATTGATTAAGAAAAATAATAAAACGTACATTCAAATAGTTTGTGAAATATAGAGTGAGTTTAGTGTGTGAAGAGGTAGGGAGTGTGTTGGTAACGCCACAAATCATATATCATTTGCTGTTTTTTAATTACAGAGATTTATATCTTCTTTTATTTATGCATGCACGTAGTCTCTCTGTTAGAGAGGAGGACCTTTCTCAATCAGGTCTTGGAAATAAAAGAAGAGAAAAAACATCGCCACAACGTGCTGGATCGCAGACATAACGATAAGAGTTTGCAGGGTATTATACAGGTGAAGAGATGAGGAGGTAGGAAAAGTGTCTGTTATTCAGTTGAAAGAATTTTTTAAAGGTATTCTTGACACCACTTTACATGAAGTTAAAGATGAGTTAAAAGAAGATATTAAGCAGATTAACGCTAAATACGATTTAATTGTTGATGAAAGTGTAAAAATAAAACAACGATTAAACGATGTTGAAGTAAAGTATGCAGAAGTGAGTAACCGGCTGGAATAGGTTATGCGACATTTAAGAAAAAACAATCTCGTTTTTAGAGGTATAGAATGTGCTGAAAGTGATAATTATATTCAAGAAGTTAAAACATTTTGTACTAATATGTTTGGTGTGTGGGAGGAGATAAATATGCATTATGTATATCGCATTGGCAGAAGAGAATCAAAAATACTTGTAGCGGAATTCGCTTGTGCGGAAGATAGATTATTTATTTTGAGAAAAAGTGGAGTTTTAAGAAGTACTCAGTTTTCGATTCATGAGGATATGATACCAAGTGTTCGCTACAAACACAACAAGTTGCTGGCTGTGAGGAAGCAGATAAAGTTAATTGATAATGGTGCAAGAATAAATGTTCGGCTGAATAGTATGCTCGTAAATGGACTGCGTTTTCAGTGGTGCGAAAAAATGGGCTTATTTTGGATGGAGTGTGTGGAGTAAGCAAGTTGAATGAATTGTTTAAATGCGATTTAAAGGGCTACATCCACAAACTTGGTACATGAAAAAGTAGCTGGAACAAGTATGATGATTCCACGTCAGCAGTATTCAGAGTGATACGAGGACAAAACAGCTCCAGATAAGAACTATTTTATAAAAGAAAATTGGAATATAGATGTAATTATAATCAATGTAATAATTTCAGACTGTACACAAAATGCAATAAACAGTGTTTACTATATGGTAAGAGATTCTGCATGCTTTGGTAAACAAGTTAAAACCTTTAGACCCTTTAATAAACAAAAATGGTATGATAGTATTAGTATCTAATATAGAACCGGTTCTTTTAAATTACTTAATATTTTTCGTAAAAATAATTCTGACTATGTGAAACAGTTATACTTAGAGCCACAAACAGTTATACTTAGAGCCACAAACAGTTATACTTAGAGCCACAAACAGTTATACTTAGAGCCACAAACAGTTATACTTAGAGCCACAAACAGTTATACTTAGAGCCACAAACAGTTATACTTAGAACCACAAACAGTTACACTTAGAACCACAAACAGTTATACTTAGAGCCACAAACAGTTATACTTAGAGCCACAAACAGTTATACTTAGAGTCACAAACAGTTATACTTAGAACCACAAACAGTTATACTTAGAGCCACAAACAGTTATACTTAGAGCCACAAACGGTTATACTTAGAGCCACAAACAGTTATACTTAGAGCCACAAACAGTTATACTTAGAGCCACAAACAGTTATACTTAGAGCCACAAACAGTTATACTTAGAGCCACAAACAGTTATACTTAGAGCCACAAACAGTTATACTTAGAGCCACAAACAGTTATACTTAGAGCCACAGAAACAATATAAAAAAATATGTAGAGATAAACGTAAGGAGTTTTTTGATATGCTAAATAAAAAATTTAAAATAGGGACACGAAAGAAATATGGTCACTAATTAATATATTTATAAAAAAACACTTTGTAAGCAGCCCACAAATATCAGTGGAGAGGTGTAGTATAATCATTTCCGTAATTTGTTGAACCCAGACAGCGACTTTTCATTATTTTTGTACTCAGCCCTCCTGTTTAGTGACGAGTATTTGGATCCTAAATTTGATATTTCAGAATTACATAATATTGTTCTTAACAAGGCAGGATTCTTAATCAAGGCTCCTGGCCTTCATAGAATACCTTTTGAATTCTATAAATATGCTCCGCAAACATTTATAAATGAATTGCTAAATATTTTTAATTTTATCTTCGAATCAGGAAATGTACCACCGTCGTTTTCGAAGTCGATCATTTTCCCTTTGTATAAAAAAGGTGGAATTGAGGACGTACAAAATTATAGGGGTATATCTTTCGCAGATGCTATCTCTAAGTTATTTACAGGGATGCTACAAGTGAGATTAGAAAACTGGTGTGTGAAAAATAATATTTTGTGTGAGTATCAGGACGGTTTTCGAAAGAATTACTCTACTGTCGATAATATTTTTAATTTGTTTAATATAATTAAAATGATTTTATCTCTGAAGCGTCAGAAAGTATATTGTTTTTTTCTTGACTATAAAAGCTCATTCGACAGCATAGTGAGAAAATCTCTTTTCTATAAGTTACACTGCTTAGGAGTTTCTGCGAAATTTATCAGTATATTGGAGAGACTTTACGAAGATACTCAGTCAGCGGTCTGGGTCAGAGAGGGTATACGCGAAGTCTTAAAACTGTGCTTGGTCTAAAACAAGGATGCCTCCTCTCCCCCCTCCTGTTCTTTCTATACGTTAATGACCTGCCGGAATATATTGGTGGAGGGATTAACATAGAAGAAATTAATGTCATGTGCCTTTTGTACGCGGATGACATTGTACTCCTCAGTTCGAAGCCCGATGTGCTTCAGAAAATGATTAATAAACGTTGCGAATATTCAGCGATTCGGAATTTGAAAATTAATTTAAACAAATCAAAAATTATGGTGTTTCGAAATGGGGGTAAGTTGGCACGACGGGATCACTGGACTTAGGAAGGAACAGCTATTGACCAACTTTTATAAATACCTAGGTACTGGGGTTACGCCACAGTTAGCGTTAAAAAGACATTTTGATGAAAAGCTGACTACTGCTAAAATTGAGATAAATACTACCTGGTCCAGTTATATAGTTAAAAACGAAGTGCCGTTACCTGCCAAGTACTCTTTATGGGGCTGTTATATGTTATGGAGCGCAGGTTTGGGGTTTTACAGAGATAGAGCAGGTGGAAAAACTGCATCGGTTTTTTATAAAGAAATTATTCGGACTCCCCCATTTACGCCCAATTATATGCTTCATTTGGAGACTGGCCGGAACCCTATGTTTCTATACACGCTACAGCTGCATTTCAAATATATTTTAAAAATTCTTAATTTGCCGGAGGATCGATTACCAAGACGTATAGCCCAGAAAATAATTCGTAATAAAATATATTGGTTATTTCGTTAGCAGGACGGCTGTTTACAGAAAATTTTTAATTGAAAATGAGTAGATTGATTATGTGGCAGTAATGTTTTCATTTAAACTTGTGTTTACAATGTGTTTCATTTTATATTTTTTTTCTCTTTTGCCATGTTATATACTTGATATATAATTTGTTTAGTTTATGGTTTCTATTTTAATAGTGTAAAAAGGAAATTTTAGTTTATTAAGTAAGGCTAACTTGGCAGACGGACAGATGTCCATTGTCTTATAAGTGTAAATTTATTTCTATCATTGTATCTTTTTGTCATTAAAACACTAATCTATTCAGTCCAATATGTGGATCTATCTTCTACAAAATATTAAAACACAATAAAAGTTTTGTTAGATTTCTAAAGTTTAAAGAAAATCGATTAAACGGAAATGCAATTGTATAGAATAAGTTTTGGAGATTTTTTTTTTTTAATTTTCTCGAATGCAGCTCCATCGATTTTTTTTTTACTTTCTCTTACTTTCCTAGTGTCTCTTAGATCGGGTCACATTTTAGGAATTGAGTTTTCACTGGAAACAGATGTTTTTGAGGATGTATGTGCGTGTGAACAGAATATCTCAAAAACGAAAGGATGCTCAAAGTTGGTATTCCGTTTATAAGTACTAAACACCTCATCTGACGCGAAGGTTTCGGGTAAAATCCATCAGCCGGAAGTGTGCGACTTTATTGATTCATTTTTGTTTTTCAGTTTTTCGTGATTTCCTCGAAAACGGTTCCAAACGGTTTTCTTTAAACTTGGTATACCATGTACACACATGAGTGGTAGCCACTGGACTAGCAAAGCGGAGGTCCCGGATTCGAGTCTAGCGGGGCTGCCATTAGATTTTTCTTCCTAGGAGCCACTTACAGCTTGCTGTCCGGTGATGGATATTGTTGTCTGTAACGAGAGAACAATGTCCGGAGACCGGCCAGTGCACTGAGAAGGCTCCGATCTTTTTGGGGTAGCTATGTGGGTCCAGAAGGGCTTTGGATAACTTAGGGCTCAGTCCTTCCCCACAGACTATAAATAAATAAAAAAATGTGCACACATAAATATCTATTACATTTGTTTGAAAGTATATAATATTATTTTACCACCTATATATACAATATTCAGTACATTGCTAGAATTCTAAATTTGAGGAAAATTGGTTTACTGGTAACTGGTGACTTTACTGCATTGGGCTTTGGTGTTTTCTTGAAAAACGGACATTTCTCGAAAATGGCGACCACGATTTTCTTTAACCTTGCAATCTCGCTGCACAGATAAAAACGTATCGCTTTTATTTGAAACATTATTCCGAAAAAAGATGATTTTAGAGGGGCGGGAGTGTCAGTTAGGTTTCTGTTTATATCTGCATAAGCTTTGCTGGCTTTTAACATAGGCCGCGCCACATCACTTAAAGGCTAAGTACCAAAGTAAAACTCCTACTACTTTTTTTATGGGCAGCATAGCTAAACATTGTAACGTTACAATTTTAAGAAAATTGGTGATAAAATTCTATTAATTAGTGTAAATGAAAGTCAAGTGAATGTTACATCAGATTTGTTAAAAATAACAGCAGATTTTGAAAATAATAAGAAGAAAGAAAAAATTCTTCCTCTCTCTTTTTATACATAAATACTGTAGTAGAGTGGAAAACTGTTAAGTGAAAGTTGCAATAAAAAGAAGAAAAAAGAAAAACACAGCCTTAAATCTTCTCTTTCTCTCAACAGTTCAATTGAAAAAATATTTTCTTAAAAGAGATAAAATACAATCCAAGGTGGTGTAGGTCCTTATTCTCTGTTATTTCAAAACAAAGAGAATTTTTCCAAATACTTTTTATTCTCCTTGATTTTCCTTTTTACTTTCTCAACTATGGTAGCAGATTGAGTTGTGTGTGTGTGTATTAACACACAGGAAATCGCAGGAAGCTCCAAGTTCGTACTTCGTTTAGGTACCACTACTGTAAGTGACACGAATGTTTCGGCAAAATCCATCGACCGAAAGTGCGATTTACTGATTTTTTCAGTTCAGTTTTCGCGATTTTCTGGAAAACGGCTCCAAACAGATGATTTTTCCGGTAAAATTCATTTTAGGGGCATGTGAAACGACCCCCATGTCAGTTATGTTTAAATTTAAGCTGCCTCCACACGCTTTATTTGGAAGAAGTTGATGCCGTACTAACTAGATGTATAATCTTTGACCCCTACTAGCTTTTTTATGGCGAGCCCAACTAAATTTGTTACAAACGTTGCAATTTTATTGAAACTTTGTTAATTAAATCGTAAGTGCAATAAGTGAAAGGGCGTGAATATGTTCACACCAGAAGGACATTCTAGGTTATCGGTCAGTCAGGCTTTAACGTAAACTGCCGTTATAAGTTTAATTGGAACCTTAACATAGGGCGCTGTCATGCAGTGTAATCACATTCAGTAATCACTTTATACCCTTAAAATCATTAATTATAATCCTTATCAACTTTATTGATGTGTAGGCATTTATTTAGGTCTGCAATGCTGGATAAAATCATAGATGTTATCCATCGTAGCATGCTTCATTATTTTGGTTCTGACCGGTTTCGGACTTTCATCCATCGTCAGAGTAAGGTTTACAATCAATTCGTGCAGAGAGATGACTTCAACTAAATTTTTATATCATGCACCGCACTTGTTGATTGTAGGTGATTGTATTTATTTTATACTTGGTGATAGTTCCCAGAATAATTTTCTCTCAGTTTTCCCTATTATGTAAATCTGGTGTGAAAACTCACACGATTTTCTCTTATTCTAATTAATACAATTTAATCAAGAAATTTTCTTTGATTCACTGTTACGCTGGGTGTAGTCAACATCGCTCTCTCTTTAAGTGTTAAAAAAGTTACGTTAGAAATTACGTGGATTAGTGATTTTTGGCAAGTACGTAATATGGAGGGTGATCTAATTACTGTTGAAATTTTAGAAAATTTTACGTACCCGTTCGTGAGTAATTAACTAATTAATATTTGCATTTATTCGGTTAGTGTGTTGTGGTAGGGGACTCTACTTGTAGATCAGCTCATGTATGATCCCCATATCAAACTGTTAATTTTTGGTACTGGATTAATAACTTTTGATGTTTACAAAAATTTCTTTATAAAAACTTTATTTTGACAACAATATTTTCTGTCAGCTGTTTATAAACTGCTTTGTGTTCTACGTAAACACTGCGATAATTAATTTAGCTGCAACTATAATCTAGAGTCGATTACTTTCAACTGGAGTGCTAACTACTAATTACTTAAAATTGTACTAATTTTTTTGCTTATCAAGAAAGGAAAAATTGTTATCAGTTTTATACTCAAGATAAATTAAAATAATAATATTTAAGTTATTGATAGTAACTGCAACCAAAGTGAGTAAAGAGAAGAGAAACGAACCCAGACTGGAGTGGGAGAAACATATATATATATATATAGCGACGGACAATCCAGAGAGATACAGTTCATACTATCGAGTTCATACAGCCAATCACTACGTGTCATTACCCATTTTCCACTCTACCATACAGTATCATTACAACTGTAAAGTCCAGGCAGACAGTGTCACTCATTATTATTATACATACTTAACCAGAGTTAACCCAGTCTTCTTATTTCATCAACCAGACTAATTCTCTTCACCTAACTCATCCATTATATTGGTGGCAGCGCTTTTCGAATCCCGCTTCAGCTTTCGAAGAAAAAAAGGTAAGTCATTTTTTTCAATATTACATATTTACTATTTTTTTAATACTTAATTAACATTCATTTCTATTTTTAATACTTAATCTTAAATTTAATTTCATTTGTACCTTATAGACCTTTTTCTTTTATGAAGAGAGCCGATATCATCAGAAAACTAAAACAACACAATCTCCCAATAGGCGGTAATTTATTAGTTTTGAAAGAACGCTTATCGAAAATTAATAAAATGGCAACTTACACAATTGACAGTCAGCAAAAAACTACCGATGAGGCAATCGCGTATCTTTTAATTAAGTGCAATACTCAAAATCCCGTGAATATTAGCAATCTACAAATGATAATTTACCTATATTCGATGGATCGCACAACAGCGCTATTCGAGCTTCATAGACCAACTTAATAATTACAGTGTCCTCTCTGGTTGGTCTGACGCGGACTAATTGGAAATTAATACAAATTGACTGGTCCCGCAAAGATTTATTTCGACACATTTAAAAATCAATGTGCAAACAGTAATGTCCCTTTAACCTATCAGACGGCAATAGAAAAACTCAAACAGATTTAAAAAAGAAAAAACACCAATAATCCTATTACAACAGATAACTAGCCTACATCAATATCCAAACGAAGCGCTCGAGGCTTTCTCTGATCGTATCAAGCATATTTCCACTTCATTGCTTTTTAAAGCGCAGGAAAACCCAATGCTAATCCTGCAAAATTTAGTAGACAAATTAGCAACTGACGCCTTTATTAAATCTTTACCGGATTCCATCAAGGCTTACGTTCAAATAAAACTCGCTAAAACCATCGATGAGGCGCAAGCCTATGCCACAGCCCTTAGGGACATGTTGTTCTTGTGAGAGATTGGGAGAAGGCGGAACTATTCCCGCAGGCAAACCAACCAACTCCCACCCACTTAAAAGAAATTCTTGGAAAAATTTATATCTTCCCTGCTAACAACGACCCCCACGAGGCCATTCCTCAGCTCGTGAGCGCAGAGCAAGCTCTGCCGGGCCGACTTACGATTTCGTGGTACCATTATGTAGAGAGAACAAGTCTCCTATTTAAAGGCCTAGAATGGTCACTGGCCCGACCTTGGACAGGCAAGCTTGTCCAAAGCCTACGGTTTTGCAACACTCTCCTGACAAGGCCGGGACTTTGCCTTGCCGTTCAGATGTAGCGGGGATTCCCGCATATTCCCTTAGGGACATGTTGTTGTGAGGGATTGGAAGAAGGCGGAACTATTCCCGAAGGCAAACCAACCAACTTCCTCCCACAGAACAGATACACTGGGACTCTACTATCATCCTTGCGAAGCCTCGACCACCACGAAACCTTTCCTCAACTCGTGAGCGCGGAGACAGAACTCCGCCGGGCTGGCTCACGATCCCGTGGTACCATTTTGTAGAGGGAACAAGTCCCCTACTTGAAGGCCTAGAATGGTCACTGGCCCGGCCAAAGACAAGCCTACGGTTTTACCAGCTTGGGCTTACCATGTCATTCTAGTTGCAGTGGGAATTCCGTGCCCGTCTGTGGACGTCTCTAAATACAGAATTCAGAACCATCGCAAGGTTCTGTATTTGCGATGAAGAAGATAAATACGCCCAAATAATCCACGGCAAAACCGCCATCGCCTTGTAAACGTTGCGCTGGTATGCACTGGCACAGTGAATGCAAGAAAAAATTCCAAATATTAACATCGCGACGATAACGAAACGTAGTTTCAAACCCACCGTCGCCGTCAAAATTCTGTGAAGGAGACCATTGGAATCGCGAGTGTAGGAAAAAAATCAAAACAAAACGCGCACTAATTTCGGCAAAAAGCCACAATTTCAGTCAAGCTATCGTCCTTTCAGGCAAAGTAGACCTTATAAGAAAAAACAAAGTTATTATAATTATAATAACAGTAATAATGATAATAATAATAATAATAATAATAATAATAATTCAAATCGCTGGATTTCGCAAACATGCCAGACATGCGAAAAGCGTGGGCTCACAGCAAAGGCGTGCTGGTTTAATTCAAAAAACGATTAGGCGCTCAGCCGTTTTCTCAAACGGCTACCACTGTACTGATCCCGACATTCCACGATTCAAATAATTTATTAATTATGCTTCAAATTAACAACAAAACAGTTAAAGTGTTAATCGACACAGGCGCTTCGCATTCCCTCATAGATGCCAGTCATGTCAAATCGAGGTCCGAAAAATCTAATATAATCCTAAAATCAATTACGAATCAGATTATCCCCAACTATGGTCTGTCAAACGTTTATTTCTCGCTAGACGAAAGCACGGAAATTCAGGGGTAATTTATAGTGTCACAATTAAAAAATGAATTTGGTAATCATTGGGAGAGACCTACTTACTAAATATCGTGCAATCATCAACTTTAAAAATCAGAACATTGTCATCAACAAAACTGCAATTCCATTTTTAACAGACACCACATCATCACAGATCAATAACATTCACAACATAACACTACCCGAAACATTGTCAACACGACATATAATCATAATTCCGGCACGCACACACATAGTCAATACATACACTCTTCACACAAAAATTCCAAACGGTTCCATAATGTTAACACAACATGACAGTCTTCCCACAGGACTTTACTTGCCACACACACTGACAAACGTACATAATAATCAGAGACATTTTCCGTGGTAGCCTGCTTCATTTTGTGGTCATCGACCGGTTTCGGGCGTTCGCCCATCTTCAGGATGCGTTTTTCAGACAGTGTGACAACACAGACTAACTCAAGTTAGTGAAAACTAAGTTTGCTCTGTGCAAGTCTGTGTTGTCACACTGTCTGAAAAACGCATCCTGAAGATGGGCGAACGCCCGAAACCGGTCGATGACCACAAAATGAAGCAGGTTACCACGGAAAATCTCTCTGATGCTTTCCAGCTCTGCGGAACCAACCACCACAACAATTAATTATAGATGTTTGAGAGCTAGATATAGATCCTTTGGATGTCTCAACTTAATCAGAAAAACCGATTCCATAATGGCCAGGACCTAATTAAATGCAAAAAAAAGAATATGTTGAAATATGCTCAGCTCAAAAAAAGGAATACTTCTCTGTGAGAAGTTTTCAGCTGCCTCAGACTCTAAGCAATTCTGGAAATTGGTTAACTGCTTTCATCGCAAGAGTTTTGTCTTGGGATCAGACATAACAATTGATGGGCTGCTGCCTCACTTCAAAACTCTCCTCAGCCCTCCTGTAACATCTGTTTCTTCTTGCGCTGAACCTTCTCTTTTATTTCCTGTTCTGGATTCTCCTTTCGCCATTGAAGAGCTTGTTGCCATTGCGTCTAACCTTAAACAAGCAAGGCTCCTGGGTCGGATCGTATAACTTATGAGTTTTATAGGTATGCTTCTTCTGCTTTTTTTGATAGACTTTCGGTCTTTTTTAATTACATTTATGTGCGGCCATCTTTTGGCAAATCCATAATCTTTCCACATTATAAAACAGGAGCTGTTAATGATGTGTCGAATTACAGAGGCATTTGTTGCTTAGATACATTGGGAAAAATTTTACTTCTTTGCTTCTTACCCGTCTATCAGTTTGAGCGGGAAAACAATCTGTTGAGCGAATTCCAGGCAGGCTGCAGACGGGGCTGTTCTGCCCTTGATAATGTATTTACTCTAACCACCCTAGTGAACCTTAAGCTTTCTAGGAAGGGACGGAAAATTTATTGTTTCTTTATAGACCTAAAGTCAGCCTTTGACACTGTTGATCATTCTTCTTTGTTTCTGAATTATTCAATTTGGGTGCCTCCTCGAGGTTTATGAATGTACTAAGAATGTTATACTCGTTTGCCCCCTCTTCAGTCTGATATTCAGACAGAATATCTGAGTTCTTTAAAGTTGGCTCGGGAGTGAGACAGGGTTGTCTTCTTAGTCCCATTCTATTTGCACTTTTCATAGACTATTTACCTTCACTTCTGGAGGGTGGGGTTTGTGTCGGTGACATTAAGATAAAAATTTTGCTCTATGCATATGACATTGTACTTATTTCCGACAATCCAGTATCTCTTCAGAGAAACATTAAAATTTTAGAGGCATATTGTGAACAGTGGAGCCTTTCCGTTTATTTAAAGAAATCGAAAATAATGGTTTTCCGAAAAGGCCGTAGGTTTTCAGCCTCGGAGAAGTGGAACTATAAGGGTGAAAGAATTGAGATGGTAGTATCTTGGCGTAGTTTTGACCCCTCGACTCTCCTTCCTTCCCCTCCTGGAAGACAGAATATCTCAAGCATCACTAGGTATAAACAGAGTTTGGTCAACTTTCATTTTAAATAAAAATGCGCCTGTGAACTCCAAATACCGAGTCTTTAACAGTATTTCGCGTGCAGTTGTGTTCTACGGTGCTCAGGTATCGGGTTTTCAGTCGTACGAGATGTTGGAAAAATTTCAGAGATTTTTCATCAGGAAATGGTTCTCCTTACCTTCTTCTTCCCTTAATTACAAGCTGGCTATTGTAACGGCTCTGGAACCTCTGGAATGCTACACACTTCATCTTCATCTGAAGTACTGTCTTAAGATCCTCTGTCTACCGGGCCACAGGTTGCCCAAAAAGGTAGCAATCGAGTGATAAGTAAAAGAGCTTTTTGGTTTAAGCGCTGGCTTACCTTATTTTTGCAAACTAGAAAATCTTTGGAGTCGTTCCCGAGAAATCATGAAAAACTGGGAAAAAAAAAAAATTGATAAATTCGCACTCGCTGTTGATGGATCTTTCTCGAAAATCTTCGTGTGTTATGCAGTGTTAGTAACTAAACGGAATACCAAGTTCCTGCAATTTTTTTTTTTTTTTTGAGGTATTCTGTTAACACAACAGAATGTGTTACATTGTGAACAAAATGTGTGTACATTTGTTAAAAATATTTGTTTCGTATTCAGAGGACCCCAAAACATGTATTTCCGGTGAAAACTCAATTTCGGAAAAATCTGGCAGGATCGCAGTATTTCCTCTTTCTAGGAGAGTACGAGAGAGCAACAAGAGTGGGAAGGTTTTATTTTTTATTAAAGCTGGCTGGCAGTGCCTGGGAGATGGGAAATAATGTGGCTTAGGTGTATGTACATCTGTGAAGTAAAGGTCTTCAGAGAGGGGGAGATTGAGTGGGAGACATGTGTAATATCTCCAATGAGAGTAGAATATACGACAGTGAGAGAGCACAGCACTATACTGGCGGCACAGTGACATCACCATTCTCTGTGAGATATGTGTCTGTCTGTCCGTATACAGTGGTGACAGACGGTATGTTGTCTTGCTCACTGGGTATTACATCAACTGGTGCCGGCTGATGGAGGTGTCAACTTTATTACTTCAAGTCAACCGTTCATACACAGTGTTGCAACATTGAGTAGCTCCACCCTCCTCCCATTATACTAAAACCAAGAAGTATTCACCTTTTTTTACATTGAGAATTCTATCTCTAGCCCGTCCCTGTTCGGGTGTAGTTGTTGACAGTGTTATACCTGTCATTCGTTTGTTTACTTTCTATTATTAATAAAAGATAAATATTACGAGCCAACCGATTTTCTATCTTAAAAGTAATAAAATTTTGCAAGATTTACTTTAAAATTAGAGTATTTTCTAGGCATTTAAACGATCTTTTACTTTTATTTGCAACATTCCTTCGGGAAAATTATTATCAATTGAATTCTGATGTAGTCATGATGATTGCTTCCATGAAATTCAGACTTTCTAAGGACAAGTCCGTTAGTCAAGATGGTTGAATCTGCAGTTTGTAAAACAATGTTTTCCGTGTATATCTGCTCACAGACCAACCTTCACCATTTTCAGAATAATATCAAAGTTTATAAACTAAAGACATCCTGAAATTGGATTAACACCATGGTAACTAGCATGGAAGCATAAAATAAACCAGGTAGACACGGGTAAAAAAAGTTTGACGCTACTGATCTTCCAGAACCCTCCCCCCCAAAATCAGCTTTCCCGAGAAAATATTTCAAATGAAAGTGACAGGTATCAAGTGACAGGTATCTGTATGTGTGTTACTCATTCTGTGTGTTTAGTGTACGGAGTTTAAAGAAAACCACGAAAAACTGGGGGGAAAAAAGCCATTCAGTAAAGTCGCACTTCCGGTTGTTGGATTTTGTCCGAAATCTTAGTGTTTGATACGGTGGTACTGCCTAAATGGAATATCAACTTTCAGCTTCCAGCGACTTTTCGTTTTTGAAATATTGTGTAAAAACACACACACACATCATTCGCTAAAAACATTGATTGCGTGGAATTTTTGGCATTTCAATGTTCAATGTACACTGCACTCTACTGGAGCCAGAATATAATCACTTCTTTACCTGTACATTTATACTAGGACAAATAATATAATAAAATTTGATTTTAATGAAATTTGCCATTTTATACATCATTTTACAGACAGGCATGAGACAAAAATCGTGTGAATGTTTCGTACCAGATGTTTCAAATAAAAATAATCAAATCCAGAAGTGATAGCATTCATGCATGCTGGAGTATACGAAGTTTAGGGAAAACTCAGCCATTTAGAAAAAAAAAAATCTTGGAAAACTGAAAAAAATTGTGACGACGGCAGTCTGTGTTTGTGCTTCCTGTTGTGATTGTTGGGTTTTATACTCAGAGGATCTCAAAATATGTATTTCCGGTAAAACACTCAACTTCCAAAATCTGGCACGATCACTCTATTTTCTCTTCCAAAAGAACATCGAATATACATCACTTGAAAGAGATAGTTCTTTATATTTATTTTTAATTCTGTTTCCGTTCCTCTTCCATGTTTTTGATTTATTGTAGACATTTTTATTTGATAGCCTTCTCTAAACCTCTCTCGACTGTCCTTTTTTTTTATTATTGTTTAGAAGGCAGTGTTTTGCCTTCAATAATAGTATTAGTAAGATGGTGAGAGTGACTTGATTTAGTACTCCCTTCTATCCTATTTAATATTCAATGTAGGGGATTAGGTTATCCTATCATTTCCAAACTAAATCCAACTTCTGCCGTCTCCTTTCCCACTTTCCACTTCTGTCCCAGTTTCCCACCTTTCTTTTTCTACTTCAATCTTCTCTCCAACCTAATATTATATACATCCTTTTATTTCTCTTTTTTCCAGCCACCCCATCACTCCCCAATACTTGATAAATTTATCTTTATATATTGCTACCATTTTATATTCATATAAATCATCTGTTTTATAAACTCAGCTGTTTTTGTTTCTTTGCCTACTTTTTTTTACTTCACTAATTCTATTATCTTTGTTTCGCAACTTCGCTAATGTTTGCCCACAGTGATTTAAAAACTCGTAACTTTTTATTATCTTGTTACTCCTACTAGTTAGAGAAACTATAGCGATCCTGATAGGTTTCCAAAATTAACTTTTCACCGGAAATTCATGTTTTTTCAAAAAAGGTTACCAGAAAACAGTTACCACTGCACAAAATTGATTTTTAGAATTTAGTTACTCTTGTGTGTATTAAATCCAATTTTATTTAAATGTTAGAAGAACAGAATATAATACATTGTTTTGAAAGAGCAAATAAAGAACTAAATGGAAAAAGAAAAGTCCTTACACTGGATTACAACTATATGTAACAATTACGAAGGAGGAGGTCTGGATAATGCGAGTACCCAGGGCGGAACTATTGGAGTATGTTTGGAGGTCGGTGTGAAAATACAACATGTGTAGAGTGTGGGCCAGACTGCAAACAGTTCCCAGTAATGAAAAGTAGAAAATAGAGTGAAAATAAAGTTATAGTTTAGTTGGAAAACTGTCGTGGTCTTTGGATAATAGAAAACTACCACTTGCAATAATCTGTTACAAAACACAGGCGGATGATAAAGTAGTCAACTAAACCTTACTAAGGAAACAACCTTGCATTTAACTTGCAATAATTTAATATATCAGTTTAAGTTGTCTAATAACTTCCAATGGCGATCTTGTCAAGTTTACGAAATTGAGTTCTTTTCGGAACATATACTTTTTGAGTACATTAAGAATACTTTAAGAGTACGAAAAAATGTTGTGCATGCATGTGAACAGCTCAACTCAAAAAGGAAAACTCGCCTGAAGTTCATACTTTCAACATTTCGCGTTTTAGAAATCACAATAGGATCCGACAGGAACTTATCTTCTAAATTCCTTAATCGGAAATAACGATTTTTCGGAAAAGATTTTCTAGAAAATGAACTTTATGATCTTGAAAATGATCGACGATTTTCTTTTATTTTCTTTCGTAGAAGTAACAGTTATACGTCCAACTATCTATAGTGCTACTTCAGGACATAGCACGTACATTCCACCAGTATAGTAAATATGCTGCTAAAATTCCGAGTATGGAGACAGTCAATTCGGTCAGAAGTGTGAATTTCCTGTTTTTTCTCATATTTTCTCGACAACGACAGCAGGGAGATTTGTCTACTATAGGTCGACCAAATTATCTCCATTATCGAAAGTGGTGCGCTAAAAGCGGTTACAGTCAAAGCAAAAACATTATTTGAGATAAGGCTGCTTGTTTGGTTACTATTTTGTCGCACGATCAGCATTTATTGTTGCTTAGTTTGTTATTTTAAATTCAAAAGCTTTTTAAAAAACAAAAATCTTTTGTAAATAGTTCATTTTTCCGGTTTATGAAAGCTGCCAGCACTAAGTAGATTTTGAACGTTTATTAATTAGGAAACTTTCGTATTCTTTTGACCAAAGGCGGCTGTAGTAGAAATTTTGGTCGACCTATAATAATAACTAACCATAAAAAAGGACACATCATTTTTACTCTCTTATCAATCATTTTTACTCTTCCTACTAAGAGGAAGTATTGCGATCGTGTCAAATTTTCGAAATTTAGTTTTTACCGGAAATAGATGTTTCGAGATTCCTTGAGTACGAAATAAATGTTTTTAGCTTTATTGGTTGAATTTTGAAAACAGCTTTTAACATCTTCCAGAGCTTATGCATATGGATATGGTAAAGTGAGGTCATATTATCACAAACACGAGGTAATACAGTCTCTCACGCTCTCTCTCTCTCTCTACACACACACACACACACACACACACACACACCATAATATTAATATATATAGTTACTGTAATTAAAGTACTAAATTCAAGCAATAAAGGCACATAGCCAGGTGGCTTTAACCAAAACTAATTAAAGTGTCAAAGGTGTAAAGGTCTCTGCTACCCATCTACTCACTTCCATACACTCTGTGTTTCTATGTATGATGGTCTACCTGACTGAATTAGTATACATACATACATATGTAAGGAAAGCCCTGGAATGCTCTGAACAAAGTTGGACCACTTACATGTGTTTTTATTAATAATTTTTGTTTACTTTCTCTCACTTGCTGGTAAGAGAAAGTATTACGATCGTGCCAAATTTTCACAACGTTGTGTTTTCACTGGAAATCGATCCAAACAGAGATCTCCTGAGTACGAAAAAATGGTACTGGCAGAACTGTGTGGTATGTGAACAAAATAACTAAAAAAAAAAAAAATTATGGGAACCTTGATTGCGCCTCATATTTCAAAGCTAGTAAACGGAAATGCGATTTTACTGAGTTTTTGATTTGTTTTTTTCAGTTTTCCGCAATCTTCATGCACGTGCTCGTGTTTTGTGTACACACACAAAATATCTCAAAATCGCAAACTCGCAACAAATTAAAATTTGATATTTCCGTTTAGACATTCCATAGAATCTGTTACAAGTTTTCGGTCGAAATCCGCCAGCGTTGAAAGAAATTGCCGGGATTAATGGAAAATGGTTAGCCGAATATGCGATATTTACTTTCACCTACTGCTGGTAAGAGATAGTAAAGAGATCGGATCAAATTTCGCTCCAAGTCATGTGAGTGTTTCATATCCGTTTTATTTTTTTTTTTTTGCAGTTTTCAGCGATTTTTTGTAACGCCTCCAAAACTGATATGCTCACTAAAATATACGAACCTGTAGTTTTGTTTTTGTTACATTTAATCGGAAAATGATACAAAAAACAAGCCAAGTCTATGATGACCCAGCATGGTGAGAAAAAGTGGGAAACTACATTGTGTAGCACGCTAAGTAGCGAAGGCCAGAACTAAACCGATGGACCATGGCGTGCTTACCACACACCCTCCAATAAAAATCGCCGTCTGGCAAGCATTCGTCCTTTATGGGCCGTTGCGCTATAGGTTTATTTGTTTTTAATATGGGAGCTGACACGTTAGACAACTTTCTGTAAACCATTACGTTACGGTGTACGAGTGCACCGTTTGTGACACCTTAATGGTAATACACATTTTAGTAAAAATTGCGAAGTTTCAACAAAATTTGTCAATTTCGTACCCGTGAGAAATTCTGAATGGTCTAAGAGAAAGTCGTGTAAGTGTTCCTTCACACCAGATGTTTTAATTCTCACATATAAATTCCTGCTACATTTGCTAATATTACTTTATCACTTTCAGACGCAGATTAATGAAAATAGATTATTTCTATGAATTCCCAGTTTTCCCGGTTTCCATTAATAACAGGGAAATGATATATTGTCTAAGTTTGGACCACAGTTTCTGTATAGTTACAGTACACTTACCTGTATTGAGTTAAGTTCCTGCCAAAACTATTTTGTTATTAATTTCAAGACTGATTGAAATACTGTATTGTAAACTTAACTAAGTTATATTATTAAGTTCTACTACTCTTAATAACAAGGAGTTTATCTACATTAAATTATTGATCAAGTTTTATTACTTTCTCTAACCGCTACTTTGAGGAAAAAGCATTTATATATATATCGATGTGTGTGTTTATCTGTTTTGCGTAAAATATTTCAAAAATCAAAAAAATCTGGTAAAATCTATACAACCATTCAAGCCGCCATTCCAGTAAAACCATGGTATGGCAAATATTCTGAAGATAGAATATTTTATAGCACCATCTGCAGGCCAAGTTTAAATCATAATTAATCCACTCAGCATTTGACGTTATCGGATTTCAAATAAACTCTACATGCTCAAGCGATCCTGAATCAGTTGCTGATGCCGGCCACATAATCTTGGTCTGCGATAAATTTACCAACGGCAGAGATCAGCTGTGGAAGGCAGTACTGAAAACAGACCGGCCAACATACATACTATGCTGACGCACCATACAGACAACATGTACTTGGAGCTGTGCTACTATGTCAGAACTGACAACATACATAAAATCTGACATGAAATATTCACACTACTTTCTCTTACCACTATTATTACATTACTTTCATCAAACTTGGAAAGTTTACTTAACATTTTAGTAAATTCGCACTTCCGGTTTACAGATTTTCTTTAAATACAGAATTCTAGTAATGCTTTTAATGTTTATTAAAATTATAAGTGGTAGAACCATATATTGTACTGAAATGCCACTTAGAGAAAAGCTAACGTTGCTGCTCCCTCAGGAACCCCCCCCACCTGAATTATCCTGGAAAAATGTTTCAAATAAAAGTGATAGGCATTTATATATATTTATATATATATATGGGTTTGGACTGCGAAAGCTTCGTTCAGATGCAGAGATACCTAAAAGTGTGTATCAAAAGATCTTAATGCGATTTTTTTATTTGTTTTTGTAATATTTTATTCTCTTTGCCTCTCTCTCTCTCTCTCTCAATCTCTCACACACACACACACATACACAAATACACAAACAGATTCAGGGGACTTCTACTCATTACAGCGGTAATAATTACGGAAATTAATAATTCTTTAAACAAACAGTCTGCTTCACTGACTGCAATACGCAAGTTGTGAGTTATCTATGTATTCTTAAAATACAGCATTGTTTACTAAATGTTTATCTTATCGGACACCAGTTGGTGGGATGGTATGTTGCACACTGTTAAGACATTGTATAGAGTGATGACTGCCTAGCTCACAATTTTCCTCTAAATTCTTCTTAAAATAAATTTTCCAGGAAATATGTCACAGCCAATAATAAGCCCCGTAAGTCACGCGCGCTGTATACCGTAAGATATTTAAATTTTTCTCGCAGCTTCTCGCGACTTTCTCAATGTGGCTTCCATTTCAATTTATGGTCGATATAAAGTCCTAACACTTTACAGACCTTTACATGTGAGATCTCAAATGGGCCTAACTGAATAATTGGGCATATCCTACTTAACATTGTGGCAGCACTTTTATTAGCAGACACCCGGAACCTCAGCTCTCTACACCATGCATTGAGTCTCAACATTGCCTGGTTCATTTTCGTAACAGCCTTTTCTACGGACCCCTCTCCCGTCTAGATCGTAATATCATCTGCAAACTGGAGAGTTGTAATATCCGATCCGAGCTTATCTCCTAAGTCTGATGTATATATATTAAAAAGATAGTACTTAGCACAACTCCTTGAGGCAGGCCAAGTCCGGTGGTTCTAGACCCCGTGGTTCTGGACCCGCAGCTAATCACTAGAAGCCTCCTTTGCAACATTCTAATTACTTAAATACTCTATCCGGAACTCCAATTTGCACCATTTTATCTTTCAATATAAAGATATTTACGTTGTCATAAGCTTTATGTATATCCACATAGGCAGCCAATATGTGTTTATTTTCCGTCAAGTTTATATGCACCTCATTGACAAATGCTGGCAATAGCCCAACATGCTATGTTGTTTTCTGAAACCCAGCTGATATGGGGGAAGCTTGTTGTATTCTTCCAGCCACCAATTTAACCTTAACTTTATCATTCTTTCATATGTTTTACAATGTATGTGTATCAAGTGCACTAAGGAACAAAAATGTATATCTGGTGTGAAACAGTCCCACCACTACAGTAAGTATAGTTTTATTACACAAATTTTCTTCACACTTATAATATTTATTAGTCAATGTTTACTTGTATTTCATATCAATAGGAAAGTCAATATTTAATAAAATTACCTTTTTGAATCCCCCCTCCAACAAAATTTCTTAAAATAATCTCTCGGAAAAAAGTTTCAAAGTGGTTGGTCATCGTATGTCTACGTAGACCAAATTTAATGAAATCCGTCGTTATTTTTATGGAGAAAACCGAAAAAAACTTCAGTAAAAACACCCGCTCAACATATTTTTTTCAGATCGGTATTTTGGCAACATATTGAAATTTAATTAATACTATTTAGTCGATAGAGTTGAATAATAAGGTTAAGGAGCCTGCGTCTTTAGGCACAGTCTGTCGAACTTCCAGTCATGGATTCCATTCATCCCTGTAGATGAGCAGAGTGGGTTGTCGGCAGTCAAAGAAGCTCTTTGGGAATCCGGGCAGGGCTATTAGTGAGATGTTGCTGTGCCTTTCACTGGCACCTCTCTCAGGCATCTGGTTGGATCCTTTACTGGGCATTGTGGTTTAAGGAGATGCTTCTGCATAATAGGGCTCATGCCGGACCCCTTTTCTTGAGTTTGTGAAGCAGAGGAGGAAACTCCCATCGATATTGTGACAGATTGCTTGGGTTGTGAGGAAATTAGGTTCTCAAGACCTTTGGTCGGAAAAGGATATCTGTGGAAGAGCTTAGGCTATTTCCCTTTAGGGTTATTGTGTGATTTGTTCGAACTGCAGGGAATCCCAGGTAGGTTAAACCCGGTTAGACCGGTTGTTCTAGATCCGGTTTGTTATTGTTTTTCTTCAGGGAAGCTATAGGGGCCTAGTGGGGCTTTGGATAGCGTAGGGTTTGGTCGCAGTCAGGTCCCGTGCTAACTGAATATCAAGTGTGAACTTTGTATGATTTTCCGTTTTTAAGTTATGCTCCCACCCCCCACCCCCCCACCTCAGACTCAAACGAATTTCTAAAAACTACTTTTTCTGCCTCAGGCGTTCTCAAAATCTGAGTCCGGTGAAAACTCGATAATTAGGTACGATCGCAATACTTTCTGTTACCAGCAAGCAGTATGTGGCAGTAATAATTAAACTATTTTCTTAAAAAAAAAAATTAATGTCTTTCCAGTTAACCATTGACAGAAAATTTTGAACCACAAACTCTTGACTATGAAATCAGTCCGAAGGTAATGAAAAAGAAGCTTGCTGGTAATTATTTCGATTAAATTTTTATCTGCTAACAGTAATATAAAGGTCAGAGGAATCTTAGTCTACTCAAACTAAATTAGACAATTTGTGGCAACGGGATAGTTTAAAAAAGAAGTAAAACAGGCGGAGAGGGGAAAGTTTAGCTGCGTTAGAAGGTATTGCAGAGAGAGAGATAATGGCTGTGGGGAGGGTAATTATGCAAATTCTTATTGGCGATCTCCACCTCCGCCCTGCCCGCAGGGTGGCCAACTTCAGCCCATAAAACCATAATATACAGTGTTAATGATATTCACCGCCTCTTTGTGCAGAAAACCTCTGCTTTACTTTATACGAGGGGTTGAGTACCTACCCGGTAGGAGAAGTGAAAGTAGGAAAAAAAAGTATCACAAATCACAAACTGTGGTGGATTAACAAAGCTAGCCGCCCGGAGCGCTACTTAGCCAACTCCAGTTCCTGGCCAGCTCTCTTGTTATATATGACATCCACAACTTATCAGTGCCTAGGATTAATAATATTAAAAATTATACACAGTGTCTTTAATATCTGATGTTTTATCCAGCAATGCGGGCCCATCCACATATTCAAGTGTCTTTAATATTCATATTTTTACTTTACCTGACTAATAGCAGTAAGAGTAAGTATTGCGATCGTGCCAGATTTTCGGAATTGAGTTTTCACCCCGGAAATACTTGTTACTTTTTTGAGGTCCTCTGAGTCCAAAAAAGTGGTATTTAGAAAATGCCTGTGTATGTTTTTCTCTCTCTCGCTACATATATATGTTATGTATGTGAACAGCAAAGCTCAAAAACGAAAAATCGCAGAAAGTCCAGACTTGATATTCCGTTCAGGTAACCCATGGGATCTGAGTTATCTGTCGAAATTCCTGTACCGCAAGTACCACTATATTGAATGATTATTTTCACTTTTCAGCGATTTTTTCGAAAATGGCTCCAACAATTTTCTTTAAACTTGGTACATATACCAAGTGATACATTATACCCATATAAGAGCTATAATTTTTATTTGAAATATTTCTCTGGGAAAATTCATTTAAGGCTATTTTGGCGGATGGATGGGGGGTTATGTTTTCTCATAAAGTGCTATTTCCGTTTATTATACAATTCTATCATCTAAATAATATTAATTAAATTTAAATATGTTGCCAAAATTCCTAGTTTGAAGAAAATAGTTGACCGGAAGTTGTTTTCTACTGAACAGTTTTATCAGTTATGTTGGTTTTTCTCCATAAAAACGCCGACGGATTTCTTAAAATTTGCTCTACTAACCATGAATACGGGAGTCTATAAATTTTGTTTGATCTCTGTTATGAAACTTTTTTCCGATAAAGTTCATTTAAAGAAGTTTAAGGGAGTGGGGGAAGTTATGTTTTCGTCAAACAAGTCACGTGATTAAATTTAGATTCTCCCAATGATATAAAATTGAAGACAAATACACATTTAGTAAATATTATAAGTTTGAAGATAATTTATCTTCAATTTGAATTCTGTAAACGGCAGTGGTTCTGAAAGTGGTGTGAGTGTTTCACAGCAGATTTCTAGTTGCTCTCATTAATATAATTAGGATGGAAAAAATTATAAAATACGCAATATTAATAATAATTAGACAATATTAAGGTGGGAAAGGCAATTTTTATTAACGTTCTACAACATGATATATCTGTCTACATAGGCAGTTAATAGTTGAAGGGATTACTTAGACCAGAAGAAATGCTAATAACTTTTAAATTTTACATCACAGATTCCTCAGAATTCCCCTAAACTTAATTTTGCCCGAAAAATGTTTCAAATAAAAGCATATTGCAATACAAATAAATAGCATTCCAAAAAGAAAATCCTTGTAGCCGTTGAGTTGCATATCACACGACATTTCCTTGCTAACGCCAAAGTCGTACCTTCACGCGAAGCCAACCAGGGTTGGGGATGAAGTATCGTCCTGCTTCCCTTACTACAGGAGTCTGTATTGAAGACAAAAGGACACAATGGACGGCATCATTGTAACACTATCTTCTAGAGCGAAGATACCGTCCGTGCTAACCAGCCAGCCAGTAACCAACATCCAATCTATTCACTTTGCCAAGGTTCATTTAGCTAAAGCCTATTTCTCATTTAGTAATTTTCAGGAAGGTTATCATTAATAACAAGATTTTGCGACTGATGCACTATAATTAATATATACATTTATACTTTTAAGGACATGACTTAATTAAGAGCCTTGCTATCCACATACATTCATACACACACATACACATAGAGTGAGTGAGACATACATACATACACACACACACACACACACACACACACACACACACACACACACACAAGTTTCACTTTTCCAAAAATCCACATTTTGGATTTCAGTAAAACTCGATATAATTGGAAACTCAGGAAAATTTGATAAGGAGTAAGAGGAAGTAAAAAGTAAAAGTAGCATTTCTAGTTGTAGGATTTTAATGGTAAACTTCTTGTTAAACATAGCATCAAGTTTAAACTTGCTGCGGTTTCCCTTTTTAGAAATGATTTTATTCATCACACGCTTAAAGACTCACGTAAACACAAATTGCTCATTCATATAGATCATCCGCTAAAACATTTTATCTTATCCTTAGCCTCATAGATTATTTCCGTTAAAAAGTCAATTTTGAAACGTTGCAACGATCAAAATAATGGAAGCGAAAGGCATTAAAAGAAAATCTACAGTATATTATATAGAGATAAAATATACTCGTACCAGTAAATTTTCAACTTTTAGCAACTTTTTACGCTCAGCTGTCCGAAATGCCAGCAAAAAGAATTTTCTTCCTCCATCACTCACTTTTCTTCCCTTCATTCTTAGTCCAAACACTGTGCGGGTGGAAATCCTTTAAAGTTTTAAAATTCTTTGTTCAGTGTGGAAGTAGTATTAAAGGGGAGAAAAGACGACCTGAACACGGCCCTAATATTAAACCTAGATCTAAGACCTGACACCAACAAGGTAACACGAACACAAAGAAAAAGAAGATTTTTCCTTTTTTCTTTTTCTTTCTTTTTGTTCCTTTTTTGGGGGGGGTAGGGGGGAACAAAGTAAAATGAAGCATAGCCAAGATTAAATAGTTACGGTTAGACCTTACAGAGAGAGAAGGCTCTGGTTATATTGTCTGCATTATTTCATTTGGGGATAATTTTTGCAAATTCGTTACAATTTCTAATTACTCGTTCATAAGAACTGACAAGAATGATAGTTATCTAAGTTCTAGCAATTTAATTAGAAATAATATCAGCTTCAACACAATAGATTTTCATTCATAATGTAACAGGACAAAAATTCAGACATGTGGCCAACTTGGACATCAGTACTATTTCTATATATTGCGCATCCTTGCATAAAATAAGAACTGATTATTGGACTTCTCTAATAAAATCTATTCAACGTTGTAAACTCGTATCATAGAAGCTTCGGATGTTCCTATGATTATTTCTCTGGGCAGAAATTTAATCGATGCCGTTAACATAGATAGTTGTGCATTCTAAATGACGGGACATCTATTTTTTATTCATATATTTAGACAGTATACCATTTCTGATTGATAAGAATGTTGGATAAGTAGCAACACAATGTAGTTGTGCAGCCACGCTTTAGTTCTAAAGTGCTTTTCTTCCACTACCCAGAGAATAGAAAATTTTACAATTACAGTAAGTAGGTTACGGTTCAACCATAACTACTCGCCCACATCATCTGGCTCGTATAGGTATTCAGATAGACGCTATATGTACGTGTGATCAAGAAACTATAGTTGTAGAGGAATGGTTCATCATATCATTCTACCCAGCAACAAATACATTAACGGCAAAGATGAACTATGGAGGGGCTGTCCCTGACCAGCAAATTTAAACACCATACTGACTTATAACAAAGGCAACATTTACTTGGACCTATATCTTTGCATTAAAACTAACAAGATCATACTATAAGCATGAAACAATATCTCCTGTGCTACTCGCCATATAGGCCCCGTGCCACTCGTCATTGAAATTTTTGCACCCGTCTAAAGTTGTTTAACAAACTGCAATCAAACAGTTAATTTGTGATATAGCTTTAGCATTTTTTGCTTTATTCGATTTTTTTTTAATACTGCTATAGTAAAGAGAAGTAAGCGAGTGGTTCTCCTGCGTCTTCGCTGCGGAGCTGGTAACCGGAATAGTGATTCGGAGATTCCGGGCTAAAGGGAGAAAACAGGATTTTAGTGAGAGAGGGGCTGAGAAAACTTACCGCTCTTTTCAGACCGAGGATGAGGCCTTTCGAGGCCTGACCCACTATTTATATTGTAAATAGCATTCTTTTTAATATATTTCTATTTCTATTTTAGACACATATTTATTTATATTTCTATCTATTATATATTTATTTATTTGATTGATTATTCATTTGGTTATTAAACAGTGGCTGCCTGTTATAGCGTTCGTTTTATACTACATTGTATTTGATTTTATATTGTTGGCTTTATTGTTATTCTTTGGTTCTTCATATATATATATGTTAATATATCCACTTATACTTATACATACTTATTTTTAAAAGGAAGGAGCAATGTATGCGACCCGCTTTACGCGTGCTTAATTTCTAAAAGACGCCAATAGATAGTGCGAATATGCACCTTTCGTACTGGTCAATTACCCCTCCTCCTTAAATATCGTACTTAGAATTTTGAGTTAGTTCATCTCTTACGGTAGGAAGCGTCAGTGCACGGCAAATTACATACGCTATGAGTATTAGTAGAAAGTTGTAGTTTATTGCAAATCTATATTCGCCCGCAATTCCGCACCATCTTGCCGTGATTCACTGTTGTCAATTTCTCTCTGAGAGGTATCGCCCGCTACCTACATCTTCGCCCGCTAAGGAGACAGGTTGTGAACCAGGTAAATCCCAAATTCCTTCCTGTATACCTTTCGCCTATTCCTCTTCTCCTTCACCTAGATTCACATCCTGACCTACCGCGAGCAAGAGGACAAAAGGTAAGCTAATATACTTATAAGCTAATTATACCACATACGCATATATATATTGTATTACAGAGAAACGCGGTCCACTTTAACCATATATATATATTTTTCGCAAGTTATATAGCTTTTTAGTGTTTAGATGAAAAATTTTATGACTCAAAACTAAAGGTAATGGAGGAAGCATTAAGGAAGCATCAGTTAGATTCGATAGAGATAGGACAGACGGTATGGGTGTTAAGAACTGGCGGTCCAGTCCAGCCCGCCACAGTTACTTCAGTGATGAGTGTTAGTAAGACCGGGGATTGGCGACGAAACAAAGCAGTTACTGTTCAGTGGGAAGATGATCAAGGTACCACACTTGGTAAAACAGTACCTATCAATGATATATTTCCTCGCGCACCGGATATCATTGAAACGATGAGAGCGAGGGATCGAACATGAATACTAGTGTTGAGACAATGAAGTCGAATCTGACGACCCGATGGATGGACATGAGCCAGTATGCAGCACGTTGCAGCAAACAGTAAACAATACTGGTAGTAGGCCGTGTCAGATATGTGGTCTGATGTTTAAGAATGAACGTGGTTTGAAAACTCATATCTCGAAAAAACATCCTAAAGAAGCGAACGAAATGAAATTAGATGGTATACTGAAAAGGAAAACGTCCCCTGGAAAGAAAGAAAAATCGATTAACAAAAATAGTAAAGCAGAAGTGGATCAATGGGCAGCGAAGTTTAAAAGTATTTTGAAGAGTGGGTCCCAGTTTAGTCCAAATAATTTTGACGGAGTTATGTCCGAGTTCCTTAAGTTTCTATGTGAAGCGAATAGTAATCGCCAGGTCCCTAGTACCTTGCCGTGCGCTCCTACAAGATGCGGAAATTAAGAAAGAAAACATGCCAAGTAAAGGACTCGTTTAGCAAGCAATCCCCAAAGAGCAAATAAGGCTGCAAGGAGCCGGCGGCGTGAACAATATGATTATGAGGTAGCCCAATTTAATTATTACAATCGTCAGAAAAATGTTGTGTAAAATGTCATGGATGCAGATGCTCCAAAGCAATGTCTATTAATATTAAAGAAATCGAAACTCACTTCGAGAAAACGTTTGAAAATGCAAAGGGAGAATGGAGAAGAGATCTCTTGCATAACACAAGAGGAAAAAATAAAGTATCTCGGCTGTAGTTTTAATGGGGAACTAGTAATTAGTGACAGTGCACTGAAAAAATTTAATGATAATCTGAATAAGCTGGTGGCATCAAGCCTACTAAAGCCCGACCAGAAGCTTAATGCCATAAATCAC
>JAAEAF010000395.1:0-142590 GCA_011037195.1 Triatoma infestans
TATAATATTTTTGTATTTGAATCCTTTGCTGGAGCTAAGAGGTTTTCCATCACTAAAGATCTAGATTTGTTGTTTATGTGCATTACTAACTTCTAAAATATCCTTATAATTTTCCAAATCTTCTACAGTGTATTCGTTGGGCTTTTTTAAAAATAATAATTGTAATAACCCAGGAGTACCTTTATACCAGTTTCCACTTACATTGATATCATTGCCATCAATGGTTACCTGTGCATTTCCCATCGTCATATCTCCAGTAGGTAATACTCTAACACCGTATCTATCATCTAGATCTTTAGTAACTGAAGTCATATGTTTCAATAAATATGGTTTTATTAAAGATCCTATACATTCTACTTCACCTATCCTTTTCTCCAGTTCCTCTTTACTATGTTTTTGTTTTATTTGCTCCAGAAGAGAATCATCGTCTTCAAACGTCTCTTCTTCCATTGTAATATCTAAAATACCCTTTCGCTGTATGGGAGTTGAAGCTTTAAGGGTAATTTCACTTCTTCTTCTTCTGCTTCTTCTTTAATCGGTAATTTGACATCTTTTTCTTCTTTGAGCGGATCCGTAAGAGTAGAAGCGTCTGACTTTAATCTTGCTTTTTTAGAATGCTTTCTAGTCTGGTCAACTAACTCTTGAAGCGGTTTCGTAATGGGCTCTAAACTTCTTTCCAAATCTTGCTGTGATAATTGAAGGCCTCTCTTTAAACTTTTGAATTTTTCTCGAAGAGATTTACAAGTTTTGATAAGATGTTGTGTAACTTTAGGATCCATAATGAAAAATGATAGACATAGGGAAAATATTACTCTATATATAGATGTATGTATCCAAACCTATTCGAAATCTCCCATTATATAAGTCTCTTGTTTTATCTATTGTTAGAAAACCATATGGCTCATCCCAGCAGACCTCACACATCTTTTTAAAATTATTAAATAATACATTTGGTGAACTTACATGATCATTATAAATATGCCTTAAATTTAAATCGTCCTGCGTAAAAATTATAATAAAATTGGCATTATCACGTATAAGATGTTTAGGGATCCTTGCATAACTTTGTGTTAAATAGAAACAATCAATTCCTCTATGCCGACCCATACTGAAATATTGTCTGATTATGTCCTGTTGATCCATTGCAATATCATCAAATACAATAATAGAATTTCTTTCTGCATTGTCAGGAGTGATTACCTGTTGCGTATCGTTGATTTTGTGATATCCTATTTCTGGTGCTAATTTGAATACTTTTTCTAAATATAAATACTTTTCTTGTTGGAGAGATCGGCTACATAAGTATACATTTCCGAATTTTAACCCATTCGGTTGTAAAAGCAAACAAGCTATGAGATTGGTTTTACCAGACCCTGAACTTCCACAAATAAGTGCACGTATATTATCGGGCAACAATTGACCATGACGACACTCATTTGCTTCATGATCTTCACCTGAAGGAAACAAGTTATCAACAGGTAAACATTCACTTTGCTTCTCCAATCGCATACTGATGATGACGAGTTTGATTTGCAGCCTATATAAATAGAATCAGTCCTAAAAACAGTCATCATAATGAGAAAGAAAACAACCGGGAAAGGTTTAATAAATTCAGTGATTAACAAGCTTCCATTTGAAGTGCATATTCCAGGATATAAATTTTGTGGCCCCGGAACGAAATTACAAGAAAGACTAAACCGTGGTGATAAAGGTGTTAATCCCTTAGACGAGGCCTGCAAGGAACACGACATTGCATATTTTAAAAACAAAGATTTGAAATCAAGGCATAAAGCTGATCGCATCTTAGCAGAAAAAGCTTGGCAAAGAACAAATGCAAGTGACTCATCTTTTGGTGAAAAAGCAGCTGCTTGGGCAGTTACAAACGCGATGAAAGTGAAAGTAAAATTAGGTAGTGGTGGTGGTATCAAGAAGAAAAAAAAAACTATCAAAGATATAATAGTGCAGCTCGCGTAACTTCACCTACATCAATTAGTGGAGCCGCCAAAACGGCACTCAAAAAAGCTAAAAAGTTTTTAGCAAAATCAAAATTACACAAATTACCAAGAATATTGCCAGTCCCAAGAATTGGAGGTGTTCTACCTTTTCTAGTACCATTGTTTGCTGGTTTGTCTGCTCTAGGAAGTCTAGCAGGTGGAGCAGCAGCGGTTGCTAAGGCAGTTAAAGATACAAGAGATGCTAGAGATCGTTTGGAAGAAATGAGACGTCACAATAGGAAAATGGAAGAACAGAAAATTGGTAAAGGTTTGTACCTTAGACCATATAAAAAAGGATATGGTCTTTATATTATGCAAGATTGACTACTTCCTGACAGAGCTCTCACAAATATAGATTTGATGAAATTTGCTAAAAACGTACCTCATTTTAGAGGTGTCTATATGCGTGATTCTTTGCCAAGTTATCCTAAAACTAATGAATGTGGTATTGTAAATCTAGATTCAACACAAAACATAGGTACTCATTGGGTTGCCTATATTAAAAAAAGTAATAAAGTAAATTATTTCGATCTTTATGGAAATCTAAGACCGCCGTTAGAACTCCTTCATTATTTCAGAAACTGCGATGTTATCTACAATCGTAAAAGATATCAAGATTTCGGAACTCCGTATTGTGGGCATTTGTGTTTGAAATTTCTATATAATAATGAAGAATAAGCATTTACGGAATTCAGTCATGTCTTATACGTTTACCTTATCAGGAACTTCAAGCACTCTTAGTGCCGATCTGTTTCCACCAATTAATTTAGATGATGATTTTAGCATTGGTTACTAAGTTTTCAGTCATACAATTCCATACCGAATATCATTGAAGGATTTAACAATCTTTTCATTATGGAGACAATGTTATTAGTTTACCCACAGGAACTTATGAAGTAGAAGCAATAGCACGTTATCTAAAATCACATATAAAATCACCAGATTCATTGAAATTGAAAGGTAATACTAATTCTTTGAAGGTGGAATTAACATGTACACAACCTGTTTACTTCAATAAAGAACATTCGATTGGACCTTTACTGGGGTTTACTAAGCATGAGGTGTTAGAAAAAATGATCACTCATAAATCAGACGAAATTGTACAGATTCATAGTGTCAATACAGTTGCTATTAACTGTAATATAGCATCCGGTTCGTATAAAAATGGGAAACCAGGACATACTATATATGAATTTTCTCCATTAGTTCCACCAGGATTTAAAATCGTACATGAACCATCTCCAGTCATTTACTTTCCAGTTATCGGTGAAGTGATCAACAATATAACACTTGTTATAACAGATCAAAACCAGAACTTGGTGGATTTTCGTGGAGAGACAATCACCTTCAGATTACATCTAAAGAAAAATGGGTATTGATTTTCGAAGTATAAAATGGATTACACTGCGGTGAAAGCAACTAGTATTCAAAGAACGCCTTACCGAGCGTTAACACCATCAAATATTTACTTTCTACAAAGTATAGGACTTTTGATTAAACCAAAATGGAAGAAATACTAAATGTGAACAAAAGAGTGAGTTTTGAGGAGTGAATAACGGATTTTGAGTATCACACCCATCAACCCTATAACCAATCATTGGAAAATTCTGATGAAATTATAATTGCCGTGCAACAGCAAGACATCTACACTGTTCCAGCCAAGAGTTTTCTTTACATTCAAGGACAATTGGTTCAAGAAGGAAAAACAACTATAGATCCAAGTGTATTGAGATTTGTAAGAAATGGAGTTTTGTTTTTATTTGACGAAATCAAGTATCAGTTGAATGGTGTATTGATTGACCATGTTCGGAATCCTGGAACTGTTAGTACATTAAAAGGTTATGCGTCTCTAAGCCCGGACAAGGCGTTAGGATTAGAGATGAGTGGTTGGATGATGCCTGAAGAATATGTGAAATTAGCTGATGAAAAAGGCAACTTTGACGCTTGCATCCCACTAGACATCGTAATGGGTTTCTTCGAAGATTATAATCAAATAATTCTACAGGGAAAACATGAATTAATTCTTCATCGCAGCAGAACGGATAATGATTGTATTCAAGTTGTAGGGGAACACGCTGATATTAAGGCCTCCATTAAATTAAAATCAGTCCAGTGGAAAATGCCTTATGTTAAAGTTTCTGATGAACAAAGGTTAAAATTTTTAAATTTTGTCAACAAAGGAAAAACGGTTCACATGGCATTCCGATCATGGGATTTAATAGAATATCCCTCTCTACCTGCTACAAAGAAGCTTACATGGGCGGTGAAAACTACAACAAATTTAGAAAACCTCGATATGTTATAATTGCGTTTCAGACAAATAAAAAGAATAATTTAAAAGCTGATATGTCTGAGTTCCATCATTGTAATATATCAAATGTTAAATTGCATCTAAATTCAGAGGTTTATCCTTATGATGATCTTAACATAGACTTCTCAAAGAATCACTTTTCAATGCTATACTATATGTATCAAAATTTCCAGCACAGTTATTATGGAAAGGAAAATGAACCTATTTTAAGCAAGGAACAGTTCAGGGACGAGGGACCGATTATCGTCATAGATTGCTCGCGTCAAATAGAAGCGGTTAAAGCCAGTTCCGTTGACATTAGAATAGAATTGGAAGCTGCAGAAAATTTTAAAGCTGGTACAACAGCCTACGCTTTAATTTTACATGATGCACTAGTTGAATATAATCCATTACAGGTTTAGTTAGAAGAATATAAGGGAAGGAGGTAGTATTAATAGAGGAGATTTGGAGGAGAAAATCAGTTCATAATGCGTGCTGGTGTAATTGACTTCCAGGGTTATCTTACTCCTCAGAACGGTTATATTGCCAAGGAAGTGAGCATTTTCTGCAGCTTCCAATTCTATTCTAATGTCAACGGAACTGGCTTTAACCGCTTCTATTTGACGCGAGCAATCTATGACGGCAATCATAGATGTGGACTACCCTCCAGTGTTTTGGCATTGGTTATTCAAACCTCCTTCTCAAGAAGATATCCAAGATTTATCTACAAACAAATGGATATTTCATAACCTTCATGGAATAAATTGGTATGATGGAGATGTAGAATATTCTGAATTAAGAAGCTTGTGTCAAAAATCAGCAGAAAATTTCACGATATTGTTTGCTAAGGTCTTGAAAAATCTGTTTTTCTTGAAAAACTTATTGGAAAAGAAGTCTTTGATCTTCAAGATTTTGGCTGCCCATCACTGAAATGTCTCACTTCAACAATGGAATTTACTAAATGTATCTACCATTGTGGAAAGAAATCCAACTGTTCATTAAAATTTGCAAAGATATTAGCCAATTGGATTTCAAATAATAGATCAAAGGTGGATCTTTATGATGCAAGAATAAGGGAAAAAACATTTAATCATTGGACGGGATCAGTGAATGCAAGTTTACTTTCATTTAATGGCTTCTTCTACACAAGAAAACACACGTTAAAATGCATTTATTGCAGGCTTGAACTTTTAGACAATATACACTTTTGCCCTTGTGCTATACATAAATTAAATAATCCAAAGTGCATTTGGTTTGTAAAAAATGGTTTAATAGAATAAACAATTGTTTTAATCTCTTGTTTACTTTTTTGTTTTTTCTAACCTAATTATGATAACTTTATTGGTAAGGTTAAATGAAAAAAAAACATTTTTTTCTTTATCTTTCAGCCTTTATTACCAAAAAAAAAAAAGAAGAAATTATTATTCAACACAAGTAAGTAAAGCGTAAACGCTTATCAGTTTTAAAGATAATGGCTTTACATTTTTAAAAAGTAATGGTATAATACAATTGTTCTTACATATTACAACATAAGGATTTCTGCTTGAAGTATGATTTAATCTTAAAGAGTACTTTACACTATTCAATGAAGTAGGACCTATGCTTTTAAAAATAAATACAAAAACTACTAATTGTTAAAAAAAGATAAATATGGAACACCATTCACATTTTTTCGGTTTAAAAAGTTCAAATTGTTTACTGCAACTATATGAGGAATAAATAATTTAGAACAAAAGTTTTTTAAATTTACAAGAATATTCATTTGCATTCTTTTGTACAGCAAAAGAAGCTATATTAAAGCTTGCAAACATTTTTAAATTTCGTTTTATAATTTCTAAAACTTCATCCATTGGATGGAAAAAAATTCTTTCAATTATCTGAAGGATTTCCTCATTTAAATATACATCATCGCCAGATTTTAAGACATCTAACAAAAAAAATTATTCTTTAAATCCTATTGCTTTAGTATTTATTCCATTAGCATCAATTATCCGTTTATCATCATGTGAAGATAAACTTATTTTTTTTATTTTTACAGTAAACATATCATGTTTTATGGATTTTATATTGTTAACTGGTGTTCTCATAACACTTTTGGTTTGTAAACACTTCAAATAGTCCTTATATTGAATAAATTTTTTTAATGCAGAATTTTGGATTCCCTTAGCCTTAAAAATTTCCTTGAAATTATCTTCAAAACGGATTGCATACATTTTCGCTTTAAGACCTACAAATTCTGTAATAATTCTCCCACAAGCTTCATCTTTAAATTTTCCGAGTTTCTTCTTGTTTTTAGTTGAAAAACAGAGGTGATCATTAGGGTAATCTGAAGTATCCAAATAATCTAATATAGCTAGCATATCCTGAAATATACAGTTTGTCCTTATGAAGTATATGAACGAATCTGTATCCATATATGCAAGCGAGAGCTTCTCTGGACCGTACTTAGGAAGCATTACTTCATAATGATACTCATACATAGTGTGCTTAGCTAAGTCTAAAACACTTAAACCTATGCATATCGGTTTCACGAATTTTATAACAGTTTTGCCCATATGTACTGCTGCTAAATTTTCTCCATAAAGTGTTCGATCTATAAATGTTGGTTTTGAAATTAAATTTTCCAATTTCTTGGCGTCACATACTAATTTTATATTTCTTCTATTGCGCAGATTTTCCATCGTTTTCCCATAAACTGAATTGTTATAAAGCTTATATAAATCTTTTTCAAAGTTATTCGATGCAGATGCACGAAGATTGGTATTATATTCAATGAACGGTCTTAAAAATTCACGTTGACGAAATTTCAACACTCTATTTATTTTTTTTTAAATAATCCCATGTCTTAGGGCTTGTTTTAAAGCTACGTAATGAACAATGTAATTATTTCTATCGTTTAAATGAGGCACCAACTTTGTTTGCTTGTTAATTTTGATGACTTCTGGTAAGAAAGGTAAATCGTTATGTAATTGGTGCAATTCTTTTGGGTAAGCTAAGTCTACATCTAAAATGTATCCTTGTCTGAATTTTCCTCAATCTTCTCTAAATTTATTTCTTTTGGGGACGTCCATGTAAATTCTGCATAAGGTAATGGTTTGATCATTGAATAACCATATAAATTGTTACAATCTTGATATGAGATAAATGTACTATCTAAATTTGGATCATAATCTTGTAAGTACTTGTTGTTGGCTTTGCAATGGCGCTGAGAAACTTGACAAATTCCACCACGAATACCTTTTTCAACCATCAAAATCATCGAATAATCTTGGAGTAATTCGAGCTCCACATGTGTTAAACGTAACATAGCGTCCCATGATAGTCCAGGTAAGGTATAATAGTGAGCAGGATCAAGAAAATGTGTTTTCATTGTGACATCACGGAAATTTTCAAAGATAACTGATAAAAAAATTACATCTGATTTTAAGTAATGGTCGCTATAGTCGCCCAAATTTTTACATTTAAAAACTGACCACACTTTTTTGGCATGTTCATAATCTTCTTTTGTTATTGAGGAACATGTTAATTTATTAGAAAATTCTTCAATTGAAGGTAGGGCAGTCACTTGTAATTTGTCAAAAGATGTTATATAGTCATAGGGAAAAACCCCCTTTCTAGTTAAAAGTTTAATCTGTTCCTCGTTATAAAATCTCTCTAGTTCTCTAAATGTGGGCAGATTTCTCACTAAACTATCCAAGCTTGCAGGCATGAACCTGTATGTGTCTAAAAATCTAATTGAAAAATCATTGTTAATTTTCTTGGAAAATGATATATATTTTTCTTCGGTATTTGGAATCACAAATATTTCTTTATTGTCGTATCCAAGATTTTTCACTATATAGTGACTGTCGTACCCACTTAAATTGTGGAAAAAAACTGGTAAAAATTTCGGATTTCTAACTTTTAAATTACAGGAGTTGTGGGCAGCTCCTCTAAATTTTCCTGTCAAATGGCAATGATCACGAACTTTCTTTTCATCAAGTTGAAACGCTTCACCACACATAAAACACTCATTTGCAGATTCAAATAAAGTTTGTTCTTCCTGAGTGAGAGGAATCATTGGTGCGTTTAATTTATAGATTTTTGAAACTTCCTCAGCTATAGTTTTAATGCATTTTATAAATTCTTCAGCCGCATCTTTTCCTCGGTATAAATAAGGTTTTTTAGGTATATTTGAAGGTATGTTGGCCACGTCATCTGTTGTTTTTACATACAAACAAAAACTCATGGCTTCGTGCTTTTGATATGGTATTGTTTTTCTATTAACATTCAATTGCGTATCATGCTCTATAGGATGTAAAATTGATTCAAAATCTGCATAAACTACAAAATGTATTCTCGTACCTCGTTCCATACTTTCAAATTTGATATATGGCTTATCAGTTGGTAGTTCTATTCTAACTGGTTTATTGTTGTTACAAAGTTCCAGATGTTCTTGCAGTTTTATTTTCCCATCGTGTTTTAAGTAAAAGTGTGTGAAACACCTCTTGCAGCTAACTATTTTACCAGTATTCCTGGTTAATTGGCTATGAATAAGACGTTCAAAGTTTTGAATGTATATATAATGTTGTACATTATCTTTGCTAATTAATAATAAATCGCGATGATCGTCCAGTTCTTGTTTACAGATTTTTAATGGATAAACATTCTGTTTTTTATCTAATCCAAACACATTAATTGATATATTGTTCTTTTTTTCAAATTTTCTTATTTCATGCAGAGGTGTGGGAAATGTAATGTTTGAAAAATCATATCTTTGCAATAAATCAGGAGTATACTTGCTTACTCTATGAGGTGTTATTTTTACGAATTTAGCTAAAACAGCATATTGGAAACATTTTAAATCATTACTTTTAACATTAATACAAGCACGTTTACGAGCTATATTGGAAGGTAAAGGTATATATGAACTACCTTTTAGTGGTTTGTACTTGTTGATTTTTAGACGAGCTCCACCGACACCAAATAAAGACCAATTGCTTTTTTTTAATTGTGTCTCCTCCAGTTCTTCTTGTATCTTGATAAAAGCTTTATTCAACACATCTTCTAAATTTGTCTCTTCTACTGCAATAATATTTTTCTAATTCTTCTCCTAAGTGATTGTACAGTTTACATTCAACAAATATGCTGAATTTAATACTATTATGTTCCAGGAGTTCTTCTTTTAGGCAATTTATTATTTTATCTTTAATTGATAGTAGAAATGAATAGAGATCAAAATTTTGTTTGGATCGTATGAAAAATGATTTTAATCGGCCAGAAAATCCAGTCTCATATTGTAAAATACCTTCACTATCATGAGGTTGCGCTAAAAGAGTTCCCCTCTTAGGTTCTGTTTTGGCTTTCTTTTGTAGTGGTGCTCTGGTACAGTATGCTTCATGTCGAATTAAGTTGTAATAATTATCAAATTGGTTTCCACATTTCGTACAAAGTCCTTCAAATTCTTCTCGACATTGTTCTTCATGACGTTTTCTTTTTTTTATGCTTGAAAAATCTTTCTTTATACGATTATCCATTTGAATAAGTGAGAAGTAATTAATAAATTTAGAGGTATTATCTATACCTAGTTGATAATGCTAAATGAGTTATTGTCTTAATTTATACCTTTATAAATCAATGATAGTGATTCAGATTTATAATAACATATCTTCTGATAAAACTTTACAATTAAATCAGTTACCTGAAGAGTTTTCAAGCTCTGTCACGATTGATCTTCCACAATTTTTTGGAGGTATTTCATGGGCTTGAATGAATGCAATTAAAGGCTAAGGTTCCAATATTCTGATCTGCACCAGATTGACTCTGGTAAATTGTTCTCTGCGCACTAATGTACTTTAGCTATATATATATATGCACAACATAAATTTTTAAAAATATTTTTTTTATACAAACTCAATGTTAAATGAGTTATTGTGTTGATTTATACCTCTATAAATCAACGACAATGATTCAGATTTATAATCTGATATCATATCATCTGTTAATACTTTACAATAAGCTTTTGGTAAAAAACAATTAAATTTGTCACCTGATGAGTTTTCAAGCTCGGTCAATATTGATCTTCCAAATTTGGTTTTCACGGCCTTGAATGAAATTACTTTATTACTTTCACCTATTGTAAACTCCTTATTGATTTTGTATGTAGCTGGATGGAAGGCTGGTTTAAATTTGTCTTCAATAAATCTGACATCTAAAATTACAAATGTATACAAAATAATATTACAAAAGATTAGATGTGTGCAATGCCACATTAAAAATTCAATACAAGTAACTTAAATACATACAGAATAAAAAAATATATAAGAAGTTACTCACTGTGGTAATAAATACTTGTTCACAGACTGATCAAGTAGTCTTGATGGCACTTCTTCAATTAGCGAACCTTTAGATACTGTTTCAAATTTTTTTTTTTACTTTTTTTTAATATAGTAAGCAATTATTTCCGTAAACATGTTTTTACAAATTAATATTTTTTTACTTCCTTTTCAAAACTCTAGTTATCATGTTGACGATGCAAATTATTTTTATTATTATTTGACCCATATAGATTATTTTAGAAATTAATCACTTTAGATAATAATAATAATCATCTAATATAATTCTTTTAATGAAGTCATTGCTCTTTGTACTAATTTGGATGATTTCATATTAAAAACAAAACAAAAACAAATTTAAACATAATTCCTTTATTTATTTTGTACAACTTTTAAGTAATTTAAGTTTCAACACATCTCTCAACAATTTTCTTTAAGTAATCAAATTGTTTACTAACAACTTCAAACCGATTCGCTAAGTTAAAATATTCTTTCTTTAATAAGTTAATTTGTGCTGGATTATAAGTTAACAGTTCTTCCAACCATGAGGGTTTTGCTGTTAAAACAATAGTTTTATGGGTGAATTTTTCAAAAAAGATGATCGAATTTTGAAGATGGATTTCTTCAGGAGAGCATTCATTCTTCTTGTTGAAAACCTCTTCAATTATTGTTTTCTTCTTCTGCAAAGTCAACCATTCCTCTTCGTTCAGATAGATCACACATTTCTTACTTGTTCTTACAGCCACAACTGGTTTCCAATCCTGCGATAGGCCTATCACCAGCTGCTTAGAATTGAAATTGTTTAATGGATAACTGGTGGTGAGCTGTAACGCAAATTCACAAGCCATCTTGTAATAAACTGAAGTTAAAGAGGAAAATATAAAAATTAACTTGTATTTCCCCCACTTTTGAACAGTTTATATATCCCACTTTCAATTTCGAAGTATAACCACTCAATGATATCACACATACAAGTGTCTGGTACGTTTTCCAGATTAGGATCAGACTTTATACATGTTGTAAAATGATTATTACTTGCTTTCGTAACTCTAATATTTTGAGGTGAATATCGATATAAGAATTTGCTAAATCCAAATTTGTCAATGTAATGTTTGGAAAAGAAGATATAAATTTTCTATAGTTGTCACTTGCCGAAAGTAGTTTCATGTAGTAAGCCATTATAACAAAAAAAATACTTGATGCTTAGATAACCCTTATTAATTTATTTTTAATTTGCTTAGGACTACCTTGAAGGAACGAAAGTCTAAACCTACTGATCAGTACGCTGTGTTTCACTTAATCAAGTTGAGCCCCCACCCTTTGCAGTTTAATGTGATTTACCAAAAGGTCCATTACCCCCTTCCAACAAATAAAACTACCGGCTAATCGATTTCTAATTTAGGTAAAATTATTAAAAAGCAAATAATTTTTTTTAAATAAACTAGATTTAAACAAGTGTAAATCATATATCAGAGATAATAGGGTTACAAAGGTTACAAGATAGCTATCATTATCTAAATAAGAGAGAAAGATTTATATTTAAAAGATTGTTGTTGTTCTTCTGAGTGGAGGGGGTAAAAAACCGATGTTTTGCCTACACACACTATAGGGCGGGGGCGGAAATGTGTCCTGAAACAGACAATTTCTAGCTACTACCGTGAATGCCCGAATACCAGATAAACCTTGTTTGGGTTAGCAATTTCCATGAGGATGCCCAAGCAGTCCCACACCATTCTTGAAGTAACTTGGTAGGAACTGATGGCTCATACTCAGCAGCCTGGCTGTTTGAGAAGATGATGACTCTGGGGTTATGTAATAACGAGGGATCGTCATCTTAATATCTCAATAGCACAGATAAATATTGCAATAGGCCCTGCCAGAAAGACTGTGGATAGTTTTCCTAGTAAAGCCTAGGCTTACCGAAATGTCACAACTGGAATTATTCCGCACGCTGCGGTTCATAACCTATTTCACATCCTGATGCTATCCGTATACCATACCTAGTCGCCAAAATTGTGATCTATGCTTCCAAGCCCATTGGTCCGATTTAAGAACACTGAAAGGCTTCTCGAAGCTGTAATTAGGATAATTGCCGCCATGAACATAGCTAATTCAGTTTTGCCTGACACCCGACTGCACTCTAGTAACTACTTACTTTCTCTTACTACTACCTACTATTAAGAAGAAATACTGATCATGTCAATTTGTCAAAACAGGATTTCACAGGAAATACCCTGTGAAATGCCCTTGTTTTCAGGTTCCCTGCATATGGAAAAATGTAATGACATGGCAAGGTCATAGCAATGTCAAACCTTCACAACACATAACAAAAGAAAGAATAATTTATAACTAGTTGGACTAGCAACGCGGAGATCACGGGTTCGAATCCAGCCGTGCTGTCCCTTCAAAACAATGGACCGCACTGGCCAAACAAATGACAAAACCCTAGCCGGCCGCTGTCTTCAGGCCGTCAATACTTTACATCAAAGCAAGCACCGATAAGCTGGCCACTGACCCAAATCGCTGGTCACCGAACTAACCAAGGTCGCACACTAGGACAGATGTCTTGGTGTGAGTGTTTCTAACACTAATATATAAACTTCGCCCCATTGAAGAGGGGAGGATTATACTTCAGTACGTCTTCAAGATCATTATACGAGCAGCAGTTCCGCGTCCCTATACAGTTTTTATTTATACTTATTTCCTTAGTTGTGCATCTTATTTATTTATTTTAATCATTCTAAATTATTAGTTATTTATCTCCTATTTATTTCTAAGTATTTCTTGTTATAGTTACCATTACTCACGTTTAAATTATTGTACAAATAGTCTATTTTTATAAATTCAGTGTTAATAATTCGAGCACTAACTTCCAAAATCTCTAAACTAACTTCCGCTCTCTTCAAGACATCTACTACATACCATAGGAATCACAATAAAGGATTCCACTACAAAAACATGTTTGTAGTGAACGGTGTATGTGTGTGTTTTTGTCTGTAATAAAATATTCCTTCTCTCTCACTCTCTATTTGTTTTATTACACGTATTTTTATACAAAGTATTACAACTGTTTAAAATTACATCTTTTTAGTTACAGTATATTTTATTTTGACTGCATTATATTAAATTTATTCTTTATTATTATTACTTTATTTAATTCTGAATTTAAACTTACTGATTCAATGTACTTACTATACTGTTTATTTTTACATCTTACTGAAAAAACTATTACAATTATAATGATGGAAAATCCATTAGTGTATTACATTATAGTCAAGCAAATATTAGTTTCACCTATTATGAGTATTGTTACTTTTTTTCAAAACAATGTTATTATATTATAACTTTCTTTATAATATGTTAGATAATTTATTAGTGTGTCATGTTAACTGTCAATCATTGGTTGCACATATTGATGAATTCCGTCACTTTTTCTCAAAACATTTTTATCATATTATAGCTCTCTCAGAAACTTGGTTAAAACCTCATGTTAGTGACTCAGTGGTAAATTTACACAATTACAATCTTATCAGATGGGACCGCTTGGGGAAAGTGGGCGGTGGTGTTGGCCTGTTTGTTCATTATTCGCTGCATGCTAAAATATTAGCTACTTCTCCAGAGCAATATTGTTCTCGTCCAGAGTTTCTTATAGTGGAAATTGCTGGGCATGCAGCTTCCAAATTATTATTTACTGTTTTATATCGGCCTCCTAAAATTGGATTTATTTCTGATTTTGAAAATATTTTTTTGCAATATAATCAGAATTATAAACATTTAATAATTGTGGGTGATTGGAACACTGATATGAATAGTGTTACATTTGATAGTAGTTATGTTAATAATTTCATATATGAGTGTAATTTATTTCTTGTTCCTTTCTATCCTACACATCACACATCTTACTCACACACTTGGTTGGATATCTTCATCGTTGATGACCCAGATAAAGTTGTGGAACATTCTCAGCTCCCGGTTTCCTTCCTCTCCAATCACGATTTAATTCAAATTAAGTATTCCTTTAAAGTTACTCGTCTACTCAGTAAAACAATTTATTTTAGAGATTTTAAACGTTTTGTTAGTGAAGAATACTTGGCTGATCTTCAGGACTGTGACTGGATTTCATTTTATCAATCTTTAGATATAGACAATAAAGTATATCTCTTTAATAAATTTGTTCTTGAAACAATGAATAAACATGCTCCTCTTTGTGCTGCTAACATTAGGCGACCACCTGCACCTTGGTTAACAGATGAAATTCGTTGTTTAATGCGTGATCGTGATAAGTTACGTAAGGCTTTTATTAGAACACGTAATGATGCTCTGTATTTGAAATACAAAACAAAAAGAAATCAAGTACAAAATATAATTAAAACGGCTAAACGTACATTTTACTCGAGTACATTTTCTGGCACAAATGATTCCAAGGTGATTTGGAATGAATTAAGAAAACTCGGTTTAATTAAATCTCGATCACGACAGAGTAACATACCTTTTACTTGTGATGAAATTAACAAATACTTTGCCAGCTTTGTTAATAACAATATTGCCTGTGATCTCTATAAATGGGCTCATTCAAACACAAGTTTCACTTACGAGCAATTTTATTTTAAACATATAACACTTGATACTCTTCTAGCTAATCTCTTTTGCAGCAAATCTAACGCTAAGGGTATTGATGGAATTCCTATAGACTTCCTAAAAAAAATCAATGCCTGTTATTATATCTCCGTTATTGGAGCTTTATAATTTTTCTCTAACATACTCAATATATCCGTCAATATGGAAACAATCTCATATTCGTCCTCTCCCCAAAATTAAACTTCCTTCCTCTTTGAACGACCTGAGACCTATAGCCTTACTTCCTGCTGTTTCTAAGCCTTTAGAAAGGATTGTTGCCAACAAATAAAAGAATATCTAAAAACTAATAATTTATTTAATCCATTCCAGTCTGGCTATCGGGAAGGTCACAGTACACAAACAGTACTGCTGAAAATAACAGATGATATTCGTTTGGCCATTGACAAAAGAATGGTGACTATTCTAGTGCTTTTTGATTTCTCTAAAGCTTTTGAATCAGTCTGTCATTCACTTTTACTTCATAAATTAAAATTATTAAATTTTCCTGATTCTACTTTGTCGTGGTTTCAATCGAATCTTTGTAGTCGAAGGCAGTTAGTGATTGGTAGCAATGAGGAAAGATCTTCTTGGGAGTCAATTAATTCTGGAGTACCACAGGGTTCTGTTTTAGGGCCTCTTTTATTCTGTTTATATATTAATGATCTGCCTAGTGTAATAAAATACTGTAAACATATGCTTTATGCGGATGATTTACAAATATATTTGCACTGTCTGCCCTCTGAATTGGAGTCTGGTATTGCCAGAGTAAAGTCTGATGTGAATTCAATCCTTAGCTGGACAAAGTCAAATTTCATTACATTTAATATAACAAAATCAAAAGCAATGATAATTGGCAGTAGAAAATATATAAATACAATTAATTTAGACTATATTTCCAAAATTACTGTTAATAACATAAATATACCTTATGTTACGACTGCGAAATGTTTAGGTGTGACGATTTCTAATACGTTATCTTGGAATAGCCATGCTAGTAATATTTGCAATAGTATTTATAAATCTCTATACCAGCTAAAACTCCATAAAAATATGTTGCCTATATCTCTCCGTAAACAGCTAGTTTGTACTCTCATACTTCCTCATTTTGATTACTGCTGCCTGGTATATACTGATCTTACTGCGGAACTTAACACCAAACTCCATAGATCACTTAACTCCTGTATCCGTTTTATATTAAATATTAGGAAAGACGAACATATTACACCACATTACTTTACTTTAAACTGGCTTACTGTTGACTACCGTAGAAAATACTTTATAGGTAATTTCATATACCAATTGTTTAGGACACAGACTCCAAAATACTTATATGACATGTTTACACAAAAAGCTGCACTAGACTTAAGAACTACAAGGACTGTCGATTCCAGACTTTACGTACATCCAAAAGGACTGTAACGTACCAAAATTCTTTTACTGCTGCTGCCAGTAGACTCTGGAACGACTTACCTACTGACTTGACCAACAAGAAATCACTGCCTAGTTTTAAGTTTTTTTATTACAATCATTTGTTAGAATTGTACAAAGGAGATTTTCAAGTTTGTATATAGAAGTTATTTTTTTCATTTGTTTTATATTATTATATTAATAATTATTATTACTATTATCATTATTTTATTAATTTATTATTAGTAGTAATTTTTATATGTGTAAATATTTTATACAAATTAAAAATGTAAATAGTAATTAAGAGTTTATTTCAGTTTAGTCTCTCAGATCAGAGAAAATATTTTTAATATTGTAAATTTTATTTGTTGCTCTTAAGGGACACAAGTCCCAGAGCATAATATATTCATCTTTCTTTCTTTCTCTCTCTTTCTCTCCATGGTATTACAGCCTTTTAGCGGATCCTAGCCTCCTCAATGAGTTTCCTCCAACCGTCTCTGTTTTTTGCAGCTGCTTTCCAGTTGCGGACACCCAACAGGTTCCTAGCATCACTGGAGACACCATCCTGCCATCTTAATTTCGGCCGATCGATTTTTCTTGAGCCACCTATTGCTCACTCGAGTAACTTTTTTGCAACCTCTGCTTCCCTCATTCTTATAACGTCACCTGCCCATCTTAGTCTGTTTAACTTTATAGTGCTCTCTACATCTGGTTCCCCAAACAATTCATACAATCCTAATTTTTCCTACTTCTCCTTCCTTCACAGGACCCTTGTTTTCAGGTTCCCTGCATATGGAAAACATGTTTATAGCGAACGGTATATGTGTGTGTCTATGTGTGTGTTTTTGTTTGTAATAAAATATTCAACAACAAAAAATCGCAGGAAGCTCAAACTTGGTATTCCATTTAGGACTTGATATCACCAAAGTTGAACTAAGGTTTTGAGCAAAATCCATTAACCGGAAGTTACTGAATGTTTTTTTTTCTTCAGGCGATATTCTCAAAAAACAACTCCAACGATTTTCTTTAAACCTTGTGTGCCATCTACACACATAAATGCGTATACTTTTATTTATAACATTTTTCACGGGAAAACTGAATTTTTTGGGAGGGTTCTGAATATAGTGTTATACTTTGTTCTCAAGTAACACTTGAATAAAATCTATGGTTTTTACCACCTTTATAATATTACTATACCGGTATTATGGATAGATCGAATTCTAATTTTGAAGAAAATCGGTTAACCGGAAAATACGACTTTGGAGAATAAGTTTTTTGAATTTTTTGGAATTTCTCGAAAACGGCTTAAACGATTTTCTTTAAACATGGAATGCTCACTGCACAGATACAATTCTACAACTTCTATTTAAAATATTTTCGAAAAAAAAGAATGATTTTATGGGGTTTATGGGGTCCTGTTAATTAGAATAAATTTAAATGCTACTACAAGCTTCAGTTGAAACAGAGAGTGGTCACTTACTAGGTACAATAGATCTACATGAAATCCCCAACCACCTTTTCTGTTACAGAAAGTATTTAGAGAAACTCGTGCGACTATTTGAAAGCAGATTTTTTTTTTAATTTTTGAAGAAGCCTTAAACCCTTTAATTAGCATACTGTTATCTCATACTAGAAAATTTCATTAGTTAATTTATTATTAATAAAAGTTAATGCAAATCCATTAAGCATGAATAGTATCAAATATTAAAGCTATAAGCAGCTTAAAACTAGCAAGCTGAAGGAAGCAGCTGTAGAACAGTAAAGTTGATTGAAGTGAACGTCATCAACTGCCCCACCATTAAGTATGTTTCGTATGCTGTCACTAGTTTTAGTTGAATTGACCACCGCTAGAGGAATGTTTAACTAAGAGCCTGAGGAGAGGACTAAGATTATTAAAAGATTGTAACTTAATTGTTTTTTTTAAAAATGAAATATTTCTAAAAGTATGAAAAAGTTTTATAAAGTATGATTTTATTATTTGCTTTTAATACTTGTATACTGTATTCTATTTGAAGGGCTAAATAACAGTATACATTTTTATACTGTGATCAGTGATCACAAAACTTATAATAGGAAAAAACTCGTCCGAAACACTCATACAACTTTCTCTTATCATTTCTCTTCAAAAATAATTGACAAATATTCTTTAACCTCGGAATTTTTACTAAATGTTAGTTGTCTGCAGTGTTTTACAAGTACGTTATATTGAAATATCAGGAGAATAATGCCTAATCTAAAGTTCTATCCAAAATTACTCCCCCCAAAATCCAATAAAATTCATTCAAAGAAAAACCTTCGAAACACTTAAAAAAAAACAAAAAAAACAACGAGAAAACTGAAAAATACCTTTCAGTATAGTCGCATTTCCTAAAACTTTCCAGATGATTCCTCTTGGCGATTATTCTTGGTGATTACTTGGCGTTATTTCATGGTTGAGCTTCGCGCTATTTTTTTTAATTTACTTATTTATTTCATCACAAGCACACATAACATATGCTGGTGACTTGAGCAAGCTTGTTACTTAGAATGGTCTCGTATGTCAGAGATATTGCAAAGACGCTGGTGAATAGGGCGTGTCGTGGTGACATGATGAGTGTGTCAGTGGTGAGTATGAGGTTTTCTTTTTCAACACAATTTATAACATAATATATTCAGTCTTAGGAATGTTGTTTACTCTGACAAGCAAACGTTAAAAATGTGTCAGGTAGTTAAAATATTAATAACTGACATCTTTGGTCCATATTTCCCGGGAAAATACCATTACATATAGAAAAACATGATTGGTCATTTAGGGGATTTTCTTAAAGCAGCAAATGGATACTAATATCAATGAAAAATTAAATTTTAGAGAGGAATTTTTAGATAAATCTTCCAAAACTTGCAGATAACTGAATACCCCTCCTCACTGTTCTCACAATCCCAAATATCAGGGCAGTATAAAAGATGAAAATGATATACAACTTACAAAATATATCTTCTGATTCTCCAATAAAATATATCTCCAATAAATAGATAAACTATAATGTATGTAAAATATATAATTAAAAAATAAAATAAAAACAAGGTGATAATAGATAAAAAATTCATTTTAATACTCACGGAGGAAGAAAAAAATTCAAGGGAATTAAGGGGCCTGGTCTACCCATCCTTAACTGCGGGGCAAAAAAAGGTAAAAGGCACGGAAGGTAAAGGGAGTATATATAGTAAGGTAGTAACAACAAATTGCACGTAAAAACGAAAAGAGTATTTTATTAAAACGATTAAAGCGTTAATAAATCATGTTCCCGCAGGTTGTGCCATGTATACAGCCCGCAGGAATACCATCCCCACCATATCATATACACTACTCTGTCCATGCCAAACAGGATGACATGCCCAGTCTCCTGCTGTTCGCCGTTTCCCTAACAACAGCGCGCGATTTAACCCGCCCTCTATTTCGAGCCCCCCCCCTCCTAGCGACACTTGCGAAAAAGCTCACCAACTCCACCAGCTCTTCCTTTCGCATAATTTATAAACTGAATATCGCTTTCTCTCTTCCAATCCTTTCACTCTCTCGGCCAACAACTCTTACCATTTCCTAGAGTAACTTCCCCTGTAAAGTTTTACAGTACGTAACGATATTTTATGTAATTTTGTTTTTAATTTCTATATAGTTACAAATCATAAGTTGTTAGTAATTAAACAACTCATCATTTTTTTTATCGTCTGATAAAGAACAAAGGTTTGGTCAAAGAGCCCCCTAGGCTCTCCCTATCACTTGTGTCCTCAATGGTGGCTCGATGTAATGTGGTCCTGGCAACTCAGCAATTTCATTCCATCCCTAAAAATCCCCAAACAAATACAAATTTTATACCGGGCTCCATTTTGAATAAGGATCTTTAGGCTGAATGAGATACTGTCCTCTCTCACATACAACTCCTGGAAGCCAGACAGACAATAATAAATATCGCTAGTATATTATTTTTCCACGAATTTCGATTTTTTATGTTTCTTAAAGGTATTCATATACAGAGTGGAAGTGTACCACCCAATTTCATCATCCGGCGTATCTGCGGCTATTGCAGCCTAATGTAATGAATCACCACTCATATTCACTAGACACATTGCCGTCGCGTATTTTGGACGTGTACAAATTGTAAGCCACACCCCACAAACTGTTCAACATGTCTCCCTACCTCAAGCTTGTAGAGAGGGTAAACTAAGGACCGCAACAGACGATATGCCAGTAAGAAGTCAAGGGCAGTAAGAGAAGTCCACTTTTGCATAAAAGGCAACTCTCTTTCTAATTCGCTCTCATTCAAATGCCATTCGAACAACCTTCAATATTCTCGCCCCATCACTCTACCAATCACTCCTGTCATTCTCTTCTCACGCTACCATACTCTCATTATAGAGAAATTATACAGTGTAAAGTACTTGCAAAGCTTAAATATATTCTCATACAATATAAACATTGGTCAGGAAGTCTAACTTATATCTCTACCTAAGTATCTCTTCTGTCCAATCTCTAAAATCATCCGCTACACTAACAATAAACAATTACATTGATGCCTCCAACTTTAGAACCTGCCACCTTATTTACTAGGACCTGCAGAGGTAGTTGCAATTAGTGGGTTTAGCGAAACCAGGACAAACTTTAGCCTCATCACTAGATTAGAATTATATTCTGTGTGGGTTGGAAAACAAGCACACACCACTGCGACTCCTATGGGTCTCACGCATATGAACAATCACCAACAAATTACACATACACACTTTACAGACGACTACATTCTGCGCACAAACACTAACAATATGGGAGTCACAATACATCTTTCTGCTCACAGTGGACTTGCCACATCCTATAATATTCAAGACCATTCCAACCGTTTGGAGACGTCATACCTCCCATGCGTATAGAGTATCATCAAAGGGAGAAAGAGAGAGAGAGTTTAGAAATGACTGAGGCAGTTTCATCCAGCTAGAGTCTCAGTTCATATCAATAATTAAAAAGATAATATCAATCTGTTAAGGTACTGAGACTTTTTCGATGATTCCTCAATATTCTAGATCCATGAGATTCGTTTTTTTCATATTCTTGGCTTACTGAAACCTGGTACCTTTGCCTGCAATAGTCTTGCCTTTGATCTTAGACCACGACAAAGATTATGTGTTGAACATAATTTCATGCATGCTTTTAATTGTCACACGTTATATCCATCGGTAGGGAAGCTGACGAGAAGGCTTTGGAATTTCGTCCAATGAGACAGCGTTACGACGAAACAGCAACATTCCAAGTTAATCTTGGAACACATTTGGATAAGGCAAGCGAAAGCTAAGGAGAATACCTATCTAGGACAGCCTCCGGCTCAATCTGAATTCGGGGTTACATTTACCTCTTCGGGGTACTATAAATGGAACAAGACTAGGAAATATTTTAAAATAAGACCTGAGACAAAGGTTTTAGAAAGCTAATCATTCTACCATATGGTAATGCTGTAAATAAAATATAGCAAATTATTAAATATTTTCCATATAATAATAATAAGTTTATTAAAAAAATACTTGTACATTAAAGAAATACATAAGCATATTTTTATCAAAAAACAAAAACTTAATACGGCAAGGAAATCCGTCTATGGTACAAATTTATAAACAACATAAAAAACTTCTACATAACAATTTAGCAATCAAAAAAAAAACTTTAGTACCATATTGCAATAATATAGTTCTACAGTAAAGAAAAGATAAACAAATTAAACAAAATTAATTACTTGTGAAAAATAAAAAAATTATATAGTATCTGGATTGCCAAATAAAACAAATTTGAAAGAGAAGTATTAAAAACATACCAAATATTATTCTTTCAAATTCAATAAACAAGTCGTAAATTGTTGCAAAATTGGAAAGAAAAAAACAAGAGAGAAAGAAAAGAAAAAAATATATAAAATAAAATAGAAGTACAGTTCAGGAAAACAAAATAAAATCAATCAATAACAAATAATAATATAATGGAGGCTCTTCAGTAATTAAATTCATTATTAATTATTTTTCTGTATTCCCAAGCAGAAGCGGCATATGTAATCAGGCGAGACCATTCTGGGCCATTCAGCAAGTCAAGAAAAAAATCAAACGAGAGAAATCTTTCTCCAAATACCGACAAACGATATGGAGCCAAGATAGGACATTGTGCGACGAAGTGAAACGTGTCTTCCTTCACCCTGTAATTGCAGAGAGTGCATTCTTCCTGATCGTCAAGATTATAAGGCTTGTGATTGAAGTTTAGCAGTTCCCCTCTTAGCTTTATCACCCACCGTATATCCGAAATGCGATTTTGTGTCTCCGTTTCACCAATCAGACTTGCACTCCTAACGTCATGATTGAGATGCTTAGAAATACTGTAACGCCGGGACGCTTGCTTCAAAACAAAAATTTCCTTCATCGGGAGATAATAGATTGAAGCTTTGACGGAAGAACCTCTCTTTCCGAGTTATCGAAATTCAGTGTAACTGCAGTTTGAGTGGCCAGATTTTCCCAGTCCGCAGCCCATGATATGCCTAATCTCTGAACCTCCTCAGCTACTACACGGGGAAACCTTGATTGATCCATACTTAGCACTTTATATATGTAGCGACTATTTAAAACCAAAGTATGAAAGAAAATAGGCTCAAAGCCAGTCTCTACATGAAGAATATAAGAAGGCGTAAAATTTGGCAAAGCAAACAACTTTCTTATGAAGAACCATAGAATCCTTTCTACTTCCTGAAATTCCTGTGATCCCCACACTTGGGCTGCATAACAAAGTATGGATCGCGACATGGCATTAAATATATGAAATTTTGCTTTCAAAGGTATCTGTGGTTGCATTATGGCACGTTTCCATATATAATTTTTCGCGTGTTTTGCTGAAGAGGATTTTTCCAAGAAATGTGGCTTCAAAGTAAGTAAACAACATTCCCAAATAAACATAACGGTTTACGACTTCTATTTCTTGAGACCTGTAAGTCCAACGCTCTCTAGCTCAAGCTTACCTCGATTACGAAAAGCAAGTACCTTTGTTTTACTGAGATTCACATTCAGGTTCCACCTCTCACAGTATTTTTCGAGTTTCAAGATATTTTTCTGTAAAGCGATTGGATTCTCAGCGATAATTACTATGTCATCTGCATACAGAATAACCTTAATTAATTGGGATCCTACTTGAATCCCCTGTTCCAATTCGTCTTCTAAATCATTTATATATAACGCGAAAAGGAGGGGGCTAAGTAAGCAACCTTGCCTTAATCCACTAGCTACAGTAAATGATTCGCTTTTACCAAATGACGTCCAAACCGAAGAAGTCGATCCACTGAACATATTTTTCAGAGTTGTTACAAATCTTGAAGAGATTCCAGCATTATATAGTTTCAAATATAGAGCATCACGATCGACTGTATCGAATGGAGTCTTTAGGTCCACGAAAAAAGCATAAAGTTTTCTTCTTTGATACAAACGCTTTTTAATTAAATTATATAAAACAAAAATACAGTCAGTCGTGGAGTATCCTTTTCTGAAGCCAGCCTGGCACTCTTTCAAAATCTTATTTGCGTTAACAAACATTTCCAGTATGTTTAAAAGAAGACCAGAGAATAGTTTACCTATACAGTTCAGAAATGACAAACCACGAAAATTTCTTGCGTCAGATATATTTCCTTTTTTAAATACTGGGAAAATTATTGATTCTTTGAAGCTAGAAGGAATGCAGCCTGTAGCATAAATTTCATTAAAAACAAGGAGAAGCTGCTCATGATACTCCAAAGGCGCATTCTTAAAGAATTCGTAGCTTACCCTATCAATTCCTGGTGCTTTATTATTTTTGGCTTTCTCTAAGACTATATTCAATTCATCCATTATGAAAGAGCGATCCATATCGGCTGAGTTAATTAACGGAGGGGCATAATAATTCAATGTGCTAGTGGGACGGGACGGACATAGCAATGTTCTAAAATGAAGAACCCACTCACCTGCAGAAATACCAGTATAGACCATATGATTAGAATTTCGAAAAACATTCAAAACATCCCAAAAATCTTTACTTAACTTGACACTTCTAAATCGTTCCAACAAGTTTCTATAATATTCTGACTTTTTTGAGGTTATTATTTTTTATAATTACTATTGGCTTCGAAATAAGCTCTTTTAACAATTTGAGATGAACTCTTACGGCAAAAATATAACAACCTTCGCGATTTTTTTCTTGCTTTGTGACAATTCCAATCATACCACGGCTGCTTAAATATCCGTTTCTTGTTATCATGTTCTCGATGCCAAAAAGCCGCCTTTTTAATACAATCAATCAGAAAAGATATGGCATTCTGAGGGTCATACTGTTCAAGATTGATAGATTGCTGAATCTCATTAACAAGTAACTCCTGATAACGAACCTTGTTACCATTATTCCACCTTATTTGGGGAGGCAAAGGATAAATTTGTTCATCAACAGCCACTGATTTTAAAGAAAAAGTTATTGGAAGATGGTCAGAGAATGTCTCACTCTTTATGGAGAAATCGATTATGCTTGGAAGGGTATTTAGTGACACACAGCACAAATCAATAACTGAGCTGCCAAGAGCTCCTATATACGTAAAGTGTCCTTCAGCAGCACTTTTAGAACGACCGTTCAATATAATCAGGCCGTGCTCATCACATATGTTAACAAATTTATTCTCTCTTGCATTTGCCACACTGTCTTTAGAGCAACGGATAAAATCAAATTTCTCTGAATCAATAGGCAACTCATTACTTAATTCTTGGAGTAAACCAATTCTAGCGTTCGTGTCACCTACAATGAAATCAGCTTCAGATATTTCTGCAACTAAATCAATAAATTCATTAAATTGCTTCTCCCAGAAAGAGCAATTTAAATAAATGGGAATGATATAATACTCAGAACTACAACTGTTAACGCAAGAAATTATTAATGAATCCCCAATTTTTATAAATTTAAATCTCTGTTTTAATTTCTTTTTAATTCCATATAAAGCCCCTCCACTAGGTCTCCCATATTTATGTTGTTTTGATGCCGCTATCCAATTAAGATTGAATTCAGAAAAATATTTATCAAAGTAAGCAGAACAGCTACCATTATCATTTACATGAGTTTCAAAAAGAAAAAAAACATCAAAAGATTTAATAAAAGAAATAAACGAAAAATCTCCTATCTTATTATTAAGGCCTGCAATATTGTAGGATAAAAAATTAATAGAATTTAATTTATGCAGATTACCATAAGTTGCCAATGAAGTAGTATTTTGCCGGCAGACGGATAATTCTCAAGTTTTATTTTTAGTAGATGTAGACTGTTTGCGCACTGGTGATACATAACGGTTGGCTCCCATGGTGGCACTGCGGGGATGATCCATTAGAAGTCCGTTGATAAACACAGAGAGGTCCTGACCCACTATCTCTTTTAATTTAGCTGCCCCCAATTCCTCGTTGTAGGTAAGTCCCATGGAATCTTCCCAGGAGAATAAAATAACATTGACAATTATTTTGTCTAACCTAATGAAACACTTGAGGTTGCTATTCTATCGACGGAGTTCCCATCGCAGGCGAAACAAATTATGCCTTCGCCTACGAATCTTGAGTGAATAGTCTTGTTGAATTCTCCAATCAGTTCCCTTCAAGCAAGATGACTGCCTTAAAACTGCCCATTTGTCATAATTACGAAGAAATGATACCAACACATGCCTCTTCTTCATAGCTTTGTTCCCCAGAGGACGTACTTCTACGATCTCTAACTTATTTTTAATTTGCATCACATTTGAAAAAAACTCATGTACAATATCAAAAAGGTTATCCTGATCAGTGAATGAGAGACCTTTTATAATTAAATTATTTTTACGAGAATTATTCTCCAGTATTTCTAATCGCTTTTGTAAATGACGATCATTTTCCTTTAAATATTTTATTTCCATTCTCAGAGACTCATTTTCTGTTTTTAAACCTCGCATTTCTTCCCTTAATGAATTAAAATCATCCTTTGTCGGCAATACTGCCAATTTTGAGTCCATCATTTTGCCCATGGCTAACAATAATTCATCATTACCTGAACTGCTCATTTCATCAGATTTTCTTTCTGAGCTAAACTTCTTATCAGGTTGAGAAGACAGGGATTCAGGAGAACTCCTACTTCGCTTGAAAGGAATAATGCTCTGGGTGTTGAATTTGATGAAGTATTAAGCGCCAGAAATGAATCTATACGTATTTTCCATATAATAAGATATAAATAAGCACTCTAGAATTGAGTAATAGATATAATAATCCAGACGTCTGAGGCAAAATAAAACACCCGCAAATAACAGATTCTCTCTCACCTTTTCTGCCAGTTCATGCCATTAATGAATCAAAAAACTAATTAAGTTTGTGTGTTAGTTTCCCTTTGCTAAACTTAACTAGTAATTTAAGTCCGGTTTCAATAAATAAACAATTTAGGTTCAGTTTCTTAGACTGTGTAATTCTAATACATATTGAATCACTACTGATTTGTATTTCTCCCTTATTCTCTTTCTGTTTTATAAGAGATTCCCAAGAAAAATGAATCTCTATTTGATGAAAATTACAGCTTGTAACTGAGAAACAATTATGTTTATTATGGTATGAGCTAAAATATTACTCACATATATATTACTGATTACTAAACCAGGTTCTTTTATTTTGTATGCCAAAATATATGAAAATAACGCTAATATTTGTTCGGAGCAGGAGCTTCATTTATTAAAATTATAAAAGAAAACGCGAATGAAAAACAAATTTTTTTATTACATTAAATTTTAAATAATCTTTTGTTTTTTTTTTAAATGAAAATTTCTCAGTATGTAAATTACCAGTAATTAATGATTTTTATTAATTTTATTTATTCATTCGCTTAACCGGATGTTTTGAGATCCATTGAGATAATTTTTAGCCAGTATTTACATATTTACATTAGTTCATTGTAACATTTGTTTAAAAAGAAACTATATTTAAATGCATTCTTTGGCAAAACAGCTGTTTAACTTATTTAACTAATAAGTACATTGTAGACAGTGTTTATATGAAATTGGTTTATAAAACAAATTACTCACAAGCATGACACATTCTTAGCACAAAAACAATCAATAACTAAAAAGGAGACTACATGAGAAATCGCCACACCATATTCTAGCAATGGAGAACTCCTCCAGACTGTTACGGATTTCGATTATTTAGGGACAATAATTATTAATCGGGATGGTAGATTTGGCCAACAGGTTTTGAATAGAATAAATAAGGATAACGGCGTATTCTACCAAACAAGCCCCTCTCTTATTGGAAAGCACGAATTGAGTCTTGACTCTAAATTGGTACCATCAAAGGGTATTTTTGCCTGTGCTTATTATGTTGTTGCAAGTTGTACGGTGTTGGAGAAATATCCAGTATGGGAAATGAGCTTTCTGAGGCATGTTCTGGGCAAAAATAGGAGAAAGGGGATCAGAAATGCGCGAATTAGAGAGGACCTCCAAGAGCAATCAGCGCGACAAACTTTGGAGGCCCGGCAACTGGCATTGAATGGCCACGTGAAGGAAATGCAAGATGGACACAAGGCCAAACAGTTCTGGGTGTTAGACTTACTGGCCAGAGGCAAGAGATAGGCCTCGTACAATTACAAGGAATACATAGAAACATTTAAATATCTTAAATGAATTTTCCCAGAGAAATGTTTTAAATAAAAAGTATCTCTTTGTTTGTGTAGTAAATATAACTTGCCTGAAACAAATCGTTGCTACAACTTCAACCTTTGTTTGAAAACTAATTTTAATGGAGGTTTTGAGGGGATGGATGAAATAAGACTTTCCTGTAAAGTCCCAGTTTTGTGAATTATACGATCCTATGATCTATTAATGTTAAAGTTGCTGCCCAAATTTTGAGTTTGTTCAAAATCGGTTGATCGGAAGTGTGATTATACCAACCGTTTGTGTTATGGCATTTTCTGGCATTTTCTCGATAAATATGGCATTGAGTTGTTTAAACTTGGTACACTAACTAAACACATAGCGACATATCATTTTTGTTTGAAATTTTTTTTCCATATAATAGATTTTAGGAGTTTGGGAGAAGCTGAATGGACCGCTTCTCTCAAGAATAAATTTTATTAAATTTATAATCTCAGTTAAATTTAGTAAAATATTCCAACTGAACAAAGTTTGTCAGTAATAAAAAAAACTATATAAATTGCAGTAGAGAAAGTCGTGTGAGCGATTCGCACCATATTTTTTTTTCAATTAAATTAGTTTTTTAATTGCATTTAGTTAGGTCCTATGAAATCATTTTTTTTAATTAGGAAATTTTGCTTAGAAGGTACTGCTGTGCAGGAGAGAATGTTGTAACTTCTTGAGTTGGGGGTCGCTTCAGAATTTCCTAAAACAGAAGTTGTCTAAAACGTATTTCTCTCTCTCTCTCTCACTGCTGTTAGAGGAAGTATTGTAACGAATTGAGTCAAATTTTCGAGTTTTCACCAGAATTACACATTGTGGTTCTCTGAGTCCAATAAAGTGGTATTTGGAAATGGTCTGTGTGAGTGTGAACAGCACAGCTCAAAAACGAAAAATATAGCTCAAATTAAATTCCATTTGGGTATCACCATGGGATTTTCAACATAAACGTACCTGTCGAATTTCCTCAATCGGAAGTACCACTAGTACCATCGATGTTTGTTTCGGAAGTACCACTTTACTGATTAGATTTTTCTGTCTTCCAATATTCTATTGAAAACGGATCCAAAGATTTTTTTCAGACAAGTTATATTTACTACACAAACAAACAGATACTTTTTATTTAAAACATTTCTCTTGAAAATTCATTTAAGATATTTATGAAGTTAGTGTACCAAGTTGAAAGCAAATCGTTGGAGCCGTTTTCGAGAAAACTATAAAATCTAGAAGAAACATTCAATAAAGTGGTATTTCTGGTACCGACTATACCCTCATTGTACAGGATCTTTTGGCAGAACATAGACGAAATATCGAATTTGAATTTTTTGCGAGTTTCCATATTTAAGTTAATACTGATCAATACAATGTACAGATCAATTTCTAAAAACCACTTTTTCGTATTGACGGAACCTCAGGATTTGTATTTCCGGTGATAATTCATGATCGAAAATCGGACACGATCATCACGACAATCTACCATTAAGAGGAAGTAAAAATTTCCTAATCAAATTCTCCTTTTTTTGCAAAAACTTTCTATTTAATGAAAGCGCTATAATTCAGGTTAGAATTGCGGCAAAATTATAATAGAGCTGCTTGAGAGAAAGAGAGAGCGAGAGAGAAAGCAATCACACAGTTTTCCTTTGTTTCCTTTTGATGTCCCTTTAACTCCGTCTTGCCTTTGTCAATGATCTGCTATCGACAGGTCCAGATATAAGCACGTGGAGCTTTAGGAGATGCTGAAATATTACGCTTGTCATAAACATAAAGCTCAATCGAAGTGAATGTTTAAACTTCGATTAATCAAACAGGATTCTATACATTGTAAACTTTGAATAACTTGAAATTAAAAAAAGAAGTCAAATTTGATAATCAAACGCTTGTTTACAATCATTCAGAAAGATTACAACTTCAAAAACAATCTGAAGTTCTGTTTGGTCTCATAAATAATGTTTACACAGTTTACATTTAAGAACGAAGCAAATAAGAGAAAGTACTACATTAATCAGGTCAATTAAATCGAGTTTCGGCCAAGAATGTGATTGAAACTTTTCTTTCTATAGCCTTACTGAAATGACACTTTCCAATCTAACTTATATATACAACATTAAAAACTGATATTACTTATATAAAAATTTCTGTCCGTTTTACTACCTTTTCCTGGTGTAAGAGAGTTGTATATTCAAACCGTTTCAGACTTTCACAAACGAACTTTGCAGGCTTTTCTTCCGATAGAATGATGAATCTTTTGTTTTCGATCATTCTTACAGTATCAGGTTATCTTCGGGAAAATGGTTAAGATTGGGTCCGCCTGGTGTGATACTTGATAATTACCTCCGGTGTTACACGGACGGTTCCAGAATGGATAGTAGGCCTGGAGCTGAGGTCTATTTTGAGACCGAAAGTCACTTAGCAGAATGGACCACTGTTTTCCACATTGAAATTGATGCTTTCTTTATTGTAGTTTGGATGAGGGGTACGTAACACTAACTAAATATGGACAGTTAATCTACGTTGAAGGCGCTGAGTTCATGTGCCTTCACTTTCAGGTAAGAATCCGTATGGTCTAAAAGACTGGAAGAGCTTTCTTCTTTGAAGGTGCTTTTAGACTGGGTACCAGGTCATATGGGAATTCTTAGGAATGAGGAGGTGGATAGCTTTGCCAAATTAGGCGCCTCTCCCCCTTTCATTGGTTTAACTGTTAGTGTGTCTTCAGACATATCTTCAGTTTTCCAGTCAAGGTTGGCTTCACAGCATTCATTCCGACAGTAGGGTGTCGACACGCTAAGATATTCATTAGGACAGGGCTATTAGTGAGACGTTGCTGTATCTTTTACGGAACTCAATCAGGCTCCTAGGTTGAATCCCTTACTGGACATAGTGGTTTAAGGAGACAACTCTACGTAATGGGGCTCATGCCGGATCCCTTTTGTAGAGTCTGCGAGACAGAGGAGGATACAACATCATCTTATGACAGATGGCTCGGGTTGTGAGAAATTAGGTTCAGGACCTTTGGACGGAACAGGATGCTTAGGCTATTTCCCTGTAAGGTTCATTGTCCAATTTGTTCGGACTGCAGATTATCTTAGGTGGGTTGGTCCCGAGTCTGGATATTTGTTCTAGACCCGGTTTGTTGTTGTTTTTCTTGGGGTGCTATAAGGGCCCAGTGGAGCTTTGGATAGCGTACGGGTCCTTCCAAAGGAATAATAATAATACTAATAATAATAATAATAATAATAATAATAATAATAATAATAATAATAATAATAATAATAATAATAATAATAATAATAAAACATAACACATATTACACAAGCAATTCACACAAAAATCTAGATACACAGACAAAAATTCTACAAAATTATCTTATTTATCATGTACACTATACAATAGTAATTCAGTGATCGCAACATTGGCTATTCAAGTGGTCCAAATGTACCACCAAATGCCAACATATAATGCAGCCAATGAAATGTTACCATTCCTTCCAATCACAATCATGATAGTCTCTCCAATCTACTAATAGTTTCAAGTTAAGTGATCAAAGCACTGTAGTCTTGAATACTACTTAATGGTTTGGTTTGGTTACTTTAAAGACAGAGTGGACTGAATCGGTTGATGAGTTGGCCGGTCGGGTCTGGAGAGACTATTCGTATTTACTTCAAATTAATTTATGGGAAATAGGTTCCTTTTAATTTGATGTAAATAAAAATGTAAAACTTCATTATCTGTAGATCTCAATAAAATTCAAATATTATTTGTAATTCAAATCAAAATTATTAATTCAATCAAAAAATAAATTGATGGTAATAAATGATTAAGAATAAAAAAAGGACGATGAAGCGGAGACTAGATTAATTAATAACAATATTAGAAAACACCTACAATAAATAAATAAAATGACCATTTAAAGTAAATCAGTAAATGGCAAACTGAAAGCGAGATTATTTTTTTTTAATATTATAAACACAAAAATCATGTTTAGAAAGAATGGAAAAAAGTTTTATAAAGAAACTAATATAAATGAGAAATGCTTCAACAGAATGGAATTGATGATAAATCTTTGTCAAATACAACCACCAAATGATGATGTAGAAAATTAAATAATGACAATTAATGATTGGTAAATTACAGTGATCGATCACCAATGTGATGGTGATGAAGGAAAGGCATTGCTAAGTATTTTTACCTCCCATGCGGTGGACCCGGGTTCGAGTCCAGCTGTGCTACCCTTAGATTTTTTCTTCCTAGGAGCCTATTACAGCTCACTGTCCGGCGATGGCCAGTGTTGTCTGTAGCGAGGGAACACTGTCCGGAGGCCGGCAGTGCACTGAGAAGGCTCCGGGCGCCAATGACCATAGAAGTTGATGCGCCTTAAATTTAAAAAAAAAGGAAGTATTTTTACTAAAAAATTAGGTCACTAACATACATACCCTCGTCCACCATTCATCGCATAACATTGACACGCCCCGACCACTACTACCATGGCAAAACGTCACTGGCATGGTAATTACACTATTAATGAGGTGCCCAGTTGTTCAGTCAAAGGTGAGTCCAAAGCCACATACAGAAAAATACAGGGGGGGGGGTCATTCGAGGGAGTAAAGAGACTATGAATATGAATTCCTATAATTACAACTCCTGGTTTCTAACCGGATAAATAATCTGAAATTTACTTCTGAATTCTTAAGCATTGTGGTGAAGGTAGTATGAATCATGCGAACCCTTACACGAGGATGATCAATTGAGAAGTGGCTGGGACAATATTTGTGTCAGTTTTACAAGGTGTGAGACGACCAATCGAGATTTCCACTCCACGAATTGAAATTCGTATTTACTGATTCGTATCCAACTTAAACAGGCGCGATCCTGAAAAAAAGCGTCACGGTTTACATAGAGAAGAGGGTCTTCTCTTATTCCAGAACAATACTCGCCCACATAGTGCACAATTAATGCAAAGAAACTGCCAAAAAATAAGGCTGGGGAATTCGATCTCATATGTGGCCTTGCTGCAAGGATCTCGTATAATCAGATGCCGGGAATCGAACTGGGCAATTCCCTGTTACAAGTCCATCTACATCAATACCCGCCTCTTAAAATTACAACATTGTTTACTTATTTAAATGAGTATCAAATTATACTTAGTTGAAACCGCAACACATTCTAATCAAGACCATCATTCTTGCTCTGTTGCTATGACTTTAAGTTTCTAAGTCCTCTTACTCTTTCATCTAAGTAAGAAATATACTTCTTATCCAGAACATCAAATTAAAGTAATAATAAATAAAAATGGATTACAACTCCGAATTGTTATAATATCAAGTTTTATGAGGTTTTTTGTTTTTATTTTAAGTGCAAAGTTATCTAAGAATTCTTAATAAAACTATAAAAACTGAAAAGCTGAAAGAAATGAAGTAACTTAATTACTGCCTCATATTTTAAATTATAACTTCTTAATTATTATGGTGGAAAGGTTTGAAAGCGGGGAAATTTCTACGGAGAAAAGAGTTTAGATGTTTTATAAATTCATAAATGAACCAAAAAAAAAAAAGCTCTAGAAAACTAGAAAAATACATCTTTTCTTTCTCCTCATCATTTATTACAATCCTAATAAGTGAATTTTCCTCGAATATGGTATTTTTACTGAACATTTAGTTGGTTTTAATAATTCAGATTAATTTAGTGCTAGAGAGTCAACACCATAATGCTAACATAGGAAAGTGAATATATTAAATACGTCAGCTACCACTTTTATCAATCCCATAAAACTAAACAATAAGTTCAAAGTAGCAGGAGATCTCGAGGATCACACAATAAAAATACACTTTTTTTAAGATTATCCGACGTTTCGACAAAGTTATTGTATTCTTCAGGAATAAGAATGAAAAGCGAGTTACAAGGATTACACATGATTTTCTAATAAAAACACACAAAACAAAAAAATTAAACAAACTTGCAACAAAGAGTTACTTCTGGGATGATGTAGTTCAGTATTACATTTCAAGTAACTATTTTTTGCTAGTTTTGTTTAGTTTTTTGTTTAGTGTGCTTTTAATATGAAAATTATGTGTAATCCTTATTAATCGCTTTTTATTTTTATTGCTGAAGAAGACAATAAATTTTCGAAACTCGGATAATCTTAAAAAAAGTGTATTTTTATTGACCGCTCCTCGTGATCTCCTGCAACTATAATCGAACGGTGGAGAACCATTGTTATATTCAATCAGATTAGAGGCAAACCTAACAACATAAATCCCGCGAAAACCCTTAATAAAAACCATTTATCCCGGGAAAATATTTCGAATAAAACGGATCGGATTGGTGCGCAATGTGCGAACAAGACATCGTCTAGAAAATTGCGAGGAAAAAAACAAAATGGAAAAAAAAACGTTCAGTAAATGTTGCACTTCCGAGTGAAAGAGAAACTTTCTTGTTAGATGTGAATGTGGCTAACTAATACAGAATTTTAAATTTAGGTTTCAATGATTTTTTGTTACTGTTCATTTTTGACTTGTTTTTGTTCACACACACACACACACACACACACACACACCATTCACTAAAAAAACTTCTTCCGTATTCAGGAGGCCTCAGAACATGTATTTCGAAAATCTGATGGATGTGATCGATCTTTCTTCTTACGCAATAATAGAAAGTAAAAAAAAAATTCTATAACTTTGACAGAATTTTCATAGGACTTTTTTTTTTAAAAAACTTTCTCAGAAAAAAACAATTTCTTCTTTTAAGAGCTGGGAGAGGGTCGTTTCATGACGTTTCCTCTAAAAGTAGCCATTTCAATATTCACATTTATGTTTTACTGAAATAGTATTAATACTATAATGTACTAATTAATTTACAAAAATCCAAATTGTGAAAATTTCATAAATTTGTTGGAGCAATTGGTAAAAGATAGTGTCCCTAAAATTGATTCATGTGATTTTTTTGTTTGTTTTAATTCGGTAAATTAAGAAACTGGATAAACGTTAGATAGAGTTTTGGTAGAAATATGTTAGCGGAAATGAAAAACGTTATATAAGCATTAAAATTTGAGTTCTGTAAAATAAACGATAGGTACTGCTGTATTTAAAATGTAATCAAAAGTTGAAAGTAATTAACAAGTATATCTAAGAGAAATGGCAGGAAACCTCAGGGCAAGTGAGTGGGCAGCTCCCGTACTGGATACAGGCGCTGTTCGTCCTCTCTACAAGGCAGTCACGAGAGACCACCAAACGAACGATTGGCTACTGAAACTGTTCAACCAACTGTATTATAACAAATTTTACCATACAGAAGAAATAAATGTGCGCTCGGTAGAACAGGGGTAAAAAAACTGTACAAGGATAAAGAAAAAGCAAATATTGAGTTTAAAAATAAAAATATTTAAATAAGAAAGTCATATTTGTGTTCAAAGTCAATAAAAATAAGTAGAGCGTAAACTTATTTAAAAATATTTCAAAACTTCATTTAAATTACAATTAGAGAAATTTATAAATTTATTAGCTGCATGGTTTTAATAAAATCCCGGCCATAAATAATTCATCAGCAACATACAACAAATGGTGCAAGCGGGTCTTCGGCCCACCAAGACTGCAAACTAAAGAGAGTTATTTGTTATTATTGTTTTTATTTTATTTATTTCTGATTTTTACATAAGTAAAATGCAGAGAGTTCGGTTTGAAAACTGCAGAAAATAAATACATAAAGAAAAGTACATAGACGAGAAAAGCTTGGAAGTCAACTTATATAATACTAATACTGATCATAGTAATAATGATAAATTAGAATTATAGCATTATTAATTAATTATAGAATTATAGCTGTGAACTTATAACAATCAAACTATGGAAAGTTAGAACAGCAGAAGTAATATATAAAAAACATGAAAAATTATGTAAAACAGACAAGTATTTATATAGATAAACTACCATGTATGCATCACTGGACCAAAGCTAATCCAATAGTTAGCACTTTAGTTAGAAAATAATAGAGATTAACAACATGGTTGGCGTGTTTTGGATTTAATACAATACAGATATCTTGTTTGTATACACTTATTTACTTCTCGGTTCTACATAAAATGGACAAACAAAAAATATATGATTTAGATCATCAAATGAATGATTTAATCACAGAGGGCAATAGTATTCAGTGTTAGTTCTATGGTTGGCATTATTAAAGTACAAAATTAGTTGTTTGCTGGGAGAAACTCTGATTTGGTTTAACAATCTTATTCTATCTATTGGTAAATCTAATGTCAAACACGGCTGAACTGAATTTTTACAAAACAAATTTTTGTACAAAACATTGTACTGAGAGCAAAGCGCTCTATTTACATCTTATTCGTAGAGCATTTTTTTATATTTATTTAATATTTCTTTTTTATGTTTCAACACTAAATGGGGATCTTGCTCAGCTCACAACCAGCCAAATCCCAAATCAGATATTTTCATATTTTCTAATTGACTGGCCCAGTAATGTTTGACTTCACTAGTGGAGGACTCATGTACGGATGGCATTTTATTAAAACAAATTTTAGGTAATCTATTGTTGCACATTAGTAAAATTTTCAACTACCGATTAATTGTAAGTTTCAAGACTTGTAATTTTAGCATTATTGTACCTGTTTCTAGTCTAATTATGTAACCTGGGGTTTGAATAGGCCAAAAAAACAGGGATTTGTAAAATTTAACCAGAATTTTTTCTATATTGTCTAAATACCTTAATGACCATATTTCACATGAATCTAATAAAACTGAGCGAATTAAACTAATTTTTATTAATTAAACTATAAGAGGGTTATTTGTAATAAAATATATATAATTGTTTTTAAATCAATAAAGTACATTCATGATTTAAATAAATACAATAACAAATTAAAAAAAATTAACATTTCTCTAGTAAAACATTTGTAAGGTAATGTGATGATTTCATGCGCATTTTGTCGAGCCCTACAGATGTGACCAGTTGGTATGTCTCAAACTGGGATATTAATAATTACATGGAGCAAAAAGTCCTAAGATTTTGGAATACAAGCGATAAAGATAAATTTTAACCATCAACTTAATTTCATATGAAAAACTTCCATTCTAAGTAGGTATTTGATGATAGCCATATAACGATCAGAACAGTAAAATATAGTTACAATCATATTTACAGGCACAACATACAAAGCCTATTTTTGATATTCAAGACCATATAAAGTTACACAGAAGCTTCAAGACCATATAAAGTTACACAGAAGCTTCAAGACCATATAAAGTTACACAGAAGCACATAAAGCTCAACTCAAAAAAAAGCAATTGCACCCTTTATTTTTACCAAATTTATAAAGGAACATTTGATAAGGACTTCATCTCATACAACGCAATTAGTAAAAGAAACACATAATGATGACAATGACGTGAAAACAAAGAACCCTTATAACAAAAGCCATTGTTGCCAACAGATGGTAAGGTCTTATTACATCAGCTGGGGATGGCCAGGTGGGTGGCGGTGGGGGGTGTAGCGCTGAAGATTAAACAATTTCAACCAGCCAATCTTTGCTCCCCAAGGAGGGTGGTTAATATACCAGTTTATGATATCCACCAGATAAAGCTTAATCGAATTGCTATAGTGAGTGACTGCAGATACTTTGCATCTTTAATCTTGTTATATCTACCTATAATGCAGACATAGTATTACATCAAAAATCAATGGGAAAAATAATGAAACTAAACTAATTTTACCGAAAATTCACAGAATCTCCACCCCAACAGCCAACATTTAGAAAGTGAAGATAAAAATATCTTTTTAAAAAAAATCTGATTTGAAACCGTGACAAATTTCCCTTACCATAATTCACATTGTTTAAATGACAAATTTTTATCAATCTTGTAATTTTTACTGAATACTCTCGGCCACAAAAAAGGGACACTTAGTTTTTCGTTAATAAATAAATAACACTTATTGCAACATCTATTTTTAATACTATTCGCTAGCTAAATAATATCGTGAAGTGTTAATTTTTTTCACTAACTCTTGATTTGGATTGGTGTAAAAAATAGCAAACGAAAAAACCAAATTTTGATAACTTTTCTTAATTTTTCTCACCTACTACTTGGTATTGCCTTCTCGGGCGAAACTAAGGGTATGTCCACACCTGTGCGCTTTCCTCTTCCTCTTCCCTTTCAACTTGCGCTTCCTCTTTCCACTTCAACATGCGTTGCGCATGCCTTTCGAACATGCCTCTTGAGGCATTCAATTTGTTGTCCACACTTCATCCGTTCAGTGTGCGATGGATTCAGAAGCGGCATTAGGTATTTGTGCAGGTTAACCGTTTGTGAAAAGTGCAAGAAAAAGAAAAAACCAGCGAGCCCTCATCTTATGAAACCATTTGCAACTGACCTTAATAAGGGCTCGACGAAAAGAGTATTTAATTGCAGGCATCGAGAGCAAGGAGAATCGTTGAATACGCTTTTGGGTTGATGGCGCCAGCGCTCAGAATTTTTCGTAAGCCTACAGAAATTACAGTTATTGGGACTGTGGTGGATATAGTGTTAACTTGTCTTCTGCTTCATAATTTTCTCCTGGCGCAGCCGGATGCAGCAAGGCAGTATTCACCTCCTGGAAGTTTTGATCACGAGGATGAAAGCACGGTGAAGTTATTTAAGGCACATGGAGAGAAGTTACGTCCAGTGATAATGGTATGAGAACTCTACAACAAGTACCACGGAACAAGCATCACTTTTCGCACTTTTGTTGGCATATAATTTTGAATTTACATCCCACATAACTGTTTGAAGACGATAATCTTCTATAAAATCAAGTGTCTCTTGATTACAGACGTAATCAGAAATCTGCTGTCGGAGATATTATTAATTAATAATAATAGTTGAATAATATCAATTACTAATAAAATTATTATTAAAATAATAATTAAATAATATTTAAAATTAATTACATAATATATAACCTTTACAAATATCACACAGCACGTAGCGAGATCAACAAGACGCATAGAATGTTGAACGAAAATCCAAGCAGTTGGATTCACGTGCGCTGTGGTTGCTTCTTGAAAATAAAGGCCCATTCAACTTCCATGAGGTATGAATAACGCATACCTCTCGTTCATCACACCGTGCGCTATGACGCATGCCTCTCCTGAAAGAAAAGTTGCACCAGTGTTGGACATACCCTAAGGGCGGAGAATTGATGCAATCTGGTTTGAATAGTCTTTTGTTGAACGGCATTCCATTCTTCTTGTAGGGAAATGCGGAATGGTTGCCGAGTAGTTGGAGGTTGACCATAAGCTCTAACATGCCTCTTGAGCATGTCCCATAGATGTTCTACAGGATTCATGTTCGGAGAAAGTGCAGGGCCAATTGAAATCATTTCGAAAAGACTTGCACCAAGAAGCGGGTGACAAGTCTAGCCTCTGTGTGGTTAGGAGTTATCATGCATTAGCATGAAACTGCCCCGTATAAATGAAACAAATGTTATGACTGCCTTAAGAAGAACTTCTTCAATACAGCGCTTCTACAGATCATTGCGCCATTTTCAACAATTAACTCGGTGCAGGCCTCCAGACTTAACTATAACTGACCCTCCCGCACCAAACTATAATTGATAGTAGTTGAAAAGGAATAGTTCCGCTAGTAGTACACTGAATGAAACGCTCCCCCTCCTTCTCCATACATACACTAATTCGACTGTCTCAAGAATACACACCAAATAGCGACTTATCGTTGAAGTCAACAACTCCCCATTGCTGTACAGTTCAATTTCGAATACACAGAACCCCAAAACATGTATTACGGTGAAAACTCAATTTCAAAAATCTGGCAAAATCGTAACTTTCTCTTGCTCGGTGAAAAAAAAAGTGTAAAATCTGAAAAATCAATTCTGTCAAGTTATAATTTCGATTGAGATTCTGTCTGAAACTTTCCTATTCTTCCTGACACCCAATTATTGTTAATTTGAATGTAGAACAAATATGAATTGGACATGGTTCTAATAATTCTTCTTACAGCAGTAAGAGAATTCACTGAGCAGCTATTCTATTGGTGCGATTGCGCTAGAACCCCATTAACATCAATTATCAAGGAAATCTGTTGCAAAAAGAAAAATGGCAGGTTTATGTACATGAACATTCCACAGTTAAAAAAGACTGCAACTACAAATTAATTATAAACTACAGTTTCGTTGTTGTGGTGGTTGGTTCCGCGGAGCTAGAAAGCATCAGAGACATTTTCCGTGATAGCCTGCTTCTTTTTGTGGTCATCGACCGGTTTCGGGCGTTCGCCAGGATGTTTTTGTTAAACAGTGTAATAACTTAGACTTGCACAGAGCAAATACAGTTGATACAATCCAGCAAATACAGTGTATCAACTGCATTTGCTCCGTGCAAGTTTATGTTATTATACTGTTTAACAAAAACATTCTGATGATGGGCGAACGCCCGAAACCGGTCGATGACCACAAAAAGAAGCAGGCTATCACGGAAAATGTCTCTGATACAGTTTCGTTGGTTGAAATATACTTACAATTAACATCTACAAATGTAATTATAGTTGCTTTTGCAGTTTTATCATTTTTTCCAACTCAAATGGAGTTGAAACTCCTAACAGCTAATAAATGTGAAAAAGTAGTTGCAAAAGCAATTACCAACTTGTATGTAAATGTAGTTGTAATAAGTTATAAATATATCTGCCTAAATAATAACTATTCTTTCTATTTGAAACATTTTCCCTGAAAAAATTGATTTTTTGTGAGAACGGCTTTACTCTAAAGTAACCCGCTAAAGTTAATGTTAGCTATATAGTATTAATACCCATTACAAATATTGCTAGAATTTCAAGTTTGAAGAAAATCGATTAAACAGAAGAGCGACTTTATAAAATATATTCTTGAGTTTGGGGGGGGGGATTTTCTTAATAACGGATACAATAATTTCCTTTAGTGCACAGATATAATTCTATAACTTTTTAAAAGATATTTCCGGAATCATTGATTTTATGGTGTCCTGCAGGTATTTGTGGAGTTAAATTTCATTGAATGCAATTAACGCTGGCTTCTTATGCTACAATGTAATTGCATTGGATTGACTACCTGAGCGAAGTTGCTTACGGGCATGCAACAACCCCACACACACACACACACACACGCACACATATATATATATATATATACATATTTGAAAAGAAATTTCAAAATTTAAAGAATAAATCTAAGTGATGTAAGAGAAAGTTGTGTAAGTGTTTCGCACCAGATTTTTTGTATTACGTATTCTGTTTTATTTTTTACTTCCTAGTTGAGTTTTAATTCAAAATTACAAACTCGAGTGATTCAAATTTTGCACACAAAAAAAATGTGGAAACTTTGTCAATTCAGTGTAAATATTTTTTCAACTTCCAGTTATAATTTTGCGTTTCAACTAAAAGTTCATTAGTTTTTGTAAAACCTAGTTGCAAACAACTACCAATTATATTTTGTAATTGTTATATGCAACTACTTAACAGTGAATATGACTTACAAATATAGTCAACTATTTTTGTAGTTAACTATTGTGCCCAACTCTGTATATGACTTTTTCACCATTTTTATCGAAAATCTTATCTTGAAACCAAAGCTCTGAAATGGCTCAATACACTCCCTAAGGAGGGATTAAATTTAAATTTAATATACTATCAAGTATGTATTTTGTTTTGCCACTTGCATTAAGAAAGAATGAGCTTATAAATTTTAATGTGAATTATTTATAAGTGGCTTTGTAAAGGTAATACTAAAATAATTTTTTGTTTACAATTATTCTACATTTATTTTATTTAATGTAAATAAATATTTATTTATTTATTTTATTATAAACACTACATTGAAGCCTAATAGGCTTATTGCAGAGAGTTGGGTAAACTAAAGAGATTACATGAACAAAAATTAGAATTAATACAGAGATAGCTAAAAGCTGACTAACAAAGAAAAAAAATATATATATATATATACATAAGTGTTTTACTTATATGAACTATAAACTTTTCTGCCAAGTCTATCAATTCCTTTTATTCTCCTTTCAAAATTTTTATTTATTTATTTTTTCTATTTCTTCCCATTATTATATCTATTTCTCTCCTATGTATCTTCACATATCTATATACAACATAAACTAAAAATCAAACTGTAATGAGATTAACAGCAAATAAAAAATAAAAGCAACAAAATAGAATTCAAAACGTAAAAAGAAAAATTCACTGCTCAATACAAAATACTAACAAGTTATACACAAACAATATCTAGACGATCATAAAGCTAAATTCACAATAAAAGTTAAATTGATCAATTCATACTTAATTTCAATTTCTTCAAGTTGAGACTGTTTAAGTTATAAAAGTAGACATGATCTAATTTTTCAACAGAAACTATGTCTAATATGTTAATAATCTTGTTATGATCATCTAAGTTCTTTATATATCTGCTTAAATACGTTGATCTAACATTAGAGTACAAAGGGCAATTTAATAAAAAGTGAGCCACATCCTCTTTACATTCTTGGGAACAACACAAACAATGTTCTTTACCAAAAACAAATTTTTCTCCTTTAATATATAATCTGGTATGATGTTTGGAAACCAGACGTAACTGACAGACTGCTCTGATTTTATTGATATGAGAATTATATAAAATAAATTGAGAGTTCTGTGCTTAATGTGAATGTGTGCACATCGCTCTGTGTTAAATTCAATTTTTTTGGTAGTTGCAGTTGACGTATTGACTTGAAACTTTCGCAGTAGATCATTTAAAATACTAAGTTTAATACCGTAAAATTTTACACGAATCCGAATGGTATTTATTGGGCTATAAATTAATTAACTTTTGTATTAATAGGAATAAGAATTTAGTTTGTTTCAGTGGATAAGTGGGGATTAGTGAACTGGCGGCATATAGTGGGGATATTGCTACAATCTTACCTGTTGACAAACTTTGGTATTGTACGTACTATTTGTATTTACTTCACTCGTTTATTTACTTTCGTCATATACATTTCTATTGAAAAATATTTTTTAATTGAAAATTATTATGTCTACGCAAGTAACGAATGAGCAGCTCGCTGCATTAATAGAAAAAATGAGTTTAAATCTTCAAGAAGAAATACGTAAGAATTCTGTTGAAATTAAATTGTTTAGAGAGCAGATAGAAGAAACTAGGAAACATGTTCTCGAAGTAGAACATGTTCAAATGGATATAGTTAAGCAATTAACCGAGCACTAGACTCAAATTAAAAAACTAAACGATTTCTACAGAAGAAATAATTTGATTATATTTAATATAGAAGAATTTCCAGAAGAAACTAAGTTTAATTTAATACAACGCATTATAGAAGTGTTTTCTACTAAGATGGAAGTTATTCTGACTCCTCAAGACATTGACAACATAGTACGACTTGGTAAAAACCATGGTAAAAGACCAGTGTTACTCAAGTTGCATTCCTTCTGGCAAAAAATAACTATACTTAAATCTGCAAAAAAACTGAAAGGTACAAACATTGTTGTTTCAAACGATTATTCCGAAGAAATAAGAACTATTAGAAGAAAATTGGTACCGTATTTAAGAGAAGCTCGTGGAAATAACAGTGTAGCATTCTTGAGATATAATAAATTGATTATTGATAAAAAAGAGTTTACTTTAGATGATTGTATAAAAGGCCTGCACAAGTGTACAGATAAGCGAGCATTGAATTTACTCGCAATTACTAATAACCCAGAAGAAACAAACGACACCAACAAGAGCGTAGAGAAACCAAAAAATAAGCCTAAAAGCCCCAAAAGTAAAAGTCAATCACAGAAGAGGAAAACAGCGTCAAATGGTTCACTAGCTGCGCCGCTGAGGAAATTCGGATCTCTCGAGACGTTTATAAAGAGATTCGATTCTACATCTGAAGAGGGAGTTATATCAGATCATCCAACGGATAGTACATAGCAGAGAATATATAGCGATCGGGACACCATAGAAGTACCAGGTAACCGGAATTATGAACTAGGCAATTCTAACTTTGATTTATTAAAAATTTGCTTCTGGAATTTAGATGGTTTCCAAACACTCAATAATTTAGATAACAAAGAAATAGAGATATTATGTACTTTTAATATAATTTGTTTAGTAGAAACTTGGCTTACTACAGTTGATATAAAATTGCCCAGTTTTTTGAAACAGTATAATATTTATGTGTCGAAAGCAATCAGAGAAAAATCGAGAGGCCGGGCTAGTGGCGGATTAATTATTTTAGTTCAGAATTATATAAATAAGGTAAAAATAATTGAATTTAATGAATTATGTATAATTATCGAGTTTTCTCTAAATGCTGAAACTTTTATATTATGTAATGTCTACTGGCCACCCTCCGCAGATATTGACATATGTACTGAGATGCTTGATCGTTTATTATTTAATTTGGAGTCTAGCCCTAAATCTGTTTATAATATTATTGGGGGAGATTTCAACTGCAGAATCGGGAACCTGAACTGTTTTGGAAATGACTTTTTTGAAGGTCTTAGTATGAATGGGAAGAGGTGCGTATTGGACAAGAAAATAAACCATAAAGGCAGAATGCTTGTAGAGATTATGGAGTCTCGAGGTATGTTTGTCTGTAATGGCAGAAGCTATTCTGATACCCCGGCAAATTTTACTTATGTTTCTACTAACGGTAATAGCATTATTGATTTAGTATGGACAGATATGGTAACTTTAAATATTGTTCATGATTTTAAAGTAATCAATCTAACCGAGCAATCAAATCATTTATTATGCGCTTTATCTTTAAATGTAAATACTAATAGTTTTAACTTTAATAATGGAAAAGCATATTCAGTTAACGAGTACATTAGATGGGACATTAACAAATTAACTATATTTCAGAGCAATTTATGTGGCAATAATATTTATTTTAATAGTACAAATGTAGAGGAACTGAATGATAACTTTGTAGTAGGAATTTATAAATCGGTAATTAACAGTGGTATGTTAGTAAAGACACGAATTTATAAAAATAGTTTTAGACAGAATAGTAAACCTTGGTTTAATACGGATCTTAGAACTATGAAACGACAAGTTAGGTTCTCTTATAAAGAATACCGAAAAGATGTAAACAATTCCGTTTTGCTCCAAGATTATTTAATACTGAAAAGTAATTACAAAGCTGCATTAATTAAAGAAAAAAAGAATTACATTTTAGAAATAATGAGTAAATTCGCACATGTTAGCAATAGCAAAGAATTTTGGAGTACTGTTAAACTCTATAACAGAAAGACTACACAATGTGACAACATTAATATTGAAATTTGGCTCGAGTATTTTAAAAATCTTTATCCACCCAGAGATAATTATGTAAATTATTCATTTCATTCTGTTTGCCACCCATTTTTAGATAGAAACTTTGAATTAAGGGAATTGCAATCAATAATAAAACAATCTAAGAATAACAAATCGGCTGGATTAGATAAAATTCCGAATGAAATTTTTAAAAATTTAACACCAGAATGGGAGCACTATTTGCTAAATATGTTTAATACCATCTTAGAAAACGAACAAATTCCTAAAAAATGGTCTAAAATTCAGTTATATTTGCTATATAAAAAAGGTGACAATTCTAGTCCCGAGAACTATAGGGGCATAGCCTTGATAAACTGTATCTGTAAATTGTTTACCGGAATGTTATCAAAGAGAATAATGCAATGGGCAGAAGAAAATGAAATTTTCTCTGAGGAGCAGGCTGGTTTTAGACAAAACCGCAGTTGTCTTGATCATATATTTACGCTTGCTTCAATGATTGGAATTAAAACTATATAACTAGATTTAAAAAAAGTTATTTTATCGGCATATTCGTGGACTTTAAAAGGGCATTCGATTCCATTGATCAGGAAAAGCTATGGAATAAGTTATACTATATGGGATTAAGTGGCAAAATAATAAGAATTTTGAGAAATTTGTATGTCAATGTGGGAATGTTTTTAAAACACAAATGCCATGCAGAAGAAATCGAGATTACTAAAGGGGTATTACAAGGCGATTGTTTAAGTCCGTTGTTATTCATTTTATTTATTAACGATATAATCGACTATTTTGATCAGCATAACTCCAAGGGCTTAAGTATAAATAGTAGAAGGGAAGTAGCCATGTTGCTATTCGCCGATGATGTTGTGTTACTTAGCCAATCTTGGAGTGATGCTGTTAGCAAGTTGAAAATACTTGAAAATTACTGTAAAAACAATTCGATTATTTTAAACCCAATAAAAACAAAAGTGATACCATATAGTAAGGCTAATAGAACTAAACACATAAAAGGCCTTTATTGGCAAGGAGAACCCTTGAATTTCGATAAACAGTATATATACTTAGGAGTCCCCTTTACTGCAAACTGCAAATTTAAACGTTCGGCACAATACTTTTTAGATAAAGCGACGCCTCAGGTTGGCAAAATCATCAGCATTTTATGTAAAAGTAAATGTAATAGCTGGGAAGCGAGGTTAAACTGTTTGATGCGATCATTTCTGCTACACTTCTTTATGGCTCAGAATTTTGGGCCCCGCAGTATTTGCACACTGTAGAAAGAGGGCAGGTGAGATTCTTCAAACAGCTCTTTTGTTGGCCGAAAAGCACTCCCGACTACATAGTCCGATTAGAAACTGGTAGGGTTCCTTTAAGCGCGGCAATTTTTAAGAAAATGTTGTCATATTGGCTTCGGGTTCTGATGATGGAGGAAACCAGACTTCCAAAACTATGTTTTAATAGGCTTTTGGAACTGGACAGATTAAAGGATAGAGGAGCAGAAAGGAATTGGATCAGTCAGATGCGGAGATGGTTAACTGCAATTGGGGAGCCTGAAATTGTTGATGTAACTGATATAAATATAGTTAAACAAAAGATTCCGAGCTTAATAGATAAGTGGATAAATCATTCAGTTTCATTAGACATACAAAGGGCAATAAACTCCAGTTATAGTTCAATCTATAGACACATAAGTGGGCTAGGTGCAACAGAAGATTACCTGAGAGGCAGTAGTGCGATAGATAGGATTAGGGTGGTAAGTCAGCTAAGAGTATGTAGCGACAAATCTATAAGAATATGGTCCAAAAGTGGCGGCTACCATCATATTGATACTTTGTCTGTTTGCATAGTCTGCAACTCAGGTAAAGATGAAACTATGGAACACCTATTAATGCACTGTCCCATTTATGAACCAATTAGACAACGTTACCTATCAGAAATTATTATCAGTAAAACTAATTTAAGCGATCTTCTAATTATACCTAATAAAAACCATCTAGATAAAATTTATTTTTTTATTTCAGAAGCATTAAAATTAAGATCATTTTGCCTTGAGGAATAGTTTGTCAGTAAATAAATAAAAGGTTTGGAAATGATTATTTAATGTAAAACAATAATAATAGCCAACAATTATATGGTAAGGATAATAATTATAAAGAAGTAATGTCATAAATATTTTCTAATTTTGTCTTATTTATTTTACTTTATTTTTTTATCAATTTTCATTAATTACTAATAATTAAATTGATAAACATTAAGGAATACTTGTTTTATTTTAATTATGTGTCTATAGAGTAAGCAAATACGAGTATTATTTAGTTTATAATTAAATAACTTGTACTTATACATATTATAAAGCACAGAACCCCTGTAATGTGTAACTATAGCACTAAATACAGTACTTTTATCTATCTAAATTATATAAAATAAATTGACTGTGAGGATTAAAGGGACAGATATTTCTATAGTACATATTATAACCGGAACTAATGACTTTGTCAATGTCCTTACTAATCAGGTTATTGCTGAATGCTGTTATTATGTTATTAAATTCAGTTTCTATTAATTTAGGACTTTGAGCGAACCAAACATCCGATCTACCGATAGTAATAAGCATTCTTTCAGCTCAAGGGTCCAGTTAAACGGCAACTTAATACTCGAGAATTCAGCTAATCTGTTATAACAGATTTTTGGGATTCTGTCATCAGCCATGCTAAGCAAACAGATCCACCACCTAAGCATTCTCTTAAAGATCTTTAGCTGAGTATGAATCCGGCCTACAATTATTCTACATAAAGTTTCCTTTAAATCAATCACCTTAGCTTAACAATATTCTTTACATTAAGTTCTAAGGATTATTATGGAACCAGAGCTCTTTATAAGGTGATATAATGTGTGGGGAGAGGGCGGGAAGAGAAAAGACAATAAAGAGGAATGTATTTGAAGATTTAGTAATGCCTGGGTCAGTAGACCAGGAAAAATCCTATAGTTAGGGGTCAATGTGTTTCAGAGCGATCATGACTCTAGAAACTGATAGTCATATAGGGGAGGATATTACCAGGATCTCTCGGTAACTACCTGTCATCATCATCATCATCACCTATTGTATAACATCATCGTTTAATGATTTTTTTCTTTTTTTATTTAAGCGAAGCTATAGAGGAGTGATAAGTAGGGGATAGACAAGAGTTTGATCATCTAACCTTCAGATAATAGAGGTAGATTTTTGCACAAAAGACAGTTCTATAACTAAAGCTCAAAGTGATCTTCCAAAATACGTATATTCTGAAACTTTTTTCTCGAGAATATTGGCTGTAGAAGAATTTCTGAGATGGCTGAAAGGTCACGCTTGTCCCTGAAAGTTTTGTTTTAATATAGTTTAAATTTTTCTAAATATTACTCAAGCTCACAAAACATTTAGTCCAAAGGTTTTTATTTTTATTTAATAAGTGGCAAAAATAAATAATATATATTGTCAATGATATTTCATTATTTATAATCAATATTTTTAACCTTTAAATAGAGGCCCTGAGCAAAACTATAAATTTGCCGAATGAAAATAATTTATTCATTATACCATATCTCAACATTCTACGAATTATGAAATAATTATTTGATTCAGTGGGCAGCAGCGTTCTCACCTATCAACTCAAATTTCCTGGGATCGATACTCGATAATTAAACCGTTATTTTTTTTTATTAAAGAAAAAATAATAAATGATTTTCCAAGATATTGCCCAATCCAACTATTTTAATTAATCTAGTATAATCGATAGAACTTCATATGTTAAGAATGAATAAGTCAAGAATCGAGTTACGTGTACATGTGTGAGGAAGGTGTTATAACTAGTGCGTGGGCTAATGGTTTATCCAGTAATGGAAGAACCAGAGTACACAAGGGAGTTACCAATGGCTGGCGCGGAATGGATGCACGTAATATCTTGCAGTAACACGTGTCACCCTGCTTATCACGTTCCATGCACACGTGACACACTCTCTCCCAACTGGTAAGCAATAGTGGTAACAGTACCAATCTTGGCTCGCTAATATTATTACTGTTTGAGCTAACACCTTATTCCTTTCACAGTAATATTAAGTGAAATATATACACAAAATGAGATTGTACAACTAAGGGGGATTTGGTGTGATCAATTCTATACTCGTATTAAGTGGTAGTTATAATACAAACAAAAGTAAAACTGGTAATAAATAGTTTTAGGGAGTAGTGTGACAGTGATAGGAGAGGGGAATTCCGTTTGAATATGGAGAATTAGTTGGCAGGCACCTCTCTGGCAGGCTAGTGAGCAAGAGAGAGAAAGAGACACTTCTTAACCATCTACAGAGAGAGATATATATCCATTAATGAGAAACAGAAGGAAGTGGTAAAGTATTCACACACACACACACACACACACACACACACAAAACAATACCTAAAACGGAGCCAAGCCGAGAGAAGTGAGTCTTCGAACTTAGGACCACTTCAACTACCAACGAATCCAACTAATTACACTAGAACATTAAATGGGCCTGCTGTTATGGCTCACATCTCTACTACCATCCTGAATACAACATCCCACCTCCATTTTCATGACTACACTGTATATCTCATGCTAGCTCACTCAGTGCCTGTGAAAACCAAGTCTAAATTAACTTGTTTCATTTGCTTTAAAGACAAAGTGTGGAGAAATTACTACGCTCACTACTACACATTTATAACTACTAGGGAAATATTACTAAAACTAAGAGGGAAAGCCACCGGACTAATAGACAAAACTATTATTTACATTCTAATAACGGTCTAGATGGTATCCAAGAAATATACCATGGTATCCTAGAGACGATATTCCATGACGATGCTAATTTTAAATCAAGTACACAAAAAAAAATATCTGCAATCGTGTAATAATGTGACAATTATTAAGTCAAAATTAGTGAATGACGTTATACAAGTCACAAGTGACAAAAATTAAGGGCAATTTAACTTTTTCTCACTAGTGTAGTAAAGTAACATCCAACTCCAACTAGACCGAATCTAGCGCAATATGCGAAAATAAAATAAAAATAAGTCTCAGCCAAAGAAGGTATAACCTCAGTAGGTATAACGATAGACTGGTTATAGAGAGAAGGAGACTATTTGATTTGATTTAAAATACATTCACAATATTTGCACCTTTTCGTATTATTTTATATTCATATAAATTGAAAACCAATTGAATACGGTCGCAGAAGAACTTTAATATCCGACACGTGAGTAATGAAATTTACTTCTGGGTCCAGAGCCAGAATTTTGTGACAAAGTAGTGTAACAATAGAGGAAAAGGGAATTGGAGAAGCACTGGGGAGACACGGTGAGGTACATGCAGGCCAAATTTTATAAAAGACATAATACAGCAAGACTTGAAGTACCTTCTCTGCTTGAATAAAATACAAGTGAGGGTTCTGGTAGATATACTGACTGCATACATCTGGGTAGCCAGTCATTTACACGAAATAGGCAGTCATCTAGTCACCTGTGTCTCAGAATTATGATGAATGAGTCGGGGAAACGGTACCCTATCTAGGTCAGTGGTGTCCCCGTTCGCATATTTGGAAGGGCAACACTCTCAAAAGATTGCATGCAGGAGTTCAGGGAAGTTTTAGGATCTTGTAGACAGATCGGTAGAATGTTGGGGGAGTCTTCCTGGGAGTATATTTTTTCTGGAGAGATAGGAGGAGCCATATTGCCTCAGATCCCGCGCCTTCGGCCACTCTTTATTAATAATAATTTAGTATGTTTACGATTTCGTTCTAGCCATACTCGCTACGCTCGTGTGGTCAATATCTAAACTCGAGTATAGAAAAAAAAGCATTACTTCACTAATTGTTTGATAAATAACTATTTTTTGCAACAATTAAACAATGTTTTGCACTAAAATAAGTGGTTAAAGTTGTATTTTTAATCTGTGGAGATTAAAAATACTGTTGCTTCTATTCAATTAAATAAATATTATGATTCGGATATAATTGCTGAAATATATTACTAATAATGAAGTAAAATTGAAATCCTTAAATTAAATTTTTGTTTTAATATTTTAATATCAATTTAACAATCAATTAATTAACAGAGAACGTAATATAATTTTGTTTAAGTTTAACCTATTATAATCTAGGTTTGCTTGGATCAAAGTCGTGTGAGCGTTAAGAGAAACGAACAAGCGGACTCAAGAGAGCAACAATTCAGGATACTGACCAGCAAGTGAAAATTAAAAGAGAGATAAATTGGCAGGTCTAATTTCTACCGTTAGGAAAAACTGGCAAATTAATTATGCTGCCTGTAAGAAAGGCAGCTTTCATAAAGAAATAAATCCAAAAATAAAAATTGGAACACACTTAAAACAGTGTGCCATGTGAAAGCTAACCAAGTAGTAGTGTCCAAAATAGGTGTAGAGAGTTCTCCTTATTGTGATTTTGCAGAGCTGTTGGAAATCTGCAGAACTTAATTGTACCCAGGATTCAGTCAACAAAGGAACGTTTTATTCAATAGGCTTAGTTCTGTATTTAAACCCTCCTTAATTACAAAACAATTTTAGTACGAGAGGACACTAGGAATGGTGGAATATATTAAGAAATATCTAAATGAAAAAGCCTTGAAAATATAAATAGTGTAATATATTTTTACTTAGTAAGAGAAAGTATTACAGAATCGTGTCAAATTTGCGAAATTCAGTTTTCACCGAAAATTCATGTTCTATTGCCCCTTGAGTTCACAATCGTCAAGTCGTAAGAGAAAATAAAAATGATTTTAGCGAATGGTCTGTTTGTATGTCTAGATCTCTGTACTAGGGAAATGCGCGAAATAAGTAAGTAATAAGCTAAAAAGTATTTGTGAAAAGTGCAGTCTGTAATATTTAGTGTAAAATGTTGTTTAACAGTATTTTGTTTATTCATTTTGTATTGAAGACGTTCTCCACTAGGCAAACTTTTGACATATTTTCGTCATCGTTCATAAATAGTCAGCCAACCACAATGAAGTATTCTTATTAAAGTTAATATGCCTGACGTTCAGCTAATCTTATAAGTTGCGCAAGCAAATTGGTTGATAAATTTAATGCATATTAAAAAAATGAATTATAATAAAAAAAATGATCTAGCTTTGTTAGATTTCATTAATCTTAATTAAGAAATACTTTTCAAAAAGCATTAATTCTTTTGATGTGCAATTCTATGACGTCTAATATTCCAATTTTTTAATATTATTTAATTAAATATTAATTGGTGGCCGGGAATTAAATTCCTATCCTTTTTTATTTTCTACATATTTCCCGTTATTATTAGAAAACTGAAAATCAATCCTTTTGTACTTTTGATATAGTCTTTATTATATGTTACATACCTTGTAAGCTTTTTTAATCAAATATAATTGAACGGTTAAGTTTGATCACAATATTTATTAGATTATATGAATGATTAAAATTATACAAATAGTAAAGAAAATAAAAAAAGAATTGATTTCTCTTTGCATAAAACCAATATAATAATATCGAATACATTTTTTCAGAAAAAGGTACCAACAAAATTTTTTGTTTTTGTACTATGCTATTCACTCACCCACATACATACGTACCTAAACATGCATATCATAGAAACATTCATCCAAATCCACACACAAACCACTTTTTCAGTCTCAGGGAGGGGAGCAAATTATGTATTTCCGGTTTGACATTTGCTGGCCCGACAAAAATAGATACGAGAAATGTGTAGTGAGGAACGACAGAGAAAGAAAATCCCAACAAAAAATTCATAATTTAATAATTAAACGAAATGTTTCTCAACAGCAAATAAAAAGGTGTAGCCGTAAAAATATTTAACTGAACGGACAAAACATGTCCATCGATATCGCATATGCATTCGTACTTTATGTTACTTTTGGTAACTTAAGTAATATTTATGTTGTATTTTACTTGCTTTTGTTGAACATTTTTTTATAGTGTTTTTGTTATCATAATAGTGATAATAGCGTAAGTGCGTGTATCTTACACAACAAATTAGAGAAAGTAATATGTTGTACAATGATTTTTGATAAGTAGTTCAAAAATAAATTAATTTTTCTTGAATTCCAACCCACGGGTCAATTCTTATTTGTGCAAATATTAAAGTAATACAATAAAGCATAATAATATTATTTTATTTATATCAACAATACAGTACTTTCAATAAATTTTATTATCTTTGCCAATGAATTGGTTGGTAATATTGATTGAATCTAATTTGTATTGATTAAAAGGACTTTTTGACTTTAATTTACTTTATTTTTTAATCAGAAATTCATAGATATGTTTTCTTTTTTTACTGAAAGAGATCGAGAGAGTTGAAACAATCAAGAGCAGCCATCCGATCGCTATATAATTTTTGTGTGCAATTATGCAAAAAAAAAAAAAAAAAAAAAACTGATAAAAATGCAGCCAAAAACTAAAAGGTAATTTACACTGATAACAGTAAATTAAACGTAGATTTTTCTCTGATGTATACGTAATTTCCTTCAGTATCATTTGTCGTGCTAAATACATATTTTTTGTCGTCAATTGCAACGCTTCTGCCGTGCTGAATTTGGTTTAGCTGGAGGACCGTATTTTGTACTGCAGCTTAATATTCCCTTTAGAAAATTTGACACGATCAAATACTTTTCCAAGAAGTTGCGAACGACCTTAACTACTTCATATTGTGGTCATCCACTATTTTCAGGTTTCGACCTGCTTTACTAGCATTACAGTCTTGATAAATAGTGTGTGATAACGACGAGACTGACTATGATGGCCAAGGGTTTTAACTTTCTAGTCGCTGATCTCACACTATTATTCCAGACTTCCTTGAAGATGAACGAACGCTTGAAGCCGGCCGATGAAAATTGGGGAAAAAACGGTGATAGTTTGCAGCACCTTGGGCTAAAACATCCATTCATTTTGATTATGGGTTTATACAAGTTTAATTTAAAGAATTTTATTTAAATTTCGAAAAACAAAAAACAAGAGAAAAAGAGTAAAAATACTCAGGGAAATCTCTGTTCCGCAAATCTGCCCCGAATGCAATACTTCAATACTTCCTTGAGAAAGACAAAATAAAATCGACGGTAATTCAAACTGATTTATGCTATTTTCATACAAACTGAATACTGAGAATGATTGCTTACTTACATTTATATACTCGCGCAGTTATAGATTTTAAGTTGTAAAGATTTCTACAAACAGGTAACTGGAAGAATATGTTAGGGAGAGAGGAGTATACAGGGAATATATTGTTATGACAACCGGCACATATCCTTTTCATCATATTCAGGCATATCAGTTCTCAAACGACTTAAAGCTTCGTGAATAAACGGCTTTACTGTAATTGCTTATCGTAAAACATCAGGCAGCTTGCTCGTAATTGTTTTTATAAAAGAAGAAGAGATAATTCCATATGAGAGATTTAAAGAGGATCTCTGACACAAGTAATAATTTAAAGAGGATATCTGACACAAGTAATAATTTAAAGAGGATCTCTGACACAAGTAATAATTTTAAAAAAAAATCAATGAAGACAGCCTCTGCACAGCTAAATAATACTTTGATATTGTGCTCACCCATCAAAAAAGGAAGCCAAAATATTTGAGTTTTGTAATATATCACATCGCTGCGACAGTAAACTAAACATCTGCCAGTCCTCCTGGCTGCAATGTATTATTGCGCTGAATAATGAAATTAAGCGCTAGTAATTACTTATAACTTTAACTGCTCGTCCTTTTATTTTTCACTAACAAGTACATTATATGAAATTATGTTCGTCTTAAACTTTCAAGACTTAAATTTATTACTATAATGTAGATTCTTTACCACAGGGTAGAGTGCACTAGCCATTTCTTCCGGAATCTTGGATCCTTACGGGTTATTACCGCCTATTAGCACAAACAACATTGAAAACCCTAAAGTCACACAATACTATATATAGGGCCTATGTCATAATTGTTTGCAACTACGTGGGTTTTAGCGAACGCCCAGACAAACTCTATCTCGCCTCCATACTTACTTAAACATTAAACATAATACACTTTACTGACTACTAAAATCTAGGTATGAAACAGGTCATCCAAGGAATCTCTTGGCTTGCAGCCATTGTTTACACATCTAACTCATGCAGTTTCTGGCTCAAGGTTACAATGATAGTATGCATATTTCCGAAATTTTACAAAATGTCAGCCAAAATAGATCTTCTAGGTCGCCATAGATTTGGTTTTCGTTTTATTTGATCAAAGCAAAATATATAGAGTACATCTTCAACATATTGTTTCAAAGACAGACCCCTTAGAACTGTATAAAATAAACAAAGGAAAAAGAGATTCTGAAGATAACCGATAAAGGTACATGAAGGGCCAAAGTATGATATCAACGAAATGGAGGATGGAAGCCTCATGCGGAATGACATAGAGTAGGGAGTGGCTTCAAACCGAGAAGAATGGAAGCGGTGCCCGTTTCATAATGGAAAAATCTCCCATCTCCAAATCCAGAGAACATTCGACCAGCCACTGTGTTCATTTACCATAACCATTTATTTGGATTCCCATAGCACAGTTTCTTATATTTGCAACAAGGATCGTACAAATTCCTCATTTACTAAGTTTTGTTGGATCAACAAAACTGAAGGTCCTTCGGAAATCCAGCGTAAACCCTAATATGCAAAAGCTTGCCAAAGGCGAAAGCGCTAACCTAGAAAGCTGCTTCCAAATTAACTATCAAATTAAGTGATTGCTGTAAGGGTTGCTAGCTTTCTTATAAGTTTTCTCTTTCTTTAATTTTATAAATTAATATCGAAAACGTTTCAGGTTCGAATTATAAGAAACTTTATTCCTTTAGAAAACCCAATAAAAGAGAAGAAGCCGATTTCTTTGGTTTTAGGTACATCAATAAGAGTCGAACATTATTCGTAAAAGTTGACCGCATAAAGAGGAAATTTAGTATTAAACCATAAGGTAAAAGAAAAAGGGAAACAAATTTTCAAGGCCAGATGTTATAATTTGTATGGAAATACAAGGAAATCCTAAAATATATTCACCATTATATATTCACAAGTAAATGAAATAAGACATATACTTCATTTACGGTGCACTGTGGTTTCTGACGAACAACCCACTCTGACATATTCATCAGAACTGCCCAGGCAGATTTAAATATTATTAATTTTAGCTTTCTGGACATGAATATCTGGGTTTAGGTTTCATGGAAATTTTTTTTGTTTTATTTTGGTAGAAAAAAAGTACCATCATTTAGAAAAAAATCCATTGTTTTCTTAAAATGAAAAGGAAAAGTTGTTATTTTGAAGATCAAATTTTAGTCAATCAAATAGGATTTCAATTTTTATTAATAATTCTAAATAATTAGGAAAATTGATACTAACAGAATTTTATACTAACTATTATATTAAACAATACTTCCCAGGATTTTGACAAAGGAATTATACTTTCTGTTAAAAAGTAACGTCTCTCTCTTTAGTCTTACGATATAGTTTAGAGTCCTGAGCAACCGCGAATACATCCATACTTGTACTTACTGAACACATAATAAAAATGAAAGCGTATAAATTCCCTACAGGGGAAGAGGACTACCCCTAGGTGTCTTTGAGGATATCCTAACGTAACAACTTGAACAATACTGATACCCCTAAAACTAACACCAATACCAGGACGTGCAAAGGTATTTGATGTATGCAAGTATTTGCTTTAGCACATGTAAATAGTTCTAGCTCCTTATACTTTAACATACAGTACGCTTTTAGGGTTAGAAGTAACATTCTGTACAACCAGTTACCCCAAGATGTGCAATGGATTTGATTTTATAGGCTGTCCACACATCTACATAACACTGATAGTCCGTGCAATTAATTACACTTAATAGGCAAATTAGATAATTTTAGAATAACTCTTGGTATACTTTATGAATTCACAAAGACCACATACGTACTACTATTTGATCCATTCAATAATTCTAATAATAAACAAAAACTTTTAAGCAAAAGACAACAAAATTGCAATAGATAGCCATTAATGAAATACATATTAAGGCGATACTTCATGAGAAGTCATGCTGTAACCTCTTCTATCTGAATAATAATTCGGACAAGTTCGTCAGTTCGCCAAAACATCTACTCGTATTACAGCCAGAGAGAGAGCTTATCGGAAGCTCTTCTATTAGCTTCCACACACATATACGTAAATAAATAAATAGATTCTACATATATGCGTGCACACAGTAGCAATTATTTAAAACACGTACTAACGTCTAAATAGTTTATAACCTTTCATATACAAATATGTCCACATACAAACACATACATATGTATACAGAATATATGTACAGTCAGGGCAGCAGATACTGACACTAATCATATTACGGTTTTACCATGGATCAGTGCTGGGCACCGTAGCTCGCTACACACAAAGTAAGTCAGAAAACCATGTACACCATTTAAGTCCCATGAATTCAATTTGGATATACTGAAAAGCCGGAATGGTTGGATGGTAGAAATTAATTAAACAGATACATACGTACATACATCTAACCAATAATGAATTTGAGTAAATGTAACATTTAAGTTAATAACAGTATAGGGGATAAAATTTATAATTTTAATTGAAATAATTAAATAATTTAAAACGTCACTAAAAATGTTTTTTAAATTGGTGGACTTCATCTCCAGACATGGTGGTCATTATTAAAAATTAATCGAGAGGATTATGATTAAAAATAAGAAAATACAAGATTGTTAAAGTCAATGATAAAGAGAAATTTCAATATGAAGTAATGGATCGTTTTACAAAATGTATCATTTCAATTTCTATGCCAACAATAGAATCATCATTTAGAAAGAATTCATTCATATAGAATGTCACTGAATCTATGGAAGCTTGAACTATTGAAGGTTTATTGAATTGTTCTGGAAATTCTTCAATCACAAACTATAAAACACAAATAACTTTGACAAATTTACTTGAATTTTTTAACAACCTGTGGAGGGAACCATAAAATTTTGCCACTTTGAAATTTCAACCGGTCAAGCTTACATTATCTTGCCCTTACCGCTGTGGGTAATTTTTCTTATTTCTACCTTGAAATAATAAATATTGGAAACTGAAAGAAAACATAAGGCCTTCATTTTAAAATTTGTCAGACTAGAAAATATTGATTTGATAAATTGAAGTTTCCAATTGTACTAAACAAATTTCAAAACCCAACTTAGTAGTTATAAATTATAGCTAATAAATAAATATAAATATCTGATTTGAAACACTCACACGACTTTCTCTTACTATAATTTATATAGCTTTGGAATTTATTTATCAAGTTACAATTTCACATAAAACTGAAAGTGTACTTCCGGTAAACCGCAACATTACATTCTTATTAATATTATATAGGCGATAGAATCATAAGATATATAATATATTGAAATGGCACTTTACAGGAAAGCAAGTGGACATTCCTCCCTCACTGCAGAGAACCACACCATAAATGAATTCCCCTAGAATAAATGTTTCTAATAATATTTGTAGCTACTTTTATTTAATTTATATACCAAGATTAAAGAAAATCGAAATCGCACAAAATTGGAAAATCGATTCAATTAAATGGTAGCAGGATTACGACCGAAGCCCTTATTGTCGCATCTCCAGGTGGCAGCTAAACGAAATACTAAGTTTCAGCTTTCTGCAATTATCCACTTTTGAGTTTTGCTGGCCACAGTACAGACACAACGCACACATACACAGGGACTAATTTCGGACTCAGAGGACCTCAAATGTCATTCCGTTGAAAATCCAATTTCGAACATTTGACACGATTACGTCGTCAATAACTTCCTTTTACCAGCAGGAACAGGAAGTAAAAATTTAATATTTAATTAATTAATTACTAAACATTTATATAATTTTCCTTAATTTTAACATATTAAACAGAGACTGAATGGAATTTTCCAAGTCCCTTCGAAGGAAGAAATAAATTTGAATAAATTTTTCAATATGACGGTCGTACAGTAAGTAACTTCCGGATGATTAAATATTAAAGTTAAACTTCTTTTTGACAGACAATTTTATTTCCGACGACGACCCTGATACAAGAATAAATTAAGCTCTAGCAAATCAAAAGAGTTGTCAAACCCACTCCATGTTTCATTGCATTGAAAATTGTTATTGACATTGGTAATCATGTAACTGATATAAGAAATTTTAATAATATGATAGGAAGTCAATCACATACCAAGAAAGATTTTTTTTTTTTTTAATACTTTATAATTTGATGTTTACTTAAATAATTACAGGACACAAGAATGGGTTATTAAAAATTGATAATTGGAATTATCCCTCTACTAAATTAATTTTTTTTTTCTCGAAATTCCCTTTACCTACATCCCTTTACTGCGCTTTTTTTTCTTTTTTTTTTTTTTACTCGAAAACCTTGTCAAGAAGTTACTTAAACTCTTAAAGCTACTGAAGTCACATGACAATTTTCAATGGTGCCGACCTCTGGTCAGTACAACCGCATACTGACCATCTCCGTCCTTCCAACATTCAGGCAAATATTTCTTTTTCTGAGATTTTATCCGTCGTAGCGCATATTTGTATGTTCCTAACCGGTCCGGGGAGATTACAGCGACAAACCTAGTCGATGTGGCTGCTCAATTTCATTGAGTTGCTAAAAAACACACAGATTACTAATCTATCTTCATGAGACAATCTAAGTCCAAAAGACACAAATGTTACAAAACTAAAGTAAATAGTGCAAAGAATACGCGAAATAAGAATGAAACATACACAAACTCAATACATGGGGCATTAAATAAGACTATTTCAATAACCAATTTCTCAATGACCGTAGATGTGGTTATGGAGGATTCCCAAAGAATCCAAGATAATTTGCTCCGCCAGCCGGGTCAAATTCCCTTTGTCAATGCCGACATTATCAAAAAATTGTGCGGTAGCCACTGGGATTGCCCCCCGAGAGCCGAACCATAGACCGTGAACTGCAAAGTTCCTTTTTCCAAATTCTTTTAGGAACTTTTCTTGGAGAAAGTTAACGCACTTCTCATAAATCGCTCTCTTTTCTTCATTAATCTGCTTGGCCTGGTCTGGATCGTTGCTCTCATACCTAACCGTAGGGTCGACAACTAACGCAGATCGACTATCCTTATCGAATGCTACTATATACTGCGTATCTTGAGGCGCCGTCCGTGTCAACACAGTAGACCTCCTCATAGCATGCATAGCCTTTTTCCTTTAATAACTCGATGACCCTAAGTTTGACATTGTGGTGTCGGCGAGTGACGAGGAGCATGTTATTCGGGCATTTTCCCAGCACATGGGCTGGGGTTTCGGTCTCTCTTCCGCATTTGCGGCAGAGTAGCCCAACATCTCGCATCGCCTGATTGCCGACGCCTGGCACACCGCGGAGTGAAGCATAATTAAAACTCAGCTTCAGTGCATTCGTCCACTCAGATCCAGACAATAATTGTTTTTCACAGACAAATTTATTCCCATATGTAGTGTCTCTAAAATGCTGGACACCGTAGCCCTGCCATTTGTAACTTGCCCACTTGCCTTTTCTCTTAACTGTTGCCTTATCCTTCTTAAATTTTGGGCTTCCTCGACATTCACATTGTATCCATCGTCAGATTAAGGCTAATCAAATTCGTGTAGAGAGTTTGAAGTCAACTTAATGTTTCTATTACGCGCTACACTTGCAGATTCAAGTTGGTCTATCTAACGATGGATGGAAATCCAAAACCAGTCTGGAACATGAAAAATATGCATGCTATGGCGGATAAAATCCCTGACGTTATCCAACATTGCAGGATCACATATTTTTTTTTTCCCAAGAATACTGATTTGAGGATATTCTGATTAATTTCGGGTGACAAGTTTCCCACATATTAACAGCTTGTCAACAATAGTAGCTTTACCATCAAACGCTATAAAATTAATACAAGTTAAACTCATTTTTCAATCAATTACATAGTTAAAAAAAAGATGATTCTGGTAATTTTTTTTGTTATAAAGGCCATATTGGTCTGCAGATGTGTCTTATTTTATGTTATAGTGCATGTTTTTGATGTATCACCGCAGATGGATAAAACAACTGATACAACTGATAAAATAACTAGTCAAAATTCAGATACTGATATAAATTTAAACAAAAAAAATAGTCCCACGGAAAATGTCTCTGAGTGCCTAGAGGTACAACCAACAGTTAAAATAAATCGTACCAACACAGCAGGTAGAGAAATGGTTACTATTATTATTATTTACAAGAAATTTAATACATAAATTAATGTAGCTTGAATGCAATTAAATCTATTACTTCGCATTAAGTGACTGTTTCACGCTAGATTTTGTGCGACAGATTTTTTAAAAGAATACCATTATCATTTAATGAAAACAAAAACGATTGTTTTCTACTGGCCAAAAACAAAAGCAAATACAAATTATAAGGGGTTAATTTTTTCCCCTACAATCAGTAAATTTTTGTGAAACAAACTTGAATTGAATTTTTAAGCGAGTCAATTAATTGGTTTTGTGTTTGAAGGGCGGACATAACAAAAAAAAAAAAAGACCAGACATTTGTGTATTTTCAGTCGACCTATTGTGTCAATGAATCACGTGATCCAGATAGAGAGAGAGAGAGAGAGAAAAGAAAATGAAGTATTTCAATGGAATTGAATTCAGGAAATCACATGAGGAATCTGGGAAAAATGGGAAAACATGTGAAAAATTACCAGACCTCAACTAACAGTTTTTGCTGGAAATAAATTCTATATATACATATGGCTTTGATCTGGGTAAATATGGCGGCGAGGCATTTTCATTTCTGTTGGGGGGGGAAAGGTTCAATTATACATGATTGGGAACACAGAGTGTGTGATAAGTGGTTGTTTGTGCTTGTGTGTGTGTTTTTAATAGTATAACTTCATGAAAGAAACATTGCAGAAAGGTCGCAACTTCTTATCTATTAGAAGTTTTATACTTTTGTTTGAATCATTTTTATCATTTTGAAGGTGATTACTAAGGGCTTGGGATCTGTTGTAAAAGAAAATCTCTCTTGAAGTGCCAACGTTTTTAATATTCTGAGCTTGAACAAAATTTTTTTATTGAATGGCATTTGTTAAAAGATATTTCAGAATAATTTTAAAAAAATATTTAAAAGCCTTAAAATATTTTTTTGTTTTATTTAGGAAGATTAAATCTAACTATGTAAGCAGAACTATGTAAGCCTTTCTCTTACTGCAGTTATAATGGACAAATTTGCTTCAAATCTATAATTTTTTTTACTGAATGTATGCTTGTCTTCAATTTTAGATCAACTGGAAAATCTACTTAATAAAATGACTATTCTGGGTAATCCATAAACTCCCTCTCCACCCAAACTTCTTAATATGAACTTACTTGCAAAAAAGTTCCCAATAAAAGTGCTAGGCTCTGAATTCATAGTTGGTGTAACAATTTAATGAAATCCGTCGGTGTTTTTATGGATAAAATTGTAGAAAACTGAAATAACTTCAGTAATAGCGCACTTCCAGTCAACCGATTTCTTTAAACTTGGAATATTGGCAACATATTTAATTCCAATTAGTATTATTTGGGTGATAATAAACAAATAGCACTTTTCAAGTTGATAAGCAAGCACACATGGTATGTCCGGAAGAAGACAGCGGTTGGATTAAACACCAGTAACTTTTGAAATCTGATGCAAAGATTCTCCAAAACCGCCTAAAATACGTTTTTCTTCCAGTAAAAATATGTTTCAAGTAAAAATGATAAAAGACATCTTGTCTGTTTAAATGGAGTGCAAAGATTAATGAAAAAGAAAAATCATGGAAATGCGTTTTCGAACTGGAGACAACAATAAATACGTATATAGTAAAGTCGCATTTCCGGTTGATGGATTGTGATCCTAATCGTAATATCAACTTTGAGGCTTTCACGATTTGTTTTTGAGATAGTTTTTCAAATCTACACACACACAAATACACATAAAACACTCCCATAAATGTATATGTATAAAACATACAGCAGCAAAGAGAAGCTAATAATAGATTCTCTGCTTATAGATCACATAAACGTCTTTACACTTAAATCAATCAAACTAATTAAATATAAATTATATTTCAATGAAAAGAGTGTGTAGGTGGGAAGAGGAAGTGTGTAGGATATCTAAAATATCAGATAGCAACAAAGATCCTTGATGTAACTAAAACGTTTGAAACATTGAATTAGTGAATTACTAAGAAGTCTCATTGTACAATAGCGAATGATGTGAAAAGATTATTACAGGTATTTAAATCATTAATAAAAGAAAATTCTCAATATATATATTATATTGAGATGAATTAAGATATAGAAGGCAGCGGTGCCTCCTGGCGGCGTGGATTGTGAGATGAAAGGGTTGGTAAAAGAGTTTAGTTTTTTTAGTTTTGTTTGTGTGGCTGAACAGAAGGGAGCTCCCATTTAAGGTGTGTGTCTTGTAAACATTAATATTAATTAATATTACTTTAAACATTGATTGTTATTATCTATTAAAGAATTTACCTTTAAAAAAATATTATTTAAACTGGTGTTATTTAAAAATTATATTGATGTGTGTATTATAAATAATAAATTATTTTAATAACTTTGCACCTGAATCAAGATTCAATCACCCTTATAGTTTAATTGAGGTTAAATTCTCTTAATAATTACATAAATTAAAAATTAAGGAAAGAAGAACCATTAATATATATATATATAGTGCATTAGTTGGTAAAATAATAGACTAGCAGATGATACTACAGTAATTTTCCGGAGTAGTGGCTTTGAAGAGAAGAAATTGGTTACATTTTCATCAAGGTAGGTGGAATTTGTGGAAAACATGATGACAGAAACATTATACCATGATCATCATAGCATCATCATCATTTGATGAACGTTAAAGATATGACTGACATCAAGTATACAGATTTAGACATGCGTTAAGTTGAAAGTAAGAAGTTGTTTGATAATACAACCAGAGTGAGTGAGAGGGGCATCCAAAGTGCTAAAGCTCTAGCGAAACTTTGTAAACGACCGAGTTGACAGCTTTTGTATTGAACAACTTTATATAACTAGTATATTATTATACTCTATATTCTGAAATTAATCGCAAAAACATACCGAAAAAGTTTGGACAGAATTAGGGAATTATAATTGACAAATCTACTTCAAACATATTTTACATTTTACTAAATATTTGTCTTCAATTTTATTTCAACCAGAGAATCTAAACTTAATAAAATTTCTTTCTTCAGGAAAATGAACTTAATTTCAATGAACATTCCCAAAAAAATGTTTCAAATAAAGGCGATAGGTCTCTATATTCATAGTTAGTACATGGAAGTTAATGAAATCCGTCGGAGTTTTTAAGGAGAAAAGCAGAAATCTAAAAAAAAAAGACTGGTTCAGTAAAAATGCACTTCGGGCCAACCGATTTTCATCAACTCGAAATTTTGGCAACATATTTAATTCTTATTAATATTATTTAGATGAAGGAATTGTATAATAAATTGAAATAGCACATTAGAGGAAAACATAATAATCCCTTCCTCTCACCCAAAATACCGTTTAAATCAAGTTTTCCCAGAGAAACGCTAAAGCTCTCAAGTTTTAAAAAAAATCGTTGGAGCTTTTTCGAGAAAATCCCAAAAAATGAAAAATCTACTCAGAAAAATGGTGCTTCCGGTTGAGGAATTCTGAAAGACAACTTCCTGTCGGATCCCATTGATGACAACCAAATGGAATGTCAAGTTTGAACTTCCTGCGATTTTCCGCACACACACATATTTTCTACAATTCACTTGTTCCGGATACTGAGGAAACTAAAATGTTCTTTACGGTGAAAACTAGATATCGAAAATTTGTCACAATACTTCGTCTTATAGCTGCAAGAGAAAGTAAAAATACATGTACACATTATTACGTCCATATCTGATTAATTGATTTATAAAATCGTAAACATTTTAAACCATCATATAAAATTTAACTAATCAAATTATTAGTTAAATATAAATTATTAATTATTAATAAAAACATTAAAAGATTTTCTAGCATTATTAAATATATCAAGTTTTTTACTTCCTCTTACTAGGAATAAGACCAAGTATTGTAATCGTGCAACACTAACTCGTAGAATACATCTTTCAGTTCGTAGTTGATTAGTAGCTTTCTGTAGTTTCTGTTGATGTAGCTTTCTAGCTACATCTTCCACAAAAATCCAATATTGAACAAATATAATCCAAATTACAATTTTTTTTGGAAGTCTCTCAACTTATTTTGTAGAAAGCCTTAATGTGTCGAGTATTCATTCGGTAACCATTGAACCGCGGGTCACTTGGTGTTTCACGTAAACTTTTGGGCTGACCCGCTTAATATTTCGTCCTAGAGTTTAATTTTTTTCTTTTTTTAACTGAATTTGAATTTTAGTATAAATGACAAAATAATGCGTCGAATAGACCGCAGTCTCTTGTTTCTGTGCCTCAACTTGATAGAAAAGAGTCTTCTAAATAGCATGCGCAGAGTCTGGGGGTGGCGAGATTGTTTGAGTAACCACCGTTGAATCAGGTCAGCAGTTATCAATCAATGTTGGTTAACATTTAGTTATTTATGCATTAAAATTTAATGCATAACTAATTTCTTTGTGAGGAAGTAACCGCCCACGAACTCAACGCCGTTTGCAGGGACCTTGTAAAATTTGACCCAGAGGAAAAAAAAAAGGCGCTGAGCACTGATTCAGTCTTAAAATAATTTTTAATTAAATTCCAATGTAAACTTAAAGACAAGTAATTTTGACTATCATTAAGTTTTACTATTTCTCACTGCTGCTATCAAAAGGAAGTATTGACGTAATCGTGTCAAATTGTGGAAATTTGAGTTTTCACCGGAAATACATATTTTGAGGACCACTGACCAGAAAAACAATTTTTTTAGCAAATGATCTCTCACAATTTTTTGTTTCAGTTTTCTGCGATTTTCTCCATAAAAACACGATGGGTTTCAATGAACTTGGTACGCACTATCTATATTGCAAAGTGGGGAGGAGAGAAAGATGTTTAGGAAGTTAAAAACAATGTTTTTTTTTGTATTCTTTTCAAATACACACATTATTACTATTATGTATGTTGCTATATACATACATATTATTAATATACATATATTAATATACATATATACAGAGACTTCACTTTTGTTGGAAATTTTTTCCAAGAAAATTTATTTAAGGGGGATTTGAGGATAGGGGATATTATGGTTTCCTCAAAAAAGTCGTGGCATAAATTTTAGGAGATTCCCATTCATGTAAATTCAAGGCAACTAAACATCTCTAGTAAGAATTATATGTTTGAAGAGAATCAGTCACTTAGAGCTATGTAAATTGCAGTAAGAGAACGTCGTGTGAGTGTTTCAGACAAGATATTTTTTTTTTTTTGTATTGAAGACCTGAAAACTAATTCAAATGAAAACTCAAATTTGAAAATATGACACGATCGCCATTTATCGCTGAAAGAGAAAGTAAAAGATAAAGCTAGACGAATAAGAAATGAAGAATCAAGGATATTGCGTAAAGTTGAAGAAAATGAAGACCATTTGTATGTTTGTAGTGGATAGAACCCTCTAGAAATAAAGACTGTGAAGAGTTTAAAAATAGGGTCCGGTGGTATATATTGTATGGCCTCCAATAAACATAGCCTCAACTAACACAACTTACTGGAGAAGAAAATGGACAAACCAAACAACATACCAGCCACAGGTTCCGTACAGTTGTTATATAAATCTCTCCCACCTGACGTTTCTCTCCTCACTCATGAGAACACCGAGAAGATAATATCTAGAGAGCTCTACCATACCCGGGTCATATTAACCCTAAAAACCAAAAGGGAATGAAATACAAACACAACTTAACCGAACGAATTACATTTTAGAAGACAAAAAAGGTGTAATTTTTCAATGATCTTTAAATTTTAATAACACACTTGAGGGGAGAAATATATTACTGGTAAATGCAAAATAAATAAATAAAAAGGGAAGAGAAAGTGTACTATATAATGTTACGTTTACATTCTCAATGTTACACAAACCAAACTCGCTATATTATACAAAATTAGTGTACAATAAACACAGCTCTTAATTACATTATAAATATTAAATTTATATTTGACATATTCTGAGAGACTTATCATAATAAATCAAACAAAACCGCCACATACCTGTAACAAAGAAAAAATCTGGTGTGAAACACTCACACAACTTTCTCTTACGCCAGTTCTCAAAATTATAATTGATAAATTTTATAGTTAGTGTACCAAATTTAATTAAATTCGCCAAAAACTGAAAAAACTGTACAGTAAAAGCGGAATTCCGGTTTACTAATTTTCTTGAAACTCGGAATTTTGGCGAAAAACAAACCCCACCTCACCCCTAAAAGTGTCCTTAAATGAATTTTCCCAGAGAAATGTTTCATTTAAAAGTTGTAGCTCTTTGTATGGGTAGTTGACGTGCCAAGTTTAAAGAAAATCTTTGGCCATTTTTGAGATAATCTCAAAAAAGTAGAAAAAACAACTAGTAAAGTGGTACTTCCGGTTGAGGAATTTTGACAGATGACTTACTGTCGGATCCCACGTTGGCGTGGGTATGTGGCGTCACCATTGACCACCCTTCGGGGTGCAATCAGCCTCTGGCTCTCCAGGTTGGGGAATCCCTCACCCCACCTAATCCAATCCTGATCCTTTCCCCTTGCAGGGCTACCTGTGAGTATCCTGGATTACTAAACCGCTGTACTTAAGGCAATGGACAGGAATCAGTAGATGGAATCTGCAGATCCACCACGATGGGCGTGCGATCAGTCACGCTAGCTCGTTAGAGTTGAAAAACTGAACTACGGGCGCAAGCGTCCGTTTCCAAGCCAATTGCTTGGAATTGAGGTTGGATTCGTAGTGTCTTTCTGAAGACACTTTTTTGGACTCAGGTGACCTCAAAACGGATATTTCCGGAGAAAACTCGATATCGAAAATTTGACACGATTACAATACTTCCTCTTACTAGAAGCAAGAGGAAGTAAAAAAGATGAAAATTCAATATATAACCATACAAATAAAAATAAGAAAAATATCAAGTGTGACACATTCACACGAATTTCTTTAACTCGTGCGAATATAATTACAAATAAGATGACAAATTTTCTTTAAACTTCAAATTTGTCTCACTAGTCGCTGCACAAAAAATACGAGAGATGGATGGGAGGAGGCAAGTATCTATCCAGTATGTATAGAGGTGACAGAAGTCCAGAATAGAGTGCCAATAATATTGTACGGACATCATATAATATTTCAAATTTAACGCCACAAATTACGCCGAACTACCTAACTAAAATCAATTTTCATTTCAAAAAAATTGATACAAGTAAGAAGTGCTAGGTTTAGATCCGTGCAGTTAGTATTCCAAATTTAAAGAAAAAGCGATTTCGAGAAAATTCCAAAAATCTCAAAACCTATTCTGTACAACCGTACGTATTTCCGGTTATCTGATTTGCTTCAAATTTGAAATTCTATCACTACTTTTAATGTGTGGTAAAAACTATATATTATACTGAGGTGGTACATTAGAGGAAAGCATAACGCTACTGTTCCCCCTAGAACGTCTCAAAAATCAATTTTCGCAGCAAAATATTTCAAATGATAATAAATGCTAGGTAATTATGTATGTAGATAATATACGATGTTCAAAGAAATCGTTGGAGCCGTTTTCGAGTAAATCACACACACACAAAAAAAGGGGGGGAAAGAAAACATTCAGTGAAGTATCACTTCCGGTTAATGGATTTTGCCGGAACCTTCATGTCAGATGCGTGGTATCATGTAAAAACGGAATAGTACGTTTGAGCTTCCTGCGATTTTTCGTTTTTGAAACATTTTGTTCACACACACACTCACACTCGCACTCCCTCTCACTCTCTCTCTCATACTTTCATACCACTCACTCAAAACATTTTTTTCATAACCAGGGCACCCCAAAATATGTATTTCTGATGAAAACACAATTTCGAAATAGGCATGATCGCAATACTTCCTCTTACTAGGAATCGTTTTACTCGTTTTCGAGAAAATTTCAAACACTCAAAACCCTATTCTGTTAGATCGCACTTGCGGATAACCGGATTTCTTAAATTTGAAATTCTAGGAATGTTTCTAATGTATATTGATAAGTAGTTGACGTGGATCATACATAGTATTCAAGTAGACGATAGTTTAGTGCTAATGTTCCCCCAGAACCCACAAAAATCCATTTTCCCGGGAAAATGTTTCAAATAAAAGAGATAGGTATTTATGTGTGCAGACAGGAAATAGGAAGTTTAAAGAAAATAGTGGGATTCGTTTTCAAGTCGTCTGAGAAATCGAAAAACTGAAAAATATACATTCAGAAAAGTTATTCTTCCGGTAGACGGACTTTGACAGAAAGCGACGCGGTGGTAGTACCTAAACGGAATACCAAGTTTGATCTTCAGAACATGCAATTCCGGTGTGAATCAATCGCAAAAAATTTTACAAAGACAAAGAAAAATGGTTGAAAGCAGTTACATGTTTTCTCTTATGGTGTTAAAATTCCAACAGAGTCTTTCAAGTTTTATATCAAGATTAATTGAGCTAACATTATGTCTAAAGAGAAGAGGTGGGCATTATGTTTATTTATAAATCGTTACAATGAGACAGATGAAGCATTACATTTTTACTTTACAGCTGTAAAAAGAGGAAGTACTGGCACCAGCTCAAATTTTCGAAACTGAGCTCTAACCGGAAATACATGCACTGAGATCCTCTAAGTACACTAAAAATGTTTTTAGCGAATAGTATGTATGTGTGTACAATCACAGGAAGCTTAAACTTGATATCCCACTAGGACCGCATCTGACATCATCAAAGTTGCGCATTTTCTAATATTTTTTCCCAGGTTTTCGCGATTTTTCTTGAAAACGGTTCCAACGATTTTCTTTAAACATCGTATACTAACTATGACAAAAACATAGAACATTTTTATTTGAAATATTTTCCAGGAAAAATTGCTTTGGAAAAGCTGCAGGATAATCTTTCCTCTAAAGTGTTATTTCATTACAATGTATGGTTCCACAACATGTATAATATTAGGATACATTAAGGTTTTCATTGGTGGAATTCCGAATTCGAAAAAATCGTTTAATAGGACGTGCGAGTGGGTTTTGAAGTTTTTTTTTTTAAATTTTCTCGAAAGCGGTCTAACGATGGCTTACTCAAGCTTTCAGGTCAATGTAAGGACCGTATCTGAGCTTTGGAAGAAGTTAAAGGGAGTTAGGGGCTAGTCCAACCGTCCGCTAAAAAAGAGGCGTCTGACTCTCAATTCACTTTCATTGAAACGCCATTCATACAGCTGTCAACGGTTCAACGACCATCGTTCTCACACCGTCACTCTGCCAGTCAGTCTGTCACTCTCTACTCACTCTACCATACTCTCACTCTAAAATTATACATTGTAAAGGTCCTTGCAGTTTTTCTCTTCTGTCCAATCCCTAAAACTTTTGGAGTACTAACTACACAGATAAGAAATTATAACTTTTATTGAAAAATTTTTCTGGATAAAGGTATTTTAAAGGTTATTTGGGTGGGTATGACATAATAGACCTTGGTTTGCTCAATAGCCCATACTGAAATTCAAGAGATTTTTCAAGAACCATGCATGGCTTCAAGTAGGTAACTGTTGTGACAGAGTTGCTAGTAATCTAGCGATTGTTGTTGAACTAACAGAGGAGACAACAGAAATGATGGCCGGTTTATTAAATTATTTCTAAATACAAGAATTTTAACAAAATACAGTAAAGTTAACTTGAAGTCCAAAAAAAAATACAAAATTAAACTAAGCTATAATGTGAGAAACAGAATGAAGAATCAAATGAAATAATGAGAAAGAAATTAATAAGATTAATAATAAAAATTAAAGAGAGAGAAAAATAGAGCGCAAAAAGAGAACTGAGTCTCATTGGAAAATGGATGAGAACGGATTTGGACGAATAATTAAAAACAAATATAACAATGTTGCTATCCCAAAATGGAATAATAACAATATTCAGTTAAAGCGACAAAAACAAATATTATTCTTGACAAAATAGTATTATTTAAAGTAAAGGAAAAAGCGGAGTAAATGGTAATTCTTTCCTCTATCCCACTTTTAATTTCTTTAATTCCCTACAGAACGTTTCCTTGATAATAATAACTTAGACTGATAAAAGCACTGACAAAAGTCTTATTAAAAAAAACCATGATATACATATTTCAAACTCAAATTAAGATCATCAATTACACTAAGCCATCATGGTCCCTGTGTCTCTAGCAACGCCTAATTCCAAGATTTTCCAGAACACTAACAAATTTTTCCGCAAAAAGTTTCTAATAAAATTGATAGAATTATTGTGAAGTCGCATTTCCGGTGGATGGATTTTGATGAAACATCGTTATCACTTGCGGCGGTAGTATCTAAACTGAATACCAAGCTTGGGGCTTCCTGCGATATTTTCGGAATATTTTGTTCGCGAACACACACACATACACACTCATATATAGACCATTAGCTAAAAATATTGTTTTCTTAATAAGGGAACCTCAATACTATTTCCGGTGAAAACTCAAATTCCAAGTTTTGACAAGATCGCAATACTTCCTCTGATAAGAGAAGAATTTTTACATAATGTAAAAATTAAATTTGTTTATACTAAAATGGTAGCTGCACCTTTCAAATCAAGTTTTAAGATAAGTGGTTTTTAAGGAGTTTGAAATTAATGAACTTAATAAAAGGTGTGAAGTTGAAATAATCAATCAGTGTTTAGAAGAAACTATAAAACTGATGAAAGGTTTTTGAGAACCGAATGAGGTGGTGTGATAAATTATATCTGAAAGAGTGACGTGTTAAGGGAAGGAAAAACTATATGAGAGAACTCAGCAAGGGAAGTAAATAAAAGTAAAAGAGGGCTAGGGTGTTACCTAGAAGCTAGAAAGGCATTACCTAGCCGCATTGATAGGCTGGAGAAGTGGTTATAGCCGACGGGTTAGGAAGATAGCAGTTTTAGGAAGAGAGAGAGACAATAAGGCTACCTTATCCACTACCACTTTGATATCCGGAGAGCAACGGCGGCACAGTTCCTATTCTAGGTTCCAAGTCTATGAAGAGCGGTAATGGCTAAAGAAATGTCTGCGCAGAGAAGGAAGTGGTGAGTAGCTGTTCTGTTAAATCAAACTGTATGGGATCACTTTAACCGAAGGAGGATAGTGCGCGGTGGTTTATATACGCTGGACATCTAAACTACCATATTCCATGGATTTTTTCCCGCCTCTACTGTCTACTCCTACCTCCGGTCATGTGCATCTTTTTTCATACTTGTGTATAACCGACCCCACTATTAGGGTTCTCCACATTTTATCTTCCACATTTTACCAAGATTTTGTATATATTCTCACCTCTTGCCACTCAACTGCCCAAAAGCAGATGACTTTTATTGCGAACTTATCTTAGGACTTTTGAAATACTTATAAAACTATGCTAGTATAAATACTGGGTAGATTTCATGTATTCTTTACCTCACTTTATCACTTTCCCTAAAATCTAAAACTAAACTTTACATGATGAATTCATTACTTACCTAAACTTGCCATGACTTTAATTTCTAGAGGGAATATAGCGATTGCCCAATTTTCAAAATTAAGTTTTCACGTGTTTTGAAGTCCTTTAAATAAAAATAAAAATAAAAAAATCAGCAAAAGTCATGTATATGTGTTTGAATTATAATAACAATGCTCTATTTACAATAATTATACAATATATACATATTTAATTAGCAGCGTCAGCTTTTTTCAGGTAAAACCTCCTATAAATTATAAAGCAATTTCTAAAGAAAACTTAAAAAAAAAAAAAAATACCAGCCATATTTAGCCACTTTGTTATAACAGAGCGATCTTCACTCTCCTATGCCTGAATTCACTGCCCAAGTTTAGTTTCCTGTGGCTATGCAAAGTTGAATGCTATTTCGCGTAGACAAAGGTAAATTTTGGAATACGTATTTATTGGTAATTTGCAAAAGAAATATAGATAACGGCTTGCCCCCCCCTTCGCCAAGGGCCCACTGTGCTGGGAAATGTAACTAATATTGAACCCCAAACAGCAATTTAACACCAATCAGAGACGCACAATAATGTAACAAATCTGAACTAATTGTCAATCTTGTTTTCACTGTTACCTCTTTTTTCAAAATTACTTCTTTCTTTCACTCATTGTTGAAAGTAAGTTAGCCATAATTAATTAAAAATTATGTCAACAAATTTAACACGGGTAGAAAATTTAATTATTTCTTTCTTAAAGAAAAAATTTTCCAAAAAAAAAAAATAATACTTTATTATCGTTAGATTTGTGGAGGATTTTTGTACCTGTGGCAAATAATGGGAAAGATCAATGCCAGAAATAAAGAATTATATGTGGCATTTGCCAATCTGGAGATGACATCAGGGATCAAGTACAACACTATCCTTCCAGGCCATTAGAGCTTTCTATCAAGGAAAAAGAACAAGTCAGGCCTAGATCATCCAGAATCCAGAAAATCCAAATTCGGACTATCTAAGTAAGCTTCACCAGCAGTCCGAACAAATCGGACAATCGTTACAAGAAAATTACCTTCAACTTTTCTAAAGACATTCCTGATTCGACTTCTCACAACCAAAATAGGTCAATGCCCCAGTAAGTACAAGATGTCTCCTTACACCAAAGTCCACAGTGGCCAGTAAGAGATCCAACCAGATACGTGAGAAAGGTCAATGAAAGAAAGCCACATCTTACACGAATCCCCAATTAGCATTTAGCACACTGAACCCATCCACTGGAGAAGTTATACGAGAGTATGCCGAGAAACAAGTTTAAGGATTGGCAATGCCTAATGTTGGTATAGCACGCTGTACCTCAGGTAAATTGGATACTTTACAAGAAAGCGTCCTCCTCTAGAACCTCCAAAAAAATACAACCATTTTCCTGGAAATTTTTTAATAAAAGTGATAGCCATTATTTATATTATTATATATTGAAAAAGTTAAAAGAAAATCGCAAAAATTGAAAAAAAAACTATTCAGTAAAGTCGCACTTCCGTGATGGATTTTGACGTTTTATGTATATAGATATATAATAATATATACAAAATATGATAAAATATAGACTATATACATAATGTATATATATACATATATAGATATAATATCAACGTTCATTTATTCTATAAATAATATTTTTTTTTTTAACTAAATTGTTTTTCCCTTTGATGTATTTCCGAGCCAGTCATTACTTTTAATTTTTTTATCATAAAAAAACATACTCTACGTTTAATTTAGAATAGTATTTACAAAGCACTAATATCGTTCAAAAAAAATAAATAACGAAAGAGAAAGAAAAAACGTACTTCATTAAACCATATAGGTACGCTAAATAAATAGGCAATATTAGAAATAATTTTCCGCTTTAATTACTGATATACGTAATGTATAATTCTATGAATTGTGATTAAAATTACGGGGTCGTGTTCATCACTGGTTGGATGTTTTTAATCGATTTAAGCTAATTAATTTAATCATTGATTACTAACTAGAGACCGAGCACAAAATAATATCTCCGTAGTAAACATGCATAATGTCAGGCTCTTCATCAACTAACTAGAGTGGAACACTCACGCCACTTTCTCTTATTCCGCTAATAAAATTACATACAAAATAATAATTTTTTTAAACTTTAAATTCTACTCATTTTTCTCTCATTACAGACAACTCCTAGAAAGAGAAAATCTAACGGCACCACCGCTGAACTCGAACCTGTACTTCCGCGTTGCTAGCCCGCTACCACTGAGCTAAGCTTAACTTTACTGTTCCCCCAGAATCTCCAGAAAAATAAATCAATTTTCCCGCGAATATGTTTCAAATAAAAGGTGTCAGGTATATAGATGTATATAGATAGTGCACAAAGTTCAAAGAAAATCGCTGGAGCCTTTCCCAGAAAATCTCGAAAAACCGTAAAACAAAAAAAAACACTTATAGTAAATCTGCGCTTTCAGTTGATGGATTTTGTCAAAAAGCTTTGTGACCGGTGCAGTGCTTAGCACCTGTAGACCGCATATCAAGGTTTTCTTTGTTTTAGAGATAATTTGTGGACATTTTGTAAAAACGTTTTTCCTACTCAAGGGTCCTCAAGATGTAGGTATTTCGGGAGAAAACTCAATTTCGACAATTTGGCAAGATTGCCATACTTCCAGTTATCATGAGTAAGAGAACTTAAGAAATATAAAGTGATTATCGATTTATTATATATTTAATATGTTTGTGCATTACTTTCTCTTACTTATAGGTAAGAAGAATTATTGTAATCGTGTCAAATTTTCGATAACGAGTTTTCACCGGAAATTTGCGTTTTGTTTTTATTGGATAAACGAAGAGAAACCAAAAAAAAAGGAAATGAAAAAAGGATATAAGTAAAATGTTCTACCGAACTTGAACTAGGGTAAGTGAAAAAACTGAAGCCAATTTTTTCTCGGTTAATGATTCGCAAATATTTATGCAGCTGATGTTTAGACTAAGGGAAGCAAAGTAGAGTTGATGGTAATCCAAGAGGAAAAGGGATCAGCAAAGCAAGAGAGGAGAGGCAGGGAGAGAAGTAAAAAAAAAAAAAGAAGCTTTTATATATATATGTTTGACTGTAATTCTCTGGCGGTTTGTAAACATTATCCTGGAGAGTTTCCTAAACTACTACTCTTCACAACAACCACACTGACTGGATGATGGCAATGATGCAGGGGAAGTGGGTGATATTCTTGCAAGAGGCCCAAACTCCTTGACAGGCAACACGTCCCGGACGGGAGAAAAGAGTTTAGCTTTTATTTGAAGTCACACGCTTGTCTACATCCTACCATCAGTTACTATCCTCCCAAACTTATCACCATCACGCTAACACTTCCTTGGATATTCCAGCGCGACAGATTCACCATCCAAGGAGACATAACAGGCAATAACTACTTCCTCTATCTTCCTCTTCTGATATACTACTCATTAAATTCAATCAATATTACCAGTAATCGCTTTACAATAAACCTTCTAAGAAAATTAATATTAACTAATATAATGGGGTAATAAAAAAAATAGGACATTTTTTCACTAAAAAAGTAAAAATCAACTTTTTATTTATTACCTTTTATGAATTTTTTATTAATGTTCAAAACATAGCCCACTGTGATTGACTGTTGCAAGCCATCTTTCTGCCAGCTAACGGAATCCTTAAACTATACTCGTATGTGTATTATTAGTTAGCTTCCAAGTTTAAAGAAAATAGTTTTAGCCACAAAAATTCCCCAAACTCCAAAACCTATTCGGCAAAGTCGCACTCCTGTTTAAACTGATTGTCTTCAAATTTGGAATTTTAGCAATGCTTCTAAAGAACTTTGATATTATGAGGTGGTAGAACCGTTCATTATTTAGTAAATAATTTTCCCAGGAAAATGTTTCAAATAAAGTTGATCAATGTTTATGAGTGTATATATGATAAGAAGTTTAAAAAAAAAAAAAAACTACTAAAAAACTAAACTAAAAATATATTCAGTAAAGTCGCACTTGGTGATTTAGTTTGTTCGAAACGTTAGAAAGATTGAGATTCCTGCGATTTTTAGTTTTTGAAATATTTTGTTCACACACACAGAGAGCAGTCCCTAAGGCAAAGTGATTTACACAAAAAAACTGTGCAAAGAGTATAATTAAATCTATAGCTATAGAAGATGACAAGTACCGCAAAGACCAAGCCAAGCCAGAAACAATCCAGCAAGTGTAGAGGCTTGTTCATCGGTGGCTCAAAGTGAGTATTTATATCGACACAATCAGGTTGCAAAAATAATCCATCAAGCAATTGCAATAAAATGCAAAATTCTGGAAGAAAATGTACATACAACTATGATCTGTATCCTATACTGGAGTCAGGTAACATCACGCAGTACTATTACAAGACGGTGCACACTGACAAAACAGTCCATTGCACTAGGCCGGACATTGAGCTGTATAAAAAAGCGTGATAAATCCGCCTACTTAGTTGATATTGCATACCAAACAGTCATGGAAAGTAAGAGAGAGGAGAAAATCAAGAAGAATGAAGACCTCTCAGAAGAAATCAAACGGTTTTGAACCTGCAATGTGTAGTGTCTTCCCATTGCTCATTTTCCAAGACTGGCATTGCATCCAAAGCTCTCATTCAGATTTGAAAGCGCTCGATCTGCCCAAAAATTTGTGTATTGTCATGCAGAAGGCTATTAAATTGAATACTATGAGCACTGTTCGGGAACTTTTTGGACCAGTAATTCTGAAAGTTGGAAGCGGTTGGTTTAACCAGTACTTCAGCCACAGTAACCAGCAACAAAAGCTGAGGTTTTAACAGGAAAAATAATAATAGTAATCATAGCTTCTCTTTTAAACGAAACAAATTCCCCCTCCCGATTACTAATAATGGATAATAATCTTTGTAATCCATTGTTTAAAAAAATTACGACGAAATTCGACAGTAGCACAATTTATTGAATGGATGTTACATGAAAAGTATATACACATTTATTTGCTAGACTCCAGTCTCCCACATGCCCGCGGCGACATGTTCTTGTTTTAATAATACAGTTCATTAGTCCACTGTTAAATCAAATCACTAGATTAATAATTTAATTAACAATTTAAATTATTATAATGTATTGTGTTTAAATTATTATAAATATTTCTGCATTTGGTTTTATATAAAATGACATTACACGCTTAAGGATTGAAATATTCAGAAATCACATTGCAATCTCTTACTGCAGTTTACATAATTGTAATTGACAAATTCTCTTCAAACTTACAATTATTAATAAATGTTTAGGTGTGGTCAATGTTTTATCAATTGGAGAATCTAAACTTCATAGTTAACTTAATTAGTTTTATGTAAGAAGTGTAAGTAGTAGTTGTACGCACTTCTGGTGTGGTATCAAAACGAAAATGTTGAGTTGATGCTATTGTTGGTTTTTGGGTTAGTATCATATACACATTATAGCATTTACTCGTTGCTGAAATCTTTTTTTAATAATTCGCAAAAATCTATTTAAACAATGAACTATGAACAACATAATGGGGCGCAACTGTCTTCTTTATTCTTCAACAGCAACTTGTGGCGAAGCTGTTTTAGTTTCAATGTAAACAATAAACTGCCAACAACTACCAACAGAGTAAAGTGAATATCGAACCTAATACATAACGTAGTACTTACACGCCCACCCGAAATCTTGTGATTACATACGATCTGTAATAATCGAAATGTGCCTTTATATAATCGATATTCCAAAGCCTACGTTATATAAAGGAAACAGCAGGCCAGGTAACAGTGAACAATCAACCTTCCTTTGTGTTAGAATTCAATCAAATTTCCGATCATACAAAGACAAATTTCCAATACACACACACACACATACACATACACAAAGCCTATTTTAACGTAGATCATAAAGTAACTATAGTAAGGCATCATATATGTAAAACGTCATGAAAGCGGGGTGATATAGTTCGTTAAATTACTATTTATGTAAACTAGTGTGAAGTTAGAATGTTGGCAGAATAATGTAAGATAAAATATAATGATAGCAATCAGTACTAGAAATAGATTTGGTGATTAACTGGCTGTAAATTCATTATCAAAATTATTTATCGCATTCCAAGTTGTTTTGTTTTAAGTGTTCGACCTAGATAAGTCGAAACGCGTGAAAAGCTAGAAACAGAAATAATGGTGTCTAAAAAAATCTCTGGGGAAACACTCACACATTTTCTTACTCATACAATTTAATCAAAAAATTTTCTTTAAAACGCAACGTTACAATGTTTATTTGGGCTGGCCATAACAATGGTGGTGGGGATTTTACTTGTATACCTGAGTGACCTTATGTGGAGCGCTCTGTGTCAAAGTCAACAAAGCTTGTGCAAAATCAAATTTAAACTAACTGACAGACCCCCCCCAATACCCCTCTAAAATCAATTTTTTTCAGAAAAATGTTTAAAAAAAAAAAATGATACGCTTTTATCCATGCAGCAAGCAGTCCAAGTTTAAGGAAAATCATTGCAACATGTTTTCGCAAAAATTCTAAAAAAAAACTCAAAACCTGTTCTGTAAAATTACACTTCCGGTAAACGATCTTCTTAAAATTTGAAATTCTAGCAACGCTTGTAATGTACATGAGTACTATATAACTGATAGAACCAAGCCATTGTTCTGAAGTGACAGGGAAGCCTAACGTTTCTGTTCCCCCAGATCCCCCCCCATAAAATAAATTTTTACGAGAAAATGTTACAAATAAAAGTGATAGGTATTTGTGTTCGTATATAGCATACAAAGTTTAAAGGAAATCATGAAAAACTGAAAAAACATTGGGCAAAATCCCACTTCTGGTAGATGGATTTTGTCCGAAACCTTGGTGTCGGATGCGGTTGTAGGACCTGAGCGGATTACCATCTTGAACTTCCAGCAACTTTTGCTTTTGAAATATCCTATTAACATAAACACACACAGAACATTTGCTAAAATACTTTTTTCTTACTCCGGGGGTCTCACAACATGTATTTCCGGTCTCACAACATGTATTTCCGGTCCGGAAAACTTAATTTCGAAAATTTAACAAGATCACAATATTTCCTCTTACCAGGAATAAGAGAAAGTAAAAATATGAATGAACAAGTCCACCATTTCTTCAGTAATCTTGGCTCCTCCAGTTCTCTGAACACACAAAACATTTAAACGGTGACACATTACCAGCACTCGCCCACAACAGATGTAGTTGATGTGTACAAACAAACTAGTGGGGTTTAGCGTACCGCACTCTGGCAGGCACTCACTGTAGATCATCCCCAGCTTGCACTGGCATCACCCTTTCTGCACAATCCAACCCTTCTACATTCATGTACAATGTCAAAAACACAAGAGTTGTAGCTTCAGAATAAATTTGTGGTTTTTCATAGTCACCCTCTCTCTCACATACTGTATCTGCATATCTACGGATGAAAGCGGAAATTTTTCCGTTATATTTACTTCCTTCTATTGCTATTGTACTCAGTCCGAAAATTCATGTTTTAAAGGCATCCTAAATATGGAAAATAGAAATGTGCGAGCGATCTATATTTAGATATTTCTGTCACTTACGAATGTGTAAAAAAAAATTCAAAAATCAAAAGGAAAACACGAAAAGCTCAAATTTCGAGAAAACTTTCTTAAACATAGTTGAACTTCCTTACTTCCTTAAACACAGGAGAAGGTGCACAGGAGGCATTTACTTAAACAAATAAGAGTTTGACATACAAGAATTTTCTTAAACATATAAGTGCAGCAATTCCGCAGAGGAGTATTCTTGGCCTCCTACTCTACAGAGGCCAAAAAAAAAAAAAAATAAGCCCTCAAAACTGCCAACATACCACATTTACTCCCCTGCGTGGGTCCTGTCTCCCTACCTACTTGTTGATACCTGGTGCGCTGCTGACTCTTTATAGATAAAAGCCTCAGATGAACCCATACTTTTCTTTTATTGACTCCACAGGCGCATGTAGCTACCCATCGCCTCCTCAACAATTATCTGCTACCTCGCTCGCTTACAATTATCTGCGTGCATTATGCTTATATTAAGGTACTTCAAACAAAATTCGTACGCTATCCCTTCACATATTCTTGGGATAACTTTTTAAACTCTGCACTCTGTGTGACCCTTCAAATATTCTTTTTGCAGTCCTGCGATCCTCCAACCTTAAGAAGTGCCTGAATCAAGTAGGGCGCTGCTCTCCTATATATGAAGATGTATTAATATCCTTGTATGGCTCATACCTATTCTTCTTTCGTCGCCACATGACATTTGGATCTATTTGTGCCTAATATCTTACGCCCTACTATCTTGCGCTCAAATAGGTCCAGCTGATTTGCTGACGTTTCTTGGGCGTCCAGGTTTCAGGCGGATAGGTGACAACTGGTCATATTAGGGTTTTTTAGACTCTGAATTTGTTGCAGCGGCTTACGGAGACCACCTCTTTAGAATTCTGGCGAGAGCAAAACATGCTTTATGCCTTGACAGACCCGCACACAAGACTTAAAGACAAGCAATGACAAAACGCTCCAGGAGTTCTTAACAGATTTTTTGGAAGGCGATCTAAATATCACACGGAACTAAAAGGCTGAATGACTGTAATTGTGGGCTTCAACCAAATTTACAAATATATGAACTATTTACAGACATTCCGATCCGAAATTATTGCGACAGATAGTTGACGGTCCCATACTATGTCACAAACCTCACTCTCCATAACGATCTCAACATTCCTTTCCTACAACAATTCGCCAAGACAGCATAACATTCTCAAACACCATACCGCTCTCTCTACTGCTCTAATCTATTTGTACAGCTCTGTTGCCTCTACAATCCCTGACAATCCTACATGCCGACTGAATCGCCAATGACCCCGAAATCTCCTTCGTGATTGATCAGGCATTCTGGCATCTCGTAAAGAGTGCTACTATTGACTAATTTCTCATCTCCTGCTCTTCACAGCAAGATATCATCTCATCCTATTTAATTATTATTACATATGTGGTTATACAGATTGTAAATTTCCAAGTAAAATAATAATCATAAAAAAGATGGTCTTTCATCAGAATTTATGAAAAAATAAAATAGGAATTTCAAACTTATGATCACTAAAAATATATATACTAAAAAAAGGTGTTCATTACTCGCTCGAGATCACACACAAAAACAGTGAATATAGTTTACTGTGGAGGTTACTATAAAGTGAGTTTTTAAATAATATTACTATAATATCCATAGCATCCGTGGTAAACGATACAGAAAATGCAATATACAAACCGTTTACTTTGAGTTAATTTACGGCATGATTTAAACAATATTTATTTCAGAATAGAAAACTCTTTAAGGACTGTGTCATTTTGTGCAACGATCCAGCTCGTTTACTTGCCAATACATTGGCCATGTCAATGAATAATTTAATAAAATGTATACCTATTAAATTTGTTGTCATCTTTCCACTTAACTGATAAGGTGGAAAATAAGTAGATTTTTTTTTTAAATATAAGATAAAAGAGAAGATACTGACAGAACATATTTGTTACTGGTAAAACTATATACAAATATATGGATAAAGAAAACAGTCTCGATCAGCCAGGCTTTACTTTAAAACGTTTTTACTGTAAAACGTTTTTAAATAAATGACCAATTCAAATAAATGACAAATTCAAATAAATGGCACAAAGGCAATAAAAATAGAATTTAACAAACAGAATCCAATAACAAGAAGATCGTTTAGTAACAGATTAAATAAATGTTAAATTCTGCATCTAACAAAGCTAAACTAGATTCCAAGAAAGAAAAGGATCGTGAGTTTCGGTGTTTTTTTGAAAAAAACAAAAAAAAACTTAAATTCTTGCCAACGTTTCGACAAATATATTGTCTTTTTCAAGGCAAATTTTGTTCACTATTCTCTGTGTTGTTGAGGTGTTCTCAACTTTTTATTTACAAAATTATACATAAGTTTTCAAGTTTTGATATGTTTTAAAGATTATTTAATAGTTTTTATTTTTTTTATTTTTTATGCCTTGAAAAAGACAATATATTTGTCGAAACGTTGGCAAGAATTTAAGTTTTTTTTATTTTTTTCAAAAAAAGACCGAAACTCACGATTCTTTTCCTTCATACAAGCAACGGTCGAGAATAATCATCTAGATTCCAAGATTATATTACTAGAAAAAGTTTGAGTTTAGGTTTTCTTTTCATCAATTTGCAAGCTGGAGGGGGGGGGGATTCTTACACGACTTTTTCTTACAAATTTTCCTGAAAAAAGAACACAGTTCGAAGTTTGAGGTTCCTGCGACTTTCCATTTTTGACCTAAGTTGGTCACAGGCAACACTTACAAGAGATAATATGTCTCTCTCTCTCATCTTCACATCTTAAAAACTTCCATTGCCTAAAACAACCTAAACTCGGCAGATATTTTGTTTTATCCCATTTTAAGACTCATTATTGATCGAATGTCTTCTAATAAATAATTACGATAATTGATAATCTAAGCAAGGAGGTCAGTAGCTTCTGAATATCAATAATCACGAAAGACTCTTTAAATAACTTTCAATCAATCGTTAATAAATAAAATATTTAATTTCATACATTAAACAATAAAAGTAAATTAAAATGATGCAATTTCAATGACGAAATTTACAATCAGATGCACTATTTCAAAAATTTAAATCAATCACGCAGGTATATCAACAATAATTTACACCACTAAGCAGTATTATCGCTATTGGGAAGGGATTAGCTCAGTGGTAGCTCGCTAGACTACCAAAGCAGAGGTCCTGAGTTCGAGTCCAGTAGTACTGCCTTTAGATTTTCACTTCCTAGGAGCCTCTACAGCTTACTATCCGGTGATGGGCAGTGTTGTCTGTTACGAGAGAATACTGCCCGGAGGCTGGCAGGACACTGAGAAGGCTCGTGGCAAAAATGGCCATTAATATAAAAACAAATAAAAAAATGCAGCTGATTGGTTGAATTCTCACTCACTTATTACTGGAAAGATTATGTATACAAAAAAGGTTTGAGCTAAAGCCTTCCAAATGTAATGTACACTTTTTGTAAATTATAATAAGTGAATATTTTAAATATTTCGTTTATTAATAAAATAACTATACATAAAATAGGTAAATAGTTTCTTAAAGTTATGTATAGAAAAAGTAACTATCTAAACAAATCAGTTGAATGTCGTATAGTTAACACATTTGATATCAAAAAGATTCATTTCATACCTTATACTATGCTGAGGATGTAGATTATATTAATAGATTAGATTGAGTTCTTTATTATTTTAATTATATTAATAAATTTTCAGGCAATCTACCTTATCGTTTAGTAAGTGATACGCATTTCAGTATAAAAAAAAAGCAATAAAGAAATGTATAATAAACGATTTAAGAAGTGAAAAAACTTCACAAAGTAAAGTTAATAACAAAAAAAAAAGCCCAGCTCATGCAAACTGCGAATTGAGAACTAACCAGGAAAAGAAGAACACAAAGGATCCCTTCAGTATTGAAGGAAGTTAAGTAAGTGTGTAGCAAAGGAACAAATTGAAAAATTCTTCTCTAATCTCTTGTTAATAATATGTAATTTTAAAAATAATTAACTTGGCCATAAAAAAAAAATAGTGCAGGAAAATTTCTAATTAATTATTAGTTTGATATCAACAGTTAATCAAAAGCTTCATTTTTTTGCTTTGTGCAAACAAAAGAGTAAATAAATACATTAGGTCACTCACTAATCTTATTTTTAAACCATATAATGCACTGGAATGGCGTACTTTTACATAAAATACATACGCGTCCGATACGAATCCGATAATTCACGAAACGATCCAAAATATATTCAGCAATGTTTGCATACTCGTCTAATTACTAGGAAGAAAAACTCATATTAATCATAGCCAACCAACAGCCTTGATGATATCAATCTTTAACAAGAGCAACTGAGGCCAGCCAATCGCTAAATTTCCTTTGATTCTAGTGATAGGACTGAGAATTTCTGAGAGAAAATTAATTATAAAAAAAAAGAAATGCAAACATTCTTCTCCTTCAATTTCTCCTCAAATGAAATCTATTTTTTTTATTCTGAGCAAACTACGTTAAAGACTCACCGCCCCCCAAAAGCCTATAAAATAAAAAGGCACTTCTGGTTGACGGATTTCAACTAAAAACCTGAATTCATACCGGATCCTTAAATGATATGACGACAAAACTGTATTTTCGATGATAAACCGCAATTTTGTTCACTATCATTAGTAGATGTTTCGGATTTTCTCGAAGAAAACGGCTCCGAAGGTTTTCTTGAAACATTTTAGTGTAATAATTTATTTTAGAGGGTTGTAGGGAGGGGGAGATCTATGACGTCAGATTTCAAGGCTTATCATCCTCCGGCTCCTATATTTATTTATAATATGGAGAGCAAATAAACGTTTAGAAAAACCCTATTTTGTGCAAAAGTTTTACTTTAGCTATAGAGAAAAGAAAATAATTTGAGAGTTTCATACAGGATTTTCATTCCTATTCAGAGTCGTTAAAACTGCATTTTCCATGAATACGCGCAATATGAAAATTACTTCTATTTTCAAAAGAATCAAGCATCCTAATGAAAAATCTCCTAAACGAAATGAATAAATATGAACACGGAGCAATTAAAATAAATAAATAATTTTCTTTCATAAAAAAATACAAAGGAGATTTATAAAAGAAATTAAGGAATTAGTCATAATTTGATTTAACTAGAAATGATGAGAAAAACCAGAACTTTTCCAAAAAGAAGGGGAAAGCCAAAAAGTTAACAATAATAAAAATAAAAATCAGTAAAGTTAATTAAAAAAGTTTAATTTTGGATTTAACCACAATTGACAAAATGAAATGACATCACTATGTTGGTGTTGAAGAGTAAAACAGGCAATGGATAAAGATTACACGGGATAACAAAGGAGAAGAAATATATACAGTAAAACCGGCAGGAAACTGGTGGTGACGGTTGTATCTTTGAGCCGGATGAAGTAAATGAAGGATTAAATTAGAAAACATCACCAAGAATAAACTGTAAAGAAAAAAAGAAAAGAAAAAAAAGGGGAAACAAAGACAGCACTGTCAAGAGAAGAGTGTAACGAGAAATATGGAGTAAAAAAGGCCTGTTGAGGACATAAAACTGCCTCCAATTTTCTAGTGATTGAAAAATAAAAACTGATTGAATTAATAAAAAAATATTGATTTAAATAATTAGTATATTGATTTAAATAATAAGAATTCAATAAACACTTATTATGACCAGTTCCTTTTATTTTAGTAAGAAAGAGTAGAAATAAGCAGGAGTATAAGAGATTTAACTTGACACAGATCCAAACAATTACTTTTTTTTATAGCACAAGGATTTTCATAAAATACATTTTTTATGGTACCCTAAAGAGAAAGAAATCTTTTTAGCGAATGTATGTGATCGAAATTTCTAAAAAATGAAAAATTGAGGGAAACCTTTTGGATGCAGCAGAAGGATTCTGCCAAAATAAGATATCCATAGGTGTGACTTAATAGATTTATTATTATTATTATAACGATTTTCTTCATCGCTATTACTATCTACATACTGCCCGCAAGGGGTATCTATTGCTTGCAGTTACTTGGGAAGTAGCGACCCCACGGGTTACCACAGCTCAGTACTCAATGCACTTCGTCAGGACAGCACACAATATACTTAAACTACATACACTCTACTCTTCACAGACAAGGACAAACACAGTACACAAACTAGGGACTCCTTCCCTAGTTGATTGGCGCAGGCAAAGAGAGAAGGAAGGCATTAGTTCAGTGGTAGCGCGCTGGACTAGCTGGAGTTCTCGTGTTCGAATCCAGCATGCTGCCCTAAGATTTTTTCTTCCTAGGAGCCTCTACAACTCACTGTCCGGTGATGGGTAGTGTAGTCTGTAGCAGCTAGAGAACACTGCTTGGAGGTCGGCAGTGCACTGAGATTGCTTCGGAGGGCACAATAGATCTTTCTAGTCGCAGTGCAATAATTCCCTACAACAATCTACAATCATAGCCGCACTACTTTTATTTGAACCATTATTAAGAAAAAATTGCTTTTCGTACGTGCTAGAGGAGCAGGAAGGAAATCATTGCTCTAGAAAGTCAAAGCATACAAACTATGCTTCCATTATGGCAGTTATGAGTATTCAAGAAACGAAGAAGTTCATATCATGATAAAGAAGAGGCGGATGCCAACCGCTCTCAACCTTTTTTGCGACTTCCCCTACGAAAAACTGCATTGGTGCCATTGAGAAATGGCTTACATGCAAGCATATACCATCTGAGCCAAATGGTTTGAGGGAGTATTTTTACTCACATAAGGTGAAACTTCCCTATGTTTATAGAGACGGAAGCTCATTCAGGTATAACCAGCGCATCCTCATCGCGGCTTTGGAAACATCGGCGCTCCAGTTTTGTGCAAGCGTGGATGACCAAGCTGGTGGGCGAACGCAGAGGGTAGCCTTCGGGCTATTTGGGAACTTAGCAATCCCAGTAATCAGCTATAATTACAGACTAACAAGTGCAGCGGCGCCCCGTCAGGAGTGTGAGTTGGTAGAAACTTTTCTGCCTTCTGTTTGGGTCGCCATAATTTATGTGCGACCTGAATCTCTTGTAGCGAATTCTTTTGTGGGGGTTCATGCTGCACCACTTACACATGTTTGCCGTGTGTGGTCCTGTCGTGAGGATGGGAAGTCCTGGTGGTTGAGTTGCAGGTTCTCGCTGGAGGCAAGTTCCCTCGGCCTTGCAGTCCTACACACTACTTTGGCTCCTAACTCCACTAAACAGGCGGCCAGAGCCTAACCCAGCTCTAGTCAATCGGCCAGCGTAAAGTACGCATGGGTGAGTTCCCGGGTATTGTGGGCCTTGGCCCATAATCCCTGGGCACTATATCTCTAGGGTAGCTCTGGCGCTTCTTCAAAGCGTCCGAAATTGTGAGGATCTGTGGAGAGTGGAGAGCACTGGAGATGAATTTTAAATTTTATTATATATATATATATGTATTTAACTTCAAATTCGTCAACCGGGGACCCATAGAGGAGGGGGCCACCGGTGTGGTGGTAATTCCTCTGTACATCCAGAGTAGGGTGACCAAGGCCTGGATGCACTAATGGGTGGGAATCTGGAAAATATCCAGAGGCAGGTAAGGCTTACTTCTGGCGGAGAACGTATCAGGAGGAGCCGCGGAGGACTTGTCCCCCTGCGGCGACTTCTGAAACGTGGTCAAAGGAAAAAGGACAGATAGGTATGGCAGGTATTTTTATTTATTTATTTATTTATTTTTATTTATTTATATATTTATTTATTTTTATCTATTTATTTATTTTTATTCCTGCCTGCTGTTTATCAAGTATGTCAGAAGTTCCATTTCTTCCATTAGTTGACTATTTACATATTTGACACTTATCCGAGAACCCTACGCTTATAAAAGATTGGTTCGAGGTTTGAGTGCGGTAAATGGCAGGCTGTTTGTTGCGGATGGCGGGGGCACTCCTCGATGTATTTGCGTTAGTAGAGATGTCAGCGCCGTTCTGCTAAGACAGTTATGCTCTAGGGATTTGGTACGGTTTTCGGAGTCCAGCAACATACCTATAATTATAGGTTGTGATGCAAATGCACATCATGTTGTCTGGGGACAGCAGCGACATCAATACTAGGGGGTCGTGCTGTCATGGATAGAATTTGCTCTAGGGTGCTTCTTTGATGTTGAAGGGGCATTTGACAGAGCATCGTTTGATGCTCTTGAAGATTCCCTAGGTCGAAAAGGTATACAACCAGTTTTCATTAACAGGATAGGTATTTATTTAAGGAGTAGAGTTATACAGGCTCCTATAGGTATGCGCACTGTGGTTGTGGGAGCGGGGAGAGGGTGTCCTAGGTGGTTGTCTCTCACCAAAGCTATGGTGTGCTCTCATGGATGAACTATTAACTAAGATGAATTCATCAGGATTCTAGTACAGGCATATGCCGATGATAGTGTTATTTTATTGTTGGGGCGATGTCTGGATACTATCTCAGACTTAATGCAAAGTGCCCTCAATATGGTGTATGATAAGGGTCTTTCAATTAAGCCCAGTAAGACCCAGGTGCTTTTATTTATTAATAGGAGGAAGATCGTAGGATTAAAACCTCCTAGGTTATTAGGAATTCTGTTCAGATCACATGTCCCAGCACCCATTCCAGTCGAACTTTATTGTTTAATATTATGAAGAAATTGGGTGAATGAAGGTAACTGTCGGCGTGTATGTTTTTGAGTGCCAGTTAGTTATAAGAGTATTGTTAACATCGCGTATAATGGTTAAGTCGAGAAAGTTAATAGTATTGGTGTCTTCTAGTTCGTAAGTAAAATGTAGACGAGGATGGAAAGAATTAAATATGTCCAGAATTGTGTGTATCTTGTTAGATGGTATTGCTGTCAGGCAGTCATCTACATATTTGTAAAAGAAGGGCAATTTAAAAGGAACTTTGGGAATGGATTTGTCTATTAAGTCGTTCATGATAATGTTAGCCAGAATTGGTCTTAAGCTACTATCCATAGCTGTTCCGAAAATCGTTTATGAAATTGGTTGTTAATATAAAGTATCCTGAGTTAGTTACTACAGTGTGTGAGCAATGTGATGAAGGTGTTCATGGGAATTTTTGTTTTATTATCTAATGAATGGAAATTATTTTTCATTAGAGCTATTGTGTCATTTATCGGAACATTTGTAAATAAGGATCAAGAGATATAAGATTGTAGTTATCCGGAAGTTTTAGAGTTTCTAATTTCTCTTTGAGAGCAAAGGAATCTTTAATGTTGTAATTGTCATTTGAAAAATGTTTAAGTAATTCTGCTAGGTCCTTGGAGATTTGATAGATAGGTTAATGAACGATATAATATATCGTATAGGATTACCTATTTGTGGGTTCTGACAATACCATAAATTTTTGGAGGAGTGGGAGAGTTATTGATAAGCTGATTTTTTGTATGTAAGTCAATTTATTTATGTAAGTCATTAATGAGTTTGTTGGTTTGTAATTTTACTGTATTAGTGGGGTCTTTTGTTAACTTAATGTAAGTTTTGGGTCTGTAAGAAGATTGTGTATTTTTAAAGTATAATCGGCTTATTGATAACAACAGTTTGGTTGGTTTTGTCAGAAGAAAGGATTAGAATATCAGGATTTTCTTTAAGGAATTTTTTTGAGGTTTTGATATTATCAAGGATGGGATAGATAGGATCGTTCTGGCATAGGTGCTGGGTTAATGAGTGTAAATGATTTGTAATAACATTAATCATCTTGGGGCGATGTCTAGTTGATTTTGTTGATTTTCATCTAGTTGGTTGATAGCGTATAAGGCGCAAATAATATTAGAAGCAGGAATGAAGTTCCTAGCTTTATAAGGCACTGAAAATTTAGAGCCTAAACTAAGTGTTTTTTAAACCGTTGGAATTTCTGTATCTGTTAAATTTATAAACCAGTTATCATTAACATTAAAGCAACACTGTGTTTTGACAAAAGGTTGCTAATTTTTTTAATATGTGTGTCTCTAATTGTATTGAACAACTTTTGGAAACTACATTTTTTTCTGATATCTATCTAGTTACTGATTACAGATGCCGGTATAATTTGATGCAGACTTCTTCAAGGAATCAATTTCATTGTTGATAGCTTTAATATTGTAGATGCAGATCTTGATTTCTATATTCAATAAATTTGTCTTGTATCGTGTGCTTGCTCTTTGAATTTCATCTAAAAACGGATATGGTTGGCTATGGAAAAATCCTCTAACATGACTGTCAATAGACTTGGAAAAATTTGTTTTTCCCTGCATTTTAAAAGGGAAATTCTTTGGTTCAGCATAGTACTAGTTTTTGATTGACCGTGGCCCATTTCTTAAGAAACGAGGATGCATCTGATCCAAATTCTCTAGTAACATAGCAAAAGAATCCCATGGTAATGTGTTTAGGAAAGAAAATGCTCACTCAGTTTCCTAATATAAAAGTATTTGTTGGCCGCTGATGAATTATATTATGAAGAAATTTAGTGAGCATTGGTCATGAATGATTTATTGTTTAAAGGAAATTTGCCAAATTAATTTGAATTCTAACAATTACAAGAAACAAATCGGATGAGTGTTACATTTCTCTCTCTCTTTTTTTTTTGGAGTAAGAATAATATAATAACAATTTAAAGGTAAATAGATAAAGTAAATAAATCAAAAAAACAATGTTAGAACTGAATAGAAAAATACATATATGTATATGTCTTACGAACAATGAGAAATATCTTACTGTTTTATTTTCTGATTTGTAACAAATGGAAAAGTAAAAATAGTAATTCCAACCTTCATAGGTGTATATTTAAAATAATTATATATTACACAATGAAACGAGGGAGAGATATGGGGGATTGGTGTTGATGCATGCAATTTACATTTTACCACAATTCTTTTTCGATTGTTTTATATTTGTAAATATAATCCATGAATGAGTTATTTTCATTTAATAAAATTTAAACTTATTCTTGTAAGAATGAAATTATATTAACTATTTCATTACTTAAATAGTAATGTAAATAGTAAATATATCATACTTGGAATTATTATTTATAAAAATGAAAAAAAAATGATGCAAAACGTTCACACTACTTTACTGTAACTATAACAATACTAACAGACAAGTGATAAAAGTAGTTTATCTGGAATGAACACATTGAATGGCCGTTAGCTTATAACAGTAGTATAAATTCAAGCCTAATTCTGAGGTCCCCCTCCGTCAGAAAACTCTTTAAATCAATTTTTTACCGAACAAATGTTTCACATAGAAGTATTTATTTCTGAGTGGACGTTTGGACGTTTTCTTTGATCAAGAAAGAACTTTTATGAAGCTCTTTTCAAGAAATCGCAAGAAACTTAGAAACCAATTCTGTAAAGTTGTACTATCAGGCAACGGATTTTCTTCAAATTTGAAGTTCTAGCTATACATTTAAATATACTTTAATAATACATAGTGGTAGCATCATGCATTATATTGAAGTAGCACTTTAGAGGAATGCATAAAGTTGCGGCTCAGCTCATCCAAAACCTTCCAACATTCAATTTAAAATGTTTTGAATTAAAGTGATTACGTCTTAATATGTCTTAGTCAGATTAGATTGATTGATTGAGGTGGGCCCCGATTCGCAGACACGGCAGCCAGTAGAGGCTTATTGCGCCTACCTCTGTATGGCCAGTATGAGAAACCTGTCCTCTTAATGAGGTTGAGCGCTTTCCCAAACAACTCTTTTTACACTATTATCACCTGGTGGTCTCATTGTTCCAAAGATCTCATAGAGCAATCTAGCGATTGCAACACAATTGAGACAATTTCCTCTTCCTCCTGACATCGTCTTCACAAATATTCTGAGCTAATTATCCCCACCGTGTGTAGATGTTTTTTGAATCAACTGTGCCCCATGAAAAGGCCTGCCACCAGATTAATCTGGTTCCTTCCTAAGCAGCTCTTTAGTTCTATACTTCCTCAGCTTCGACATCATCATCTTGTTGTGTTTGTCTCCTAGACTTAACTTCCAGGTTGTCCCGTGCTCCCTCCAGAGCCAGTTCTGAGAGATGCAGGTACTGTCCCTTTGTTTATCCCTAGGACAGGTTTTGAACCTCAGAACCAAGTATTCGCCCCATTCCTGGCAGTTGGTCAACTGCTTTCCTCTAATCCTTTATGTCCTGGTACCCATTCCAGCCGAACTTTATTGTGTTGGTGGGAAAGTGGCGTCAGCTACATATTAGTGTAGGAGCTTTAGAGAACATTGTTTGGAGCTATTTTGTAGAAATTGCGACACACTCAAAAAAATATAAAAACAAAACTTTAAAGTCGCTAAACACTCTAACTTCTAATTGTGGTTGATGGATTTTGACCGAAACCTTTTAACAGATACCGTGTTGGTACTTAAACGAAGTATCAAGTTTGAGCTTTCTGTAATTTTTTCGTTTCTGAGATGTATTTCTCTCACTCTTCCTCTCACAACATTCGCTACAAAGTGACCTCAAAGCACGTGTTTCCGGGGAACTAAATACAAATTTTCGAAAGTCTGACACGATCGCTAAATACTTCTGACAGGACTTCTTACAGTTGCAAAAAAAAAAGAACTTTCACCAAGTCTTCCATGAATTTATTATTTCTTTCCAGGGCTGAAATTTATGTGTGACCGCTATGCGGTAAATAGTGTTAGTGTACGTAATGTGAAAATGTACCTTAATAATGTGTGACTGTAAAATATGGGTTATGATAATTATAGTTTGGCCGTAAATACCCACGTGAAATATGTTTGGTCGTGTCAGGTTGATTTGTTTATACGTAAAAGTGCGAATACATTGAGGCGACTTCTCTTGCTAACGAAGTCTGCAACAGGTTAGTGGAAGTTTGGAAAAACAGCAAGCTACAACTGCTACACTAATTTTACGATGAAAAAGGTTAAGCTCTGCAAGATCTGCACTCCACTTAATTAAAAAATATCCAAATGTTGTAATCGTAATTTTAAAAAATTTTTATTTCTCAGTTAATTATTATAAAATTAATAGAGAAAATATGAAATTCCATTTTTATTTATTTCTATTTTATTAGATTAAAAAAAAACGTTCATAAATGTTTTGATGAAGCAGAAATGAAAGATCATGTTTCTACAATTTTTTTAACTTCTTTAATAAAACTCTTATGTACTTTGTGGCTTCATACAACTACACAAGAAACGTTCTATTATTAGGTCACGAAGTAATATAGTTTATTAAATTTAAGTCCAAGATCACAAATGGGAAAGAGGAGAAACAACCTTGATATTTTCCTCCTCACCACCCTGCTGGTATAGATCTAATGACGCCGAGAAGAAAATTAATTTTTTTTTGTTGAGAAATTCCTGGCTAGGAACAAACGAAATGAAATTTCAAGTTTTATTATCTTTGAAGTTAAGTCGCTCTTTTAAGTTCTGGTTTCCTTTATTTTAATGAGAATCTAGGCAGAATGATTAGTTCACATAACAAACAATTATCAATATGAGCTGATATGAGCACGACTATCTCTATTTTTGACCCAAGCAAACTGTTTGGATAATTGTGTTTCAAAAGATAGTGCAGGCTTGAAGAAATTGCTCACCAGCCAAGCATAATACATTGATACCCTACAGATACTTAATGTCATCAAGATTGAACTTCCTTTGCAAATATAGATATGAGCTTAGAAGGAGTGCTGTACTGGATTTAAGTATAGAAAGCAAATGAACAATACGGATCTAACAGCTAATCTTAAATGTCTGGGAATACAATAAAAAGGATTTCCACATTACCAGATATAGGACTTTGATATCAGACAACACAACATCAACAATTGTGACGAAGTGGCAGCCTAGAGGATAGTTTAACTAAAGAGCTATGCTAGAATCCCCTCCTTCCCAAAAAAATGATTAAAACAAAATTAATAAAGTAGCTATTCTGGTGGCTGGATTTCGAACGAAACCTTGGTGTTCGTTGTATCTATGTGAGAGATCAAGTATAAAGCCTCCTGCTACATTTCATCTTGAGATATTTTGTTCACAATACAGACGCATAGATAATGCGCTAAAATTGGTTTTCGAACTTTGGGAACCTAATAATATGTATTTCCTAATATATATAATGACCTAATATGAAACTGAATTTCGCAAATTTGACATCCCAAATAGAGCTAGACTGACAAAAAGTAAAAAATAATAATACATTATATTATTGTAAGATGGATTTGGCGGAAACACATAATTGAATATCCTGGATCTAGGCGTTTGGGAGAAGAATAGAGAAGAAAAAACAGTTGAGTTGCCGGTAAGAGTCCGGGTAAAGATGTAAAGATGTATAGAGTGAAGAGTCGCTAATTTTGTCTGCCCGTCAGTTTCTGTTTAATTGTCTTGCTTTAAGGGTTTTCTCCTTTATTTTTTTTGAGTTATATCGAACAGTTCTTTGACTATATTTTATTTTGTTCTGACTAATATACACTTCTCTTTAATCGTCCATATTTCATTTAAGTTCTGACTCAAATCAAATTCAATTCCTATATTATTTATATTATTAATAGATAAATCCTAATGTTTATTATATATCAAAATTTTGCTTTGTAAAACCCAGGGACAGAATGAGTTTTATATAAGCGTATATGATAAATAGCTTGTTAAATACCTCATTTATCAGATTAGTCTTTGTTGGTAAATTAATTATTTTATCATTATTGTTTGTACATGGTATTAAAGCGAATTGTGTTTGGTTTAGTATAATAGTTAATGGGGTTCATTAAAACTTGGTATTAAACATTGTTAGTTATATATTATATTATAGTGTAGAGCTCCATTCCAAACAACTTAAATCTAATACTGTATAAAACGTACAGTGGAATTTAGATAATAGTTTTAAACAATGAAATTTATATAATATGCTAATAATCTTCAAAGTTCACAAATGACCATTTAACTGAGGATCGCGTGAGAAAAAAAAGTCCTTTACAACACTCACATCACTTTCTCTTACCACAATTGTGTATGAAATTATAATTTTCTTTACAATTCAAATTTTAATTCACTTGTGTGTAAATGATTTACTACATTTATAAGCAGTAAAAATGGAAAAATATGAGCGTTATCTCAGAGAGGTAAAGCTTCGGCCTTTAGATTTAGGTGCGATGTCACATGTCACTTTGTAAGGTAGTCAGAATTATACAGACTCACTTGACAGCGATATAACATTTCTACATCTCTTGTCTACTAATTTGATTTAGCTATTTACATATATATTATTATAAACAAATTTTATAATCAATAAAAATTTGTTTGAATCAGCTGATAAACTGTCTTCAGATCTGCCATTTTTACTTGAAAGATTAAAATTGATTTTAGAAACATTCTGAAAGAGGTGTGGTAATTAGGTTTCCTAGGACACTGACTCAATTTTATTCTTCAAAAGTTTCTAATATTATTTGTGACTTAGAATACGCTATCAACCAACTTGATGAAAACGAACAAGATCACACTAGGTCTAAATGTATTAATGTTATTACAAATCATTTACACTCACTAACCCAGAACCGATACTACAACGATCCCACCTATCCTATCCTTGATAATATCAAAACCTCAAAAAAATTTCTTAAAGAAAATCCTGATATTCTAATACTTTCCTCCGACAAAACCAAGCAAACTGATATTATCATGAACCACTTAATAGTAAAATCCATTCCCAAACTTCCTTTTAAATTGCCCTTCTTTTACAAATATGTAGATGATTGCCTAACAGCAATACCATTTGACCAAGTGCACACAATTCGTAACATATTTAATTCTTTCAATCCTCGTCTACATTTTACTTACGAACTAGAAGACAACAATTCTATTAACAACCTCGACTTACCATTATACACGATGTTATCAGTACTCTTATAACTAACTGGCACCCAAAAAACATACATGCCGACCGTTAAGTTCATTTCAAATCCCAACACTCATATTCCCAAAAAATCAATTTTCTTAGAGTTTTCTCCAGTCGTGTGGTTTCCCTTAATCATCCCAAATTTCATCAGGACAATAAAAAAGATTTTCTATAATTTTCTCTAACAATGGCTATCCTCAACTCCTCATTAATAAAATACTTAATGACATATTGCATCTACACTCACCAAACTCGACATTACGATAACAAATCAACTCATTCTGCTCATATTTATGTTGAGCAACCTCCTAGTACATTTCCTTTACATACATCAACAAACCCTCAGAGAAAATCTCTATAATTTTCAGACGCTCTAATATCACTTTAGCCCACAAATGCACTAACACTATTAACAAGTTATACAGCAAATTCAAAGCCCAACAAATTACAATTAGACCTCGTTTACCAGATAGACTGTACACAATGTCCAGCTGTTTATGTTGGTCAAACTTCACAATACTTAAAAAACAGAATGTACCAACATGAATACGATCGCAGAAATAACAATGACAAAGACAACATTACTGCACTGACGAAACATTTTAGGGAGAAAAATCCTCTCTAAAATGATCCTTTCTAAAACAAAAATACTAGCAAAAGAAACTAACAGGAAAAAAAGAAATATATTAGAAATGATTTATATCAAAAGAAATAAATTTTCTGTTACTTTTCGTAATGAAACCAATAATTTGTCCGCATTGTTTAACGGTTTTTTCAAAACATGACCTTCTACCATTCCCTTTCACCTATCCCTCCCGTATAAATTTCCACAAATCCCTTTCACTTCTTTGCCTATTCAACCCAACTATCATTTCCGTTGATGATTTAAGACAAGAAACTAGTAACTTTTAATTTTCTTTTTTTATGTTTCTGCGATGTGACAAATGTGTATGTTTAAACATTCTTTCTTCACATCTTCACGACTATCTATAAGAAAGTTCAATATTATTTTTATTATATTCTTATTAATATATATTTTTTTTTTCATTGTTATTATAATTTTCTTTATTATATTCTCTTTTTTTTTATTTAATTTTTTATTTATTTATTATTATTTTGCATTTTACAATATTATTAATGCCTTGTGGTTCCTCATTGTATTGTTTTTTAGATTAAAGCCTTGATAAAGGCAGGAAACTCTGTCGAAACGTTGGCATAATTGAAGGTTTCTTTCTTTCTTGACCGGTCCTCACCAAATTTCTTCATAATATAATTTAAATGTTTACTTAAATATGCAACCCCAGTAGGGAAGCAAAATTTAATAAAATAAACAAGGTCAAGCTTCCGGCTATAAACGGATGTTTGTCTCAATTCAAAAGTGATGCAAGCTCAGATTATTAGTTACACATGGAATGTTTGCCTCATATAATTTAATGTGGTTACAATCGGAACGTTTGCTTCAGATATGGTACCTAACAGAGTAGCGGTATTACATGAACATAAGGTCAAACTTACATTCTGAAGTTTGTGTAATGGAATAAAGCAACAAATTCGCCACACAAAACCTGGATACAATAGTCCCACTAGCAGCTGTACCAGAGGCCCTCCATTATGCCGCCATACATCAACCATGCATTACCCGGTCAAGTCCAGTGCAATGTATTGGCGAATAAGTCTTAATTTGGGCAGCCAACTGCCTAGTACTTGTCCAAGAAGCTGTCCTCTAGTTCCTCACCTAGTGCTAAGAAAAAATGGGAATAAAAAGCCGACTATCTGAGAGCTTACCAACAGTCGCCAAATAAACTTTTGAAGAGTTAAGAACAGCCACAACATAAAATGTAAGGAGTAGACAAGTGTTAACATCAACTTTGAATGTTTCAGCGATAGTAGCCATACTAGCTATATACAATTAGAACAAGCAAGATTAGAACACATCATTTTACAAGCGACTCACAATATCAAACTGTACCGTTCTACATTGATGACGCTAGTAAAAACACATCACACTTTACTCGATCACTCTCTTTTCTATATGCAGTTCTCTCTTCACAAAGAACTCAAAATATAACATTGTTTAAAATTACGTCTTGGATATTGTGTGCTTTCATTTTCGTCATTATTTAACATACTTCATCCTGGTACCATTAAATTTGCCCCAAAACAAAAGTGACGCGCTCTATCAAAGGAACTCTCAACTAATTGCTTATTTATGTTTTAGTTAAGATTCAATGAACAGACTATAATTTATTCTGCTTTTATAATGTTTAACATAAACATGTCCACTTAGTTTTAAGTTTGAAGCTAAAAACTATGCAATAGTTTGATCTAAAAGTTAAATTATTATTGTGATTAATAATAATAAAAATTAATTTAAATTGAAAATTAATTGTAATTAATACTTCCAAATATAATGGAGAAATAAAATCAATAAATGCAGAAAAAAGATCTCAGCGAAATTAATTAAAATTCATGACATGGTAGGATAAAGAAAAGTAAATTTTAATTATATTAATAACAGTTTGTTATTAAATAATTCATTTTATAATTGTGCGTACAATTTGAATTGTGCAAATGCGCTTATTGTCTACATTATCATCATCCTTTCCAATCCACATGATAATAACTAAGTACATCTTGCACATAAATCAGTTAATGACTAATATAGAAGTTGCCGCTCAGATCTAAGGGGGTGAAATGCCCCCTTCCTCCACTTGAACATACAGACAAGAAACTTGCTCTAAAATTAGGTTAGAAGTGATCTTTTAAATATAAGCTAAATTAAAAAATTAATATATATCAAAACTACCTCAATTAGTTACTACTTTTGAAAAATAGGCCGTCAGAAAATACATTAAACAGATAATCACCTGAAACAGTAAAATGAACAGTTTTCTGCAAAATTTGAAAAGCTTTCACAGAACAAATAAGCTCAAAGCAAATATGCCAGGAGCAGGTCGGTGTTGTATCGGCATGTCGGTTTCGCGAGTCAGCTGATACTTTGGTCTGCCAGTACCTTAAATTAATTTTCGACAAGTTAACGTCTGCTCCCCATATAAGGGCCAGAGTCAACAGAAGATAGGGGACCTTCCCGGGGTTATTTCCCTTGTTCTGTTGCGGAGTCTAAGCTGTCCCGTAGAGAATAAGCTTTTGCTTTAGCTTAGGTGGTTAGACCAATGTTACTATATGCCTGGTCCTTCCTGAAGCTTGGCATGTCGATCCAGCGCCGCCACACTGTATAAGTGATACAGAATAAATTTCTGAGTTTGGTAAAGGTCCAGGTCTCGGTGTACCCAGAACCTAGACCTTCATGTTTCTACGAATACTGAGTATACTGAAAAACGTAACGCCACAGTGAATCTATCTTCACTGGTCGCTCCATCTGGCAGGAAGGGTATTGGAGTCCCTTCTATATTACCACTAGATATGATGACTGGTTAGTCGTTAGGGCGTTCTAGACTCAACTTCTTTAGTTCCCCCCGAGTCTACAATGAAAGGGGGAGTAAGTATTGTAAGCACTGCAGCATATTTTTCCTCAGAATAATGCATGTCACAAATCTCTTACGGTCGGAAAACTGTCCAGAAGTGTCTCAGCTTGCCACCACGCTTTTGAGAGATTCGCCAAAGCATTGGGCGTTTAGCCTCCTCAAGGGAGGGAGAAGATAAGAGGTACCACGCCTTCGGGCATTCATTAATAGCATCCTCCTAATTTTTGAGCACTTCTTGAAGAGACTATTCGCTTTTCGCGCAACAGTGTCCCGGCTCTATGAAAGAGAATGCTCACCTTGCCTTATAGGTTATCGGCCTTCTCAGTACCTTCCACGCCAATATGCCCTAGCACCCAAATGAGGGTAACTATTATTGTTGCCTAGCTCTTTAGATTTGCCGCGGTATTTGCAAACCATTTTTTGATTCACAAACGCTCAGTGCTTTAATACCAGCTAGATTCTTTGATAGAATCATTTTCTTCCGATTCCAATAATTACTATCGAGATTGGGCTGGGCACACCTTTCAACTGCTTAAATTTTAGCCTGGAAGATGCTAGAAAAATCCCCCACTGGCCGGGGGTCCAAGTCAGCTCAAAAGGAGCGTATGCACTGCTGTGAGTTAATTTCCAAAGTATAAACGAATGTTAACTTGACACATTTTTGAGCAAGCTCTATAATTTCTCTTGATATGATTTTGCTTTAAAATTGAATGTATGTTGAATTAGGGTTTCAGATTAGTGATTTACAATTTACCATCACTGTATTCTGATTTTTCACTGCTTTGTAGGTACTGTATTTTAAATGCAGAATGTAAATGGCAATATCCTTAAGGACATTTTAAGTGGTACATTATCCCTGACTAAATTTCCGGCTCAAGGAGTTTAAAAGCAATTCTCACTTTCTCTAATAAATTCTTCAAAGAAAAGAGACAAAACTCATAAAAATGGAAAACGTTTATTTATAAAGATCCAACAGAAAAAAAAGGAAAAAAGATAGCTGTGCAAAGTGATAAAAATTAGGGAGTGTCCAATGACAAAGAGAGAAAATGAACAAAAATAGGGAATAAGATTTAGTGAATAAAAGGATAAGCGGGAAAAAAGGAGAGAAGGATAGAAAAGTTGGTCTCATCCTTTCAAACTGGAATATAAAAAAGGAAGAATGATTAGGGCAGAATAAGAAGAATAGGAAGAAGAGGGGAATGAGCACAGAATTGGGAGTCTGAGGAAAAGAATCAGCAAGTGAGAAATGGACACCGTATTGGATTGAACATCGAAAAAGCTGTTAAAAAAAAACTGAAAAAGAAAACATAATTAAACATCACAAATGAAAAAAGCACAAACTTACTCAATTTTTAAATGATAATTAAAACAATCAATACCGTCATTGTAATTATTATTGAAAGAATGAAATAATTACTGTACAAAAAAAAACAAAGTAAATTGTAGAAATTTACAGGTAGTTGAAATGCAGCACTGGTCACAAATCTTCCGAGTGTTTTACTTTCCCTTACTGCTGTTAAGTGAGCCAGTATTAAGATCGGGTCAAATTTTCGAAATCGAGCTGCATTCAAAAAATGTTTTGAGGAAAAAAACTGGTATGTGTTTCGTGATGGAAATGTCAACAATAAAAAGTCGCACTAAGCTCGAATTTATATTTGGTCTAAGTACCATCATAGCATCTGGTTAAAAAACCGTCCATCGGAAATACGTCTTTAGTTTTTCAGTTTTCGGCGATTTCTCTGGAAAATGGCACCACTGAATTTCTTTAATCTTCACATACCGTCTACACAAATGCCTATTACTTTTATTTGAAACGTTTTCCTAAAATTTTCCAGAAAATTTATTTCTTGTGGATTCAGGGGGGGGGGCAGAGCTACATTAAACTTTCAAGGACCATTAACAACTATGCTTCTGCCATCTATATAATAATATTAAGATATCATTTGTGATGAGACTACTAGCTGCGATATCTCGATCGATCGGAAGGATTCCTCATAATACAATAAGAAGATATTTTAGCGAGTTATTGGAAGTCTGTCAATTAGTTGAAATTTAAATATGCATAAGCTTTCTTGTTTTGATCTAGAGCGCTCTACATAGGGCCGCTTAGGTAAACAAGTAAAATTTCCATCACCATTTTTATGGCCAGCCCAGCTAACCTTGTGACGTTGCGATTTTAAAGAAAATTTCTCGATTAAATTGTATTAATTAAAGTAATGGAAAGTCATGTGAGTTAATCACTTCCGTGCACGGGGGATTTTTTTGTCATCAATTTGTTTCAAGCTTGAGGTCATCACCCGGATGAGTCTATATATGGTGGGAGATATTTAGTCAGCTTCAATGTAAAATCAGGGCAATGGATCACATGAAGAATGCTGAGTGTGAATGCCCACGCTGGACAAACGCCCGAACCACGGTTGGTGACCACAAAACCAAGTGGAAGAAAAAAAATTCCGATAAAACTTAAACAATACATGACCTCATTAGAAGAATTAGGTTATATTAACTTAATTAGCGAATGGAATACACGCTAATTAGAAGGTTGGAATATACGGCAAATGATCAAATGTTATCTTGTCGGTAAAAACAAAAATTATGATTATCATAATTAACATAAAATTGCCATATTTAAATAGTCTGAAAGAAAAGAAACTATTAACATTCAACGCAATATCCAAACAGATAAGACTGAAATTATTTCTAACAAGGCCGCCTCATACTTCAGTGAACGGGGAGGGTTCCTAGCATAATCAAGGAAAAGAATATTAGGACCGTTTAGTTAAAATTGCAATACCCCTTTGTTAGAGGAAGGAATCTGAAGCAGAGAAATAAGGAAACTTAAGCAAAAAAGTAATTGGAGCCGTAATAAGAAAAATTTGGAAAACTAATTTAGTTTAAACTAATCTAATTACAATGATAATTTATGAACAATTTTCAGGTGAAATCATAATTTTTCGCATCGTATGTTTAATGAAAAAAAAACTGGAGTGAGTCACTAGGATTCACTAAATATTACATTTCCGGTGAAAACTCATTTCTGAAACCTGACAAAATGATCTGTCAGAATCTGACAAGAGTCCTTAGTCCAACCTTTGTACTGCCTTATAGGGCCTTTGTCCAGCTGAGCTTTCACTCCTATGAAAGGAAGAAGAGCGAGAAGAGTTCAGTCAACCTTTCTGATTTCTAATCGCTATAGATTTTCATATGATCTTATACCCAAACTACAACACCCTAGGAAGAATTTAGCTTCTTCGGCGTACTGGAGAATATTTCAAAGCTGATCAGTAAATGAAGACAGGTGAATTTAGTGCATGACTGTGTACACTTCTGTACGCTAACGGCTCTGAACGTCAGTCTACATTTATATTATATTACCATAATAATATAAAGACGAGCCAAAAATTATCCGCATTCCCTAAACGTTATAGGGATCCTATTGGCATCATTTTCTTATCAGCGCTTTCCGTACTAAGTCGCTGGCTCCCGGGTAACTGTTTGTGACATTCCGTTATCACAACTGTGACTGCAATGCAAAAGAAAGAGGTTATCCCACTGTGATTTGCACGCAAGAAGAGAAGCTTGCATTTTTTTCCCCGCGCCAAGTTTTATTTGCGTCGTACCTTGCATAGAAAGCATATGAAGGGGGCAAATTTGTAATTTTACCGAATATTTATATATATTTAGTTTATCAATCTAACACAATTAGGCGCCGGGGTCACTACAAAGTGTCTAGGTGGTGCATCTGTGTTTCCCCATCCCTGCGCAACCTGACAGCCCCAACAGATATAAACCGCAGCTTCAGATCTTCCGGCCTCTTTAGATCCGTCCTGTTAACATTTTTGGTAGAGCATCCGCCTAACTCAGGGTCTTACGCTCTCGCCTCTAGAGTGTGAACTGTCCCCATTTCGATTCCCAATGGAACCTCTAATAAATTTATAACGCCGATTTCCAAATTAATCGCATCTGCAGTGTCGAATTTGAAATCGGATATAATTTCCGACATCTGTCTTAATGGACTTTTTTATGATATTCACTGTGATAAGAAGAAAGAAAGCGAATCAGCTGTGGCCAATGCCCAATCTATCTTCTGTTTGAAGGATCCGTGCTAGTAATACTCTCGTAGAAGGAGAATAATGTTTTAAGGAATAATTTTGTAAAAGCTGTGAACTGTCAAGAAAAGGGCTAATTCCAAGAATTACAGTTTTAATTAAATAATTTAAAAAAAAAGAATGTAAATGGAATTACCTTAATAAATTACCCATCCACCCTCCTTCATTCATCTCTAATTAAACATTTCAGAAATATTATGACAAAACGATTACATAATATTTGGATTATGTGCTCTTCTTTCTTTTCTTTTTCTTTTCTTTTTATTTTTTTTAAAGTAATTTTTTCCCCTTTTGTCAAAATGAACATTAAAAATATTCAGCCAAAAATGTAATGATCAAAACAGATCTTCTTCAAACATCTTTTGGAAACATAAATAAAAAAAAACTTAAAAACTCTTTTAAAAAAGTGGCATTTTTTTTCCTACTGTTATCAAATAATGAAATAGTGAACTCTCTTTCTCCCCCTCCAACGGTTCATTAACGTAAAAATTTCTCTTAAATTGAATTAGATTAGAGAGATAAGTAGCGAAAAGTATCTAAATATAACAAAACATGATTGGTTGCAAAGTCTCCCGCATAGTCTCTGGCCAGAAAATTGTAGAGACTACACACATAATATTGATGAATATATAAATAAAATATTGATGACACTATAAAAAGTTTTCAGTCTCAGGGAATTATTATCTTGGTAGGAAAAAAAAAAAATTCTAATTACGTTTCATTGGCTGACACCTTTATTGCAAAATGATATACTAAAAATGTTCTTCATCTTCTTTGTATTGTTGTTTGTTGTTGCCTTCTTCTTCCGTTCTACTGCGTACAGCAGTGTGAGGTTGCCTACACTTCACAACCATGCACATTAAACCACCATAAACACAGACTGCTATAATCATATTTTCATTTTCAGAGGATATCAACAAATTTACTTCAGATGAAAATTCAATTTCCAATATTCGGCACTTCCGCTATACTGAAGTAAGAGAAAATAGAAATGCAAAATTTTATTTTTTGTCAAACACATCGCTTGGGTATTCCTATCGCTTCTCTATCTCCTTACTAAGCAAAATATATAAACCTTGAGTAATTATGCAATAAGGACTTCTTTTTTTGAACATCACCATCTTTTCCTAACATTCAGTTAGTCTGTTACAATAGCATTACAATTCACCGCTCATGGTTTTCAGATTTAAGCATATTTGAAATTAAGCTAAGCTATGTATATTACATCTAAGTAAAATTTAATTAAACACTAAATTAAAATAGAGAGTGTGCCCGTAATAATGTCAACATACAATAGATTCTGTCAGAACTGTGTGCGTGCCACCATCTGTCAGAGGATATTGTAACTAGCCCACTGATATTACATGTTCTGCTTCAGACAATAACATACCATAGAATTAATGCCGACACTTACATGACATATGTGTGTATGACAATGTCTGTGGTGATAGAATATCCATTTCTGTTATTTGCTGTAATTTGAAAGTAGCGCAATTGTGTCAAATATTCGAAATTGAGATTACACCGGAAATTCATGTTTTAAGGCCCCTCAGTCCGAAAAAATAGGTTTCGAGCAATTAATCTGTGAGTTGTGTATGGTCAGCATGACTCAAAAACAGAAAATCACTCTGCCGTGGCCACATTCTGCCTGACACTTTCGAATAACAATAACTAAAAGGAAGTCAATTTCAATTTTCTGCAATTGTTTTTTTAAAATTAAGATATTTATTTGCAAAAATACAAAAGTATATATGGCCATTTGCTAAAAATATCTTGTGTGAAACACTCACACGACGTTCTCTTACTGCAATTTACATAGCTCTAAGTGACTGATTCTCTTCAAACATATAATTCTTACTAGAGATGTTTAGTTGCCTTCAAATTACATGAGTGGGAATATCTCAAGTTTATAAAACGACTTTTTTGGCGGAAAGTCCTATAACGTCACCTATTTTCTTCAAGACTCCCTTAAATAGACGTTCTCTGTAAAAAGTTTCAAAGCAAAGTGATAGATCTCTGTGTGTAAGTTAGTTTATCGTTTAATGAAACCCATCGGTGTTTTCATAGAAAATATCGCACAAAACTGGAAAAAACTATTCAGTAAAATCGATATTCCGATCAATCGGTCAATTCTACTTAGCATTATGTAGATGTTAGAATTGTAAAATAAAATAGCTCTTTATATGAAATCATAACCACAACCCTCTAAATGAATTTCCTCCGCCAATGTTCAAATAAAATTGTAGCTCTTTGTATGCATAGTTAATACCAAGTTTAAAAAAATCGTTGGACCCATTTTTCGAAAAAATAAAAACTGAAAATTCCAATCTGTCAAGTGTTACTTCCGCTTGGCCGAATTTGTCCAAATCTTTTTGTCAGGTTCCCTCGTGCAACTTAAGCGAAATATCAAGTTTGAACTTTCTGAGATTTTCCGTTTTTGAAGTTATACTGCCCCCCCCCACATACACCAATTCGAAAAACCACTTCTTCGGACTCAGGGGACCTCAAAACGTATACATGAAAATTTGACATAATTACAATACATTCTCTTACAGCAGGAAGAGAAATTAAATATCTACATGGTTGGGTTACTCTTCCCAAACAAAAATTCAAAATCGATTACTTATCCAATACAAACAATATGTAGCAAGTATGATGGATATTGGAAACTTTGTCAGCATCCACATTTCTACCGAACAGCTAAATCTATCAAATATAGGCAAAAGAAAGAATTATTTTGACAAATACTAACAAGTTATAAAAGTGACAAATATAAGTTAGTAAATCGAAAAGTTTGGCAACAAATACAAGTCTGAAGTTCCTGTAGTACCTCTTCTTCTATTGTTTCTTCTGCTTGCTATTTGCCGCTTTTTGCTACATTTGGCAAACCGAGTTTGATCCTCCCTGTTACCCCCCACCACTACCATCACTAACAAAACAAACGTTAAGTCAGAATGCAATGGTCTGTAAAACACTCTTACATGCCCTCTGCTTAACTATACAGTCAAAGCCCCTATAAGCCTTCAACCACATAATAAAAGTGGGCTGCTAGTCCAGGCTAGTTCATTCAAGTTATTAACTTAAAATACATTTTCATTCAATATGCCGTTGAATTATAGGAGCGCTGTTGTAGTTATGGATACAACACCCAGATCTGAGAATGAAAAGCTGGGCATTTACTATGGAAATCTGTATTATTCCACTCTTTATCAAGACATTCTGAAACGCAATCGCCCAAAAGCAGTCGATGGCCATGAAAAGAGGCAGGGTACCACGGAAAAATTGCTGATTTCAAAGTTTGTATAAGAATTATAAGTTGGTGGAGGATGAGATCGAAGAGAAGCAAAAAAATATCCTAATTTCCTCCAGGAAGACGCTGCAGATCAGCTAAATTGCAACAGTCTCTTTGATAATTCTATCGAGATGAATGAAATATCATAACAAAGATCAAACTAAATCTCTTTGTCAAATGAACTACAATACAACCAAATTGAAAGTGCAACAACGACAGACAGCGCAAGTAATCTAGACAACAACGATATTATATTTGTTGTTAGGGTAAGAATTGATGAGTTAGAGAGAGAGCAAAAAAAAAAAGTATTGAAAGAGGTGCTCAAAGAAGTTGAAGAATACAAGAAAAGTTGAGGATGATGAGAGAAGATCGGAAGGAAAATAATAATCAAAGAAAACTGATTTGATTTTTTTTTCCTTTCCGTATGTTTGGACAATGTGAACAACCATGTAAGAGACTACGAACCAAACATGCAAAAGACTGAATGAAATATGAAGAATCGATAAATCGAAATGAAAGAATCTGCATAGGAAAGAATTCATTTCCTCCCACTTTACAGACGGGTGTTCACAATAGAGAAAATGTAGGAACAACTAGATAGTGGTATTTTTTTATTTAAGAATCGCATGAAACATATAAATAAATGATTGTACGTAAAAAAAAAACTCAATGAAAAAAGTAATAGAATTCTCGATAAAAAAAATTAGCACAATAGAACTATCATGAATATGGGGCAGGCAAATAAAGAAATAAAAACTTCATTGATACAATTTAAACTTTATAACTAACAATAATAAATAAATATTTCAAAAATAAGCAAAAAATAAAGATGTATAAATAACAAAATAGTTTTCTTTTTGTTTTTTCTTTTTTTTTATGAAAATAACAGATCACATAAACTTGTTATTTACAATTGTAACAACAAATAAGGATAAAAACGATACAAGGAAAGATAAAAACATAATAGAAGTTAAAATGACGATCAAATAAATTTTTGCTTAACCGACTGTTTGTGTATTTGTGTTTTGTTGGCATTTTATACAACATATTAGTTAAAGAGAAAAAAAATTCAATTTTTCAGCAATTTTTTTTATGAAAATATCAATGGAATGACGAAAGAAAGAGCTTAAGCAAATTTGAAAGTTTAAAACCATTAATTTTATTGAAGAAGCATACATGGGGGTGAGGGGGTTCGAAGCAGAAAAACTTTCCAGCTTTGATGAACTGATACAAATCTGTGGAGAAGTCTAAATAAAATCTAATCTTCTTCCAGGCGTGGCTAAAAGAGTAAAAAATGAGATGATCAATGTTCAAGAAATCAAGAGCAGCGGAAAAAGAAATTATCCAATCGTAGACTATCGTAAAATATGTACGGTCCAGAAAGAAAATTCAGCGATTCACAAGACAATAATGACTGTCAAGAGTGCAGAGACAAAAAAAGATACTAATAAGTGCGTTAGAGCAATGCGAGAGAGAGTGATGGACGAGTATTTATGACATTTTTTTCTTGGCCAACTGTCACACGAAAAAAATGTTGAGGTAGTTTAAGCATGTGAGGTTTTTGAATTTAGATTTATTAAGGACACAGAGAGTAAAGAGCATCAAGTATCCCTGTCGGAGTAGCTTAGACTGAAATAACTGAATAGATAAACCCACCGGTTTATTTTCCTTTCATTTAGGAGCTTCATTTTCCTTTCATTTAGTCGCTTTCTGAAGATACGCTCTTCTTCAGAGTTAAGTGACAAAGCATTGTAGAAATTTTACCAAACAAACTTAGTAATAAGCAAATTCCGAAATCGGTCAAATAAAAGAATCAGGCAAGGCAACAACTTGATTTTGTTTTTCCTTGCTACCTCACTATCCACAACTATTTCGAGTAAACCTAATTCGTCTCTTTACTTCACCTACGAAAACAAGCACTAATCATTTAGTAATAAATAATGTACTGGCTGAATGGATCGGAAGTTTTATATCAAGAGTTGGGATATTGGTCGAATAAAATAACGCACTGCCTAAACTAGTTACTGAGTAAAATATTATATTAAAACCCACCAGTCGGTTGTGAGTCGGTCTGACCTGGAATACGAGCTGCGTTACTGTTTCATTAGAAATAATTGGAGTAGACAGAAATAAAAAATTACATTCCTGATCCGAGACCGGATTTTGACATGGTAGACGTGATAAAACATCAGCGAGAGGTATTTTTGAACCCTTTTTAAAGACTATTTTATAATCATAGCTAGACAAAATTAGCGACCACCGAATTAATCTAGATGGGACTTTTACGGGTACACTTTTTGATTCTGAAAATAAGGTTTTTAAAGGTTCGTGGTCTGTGACGATAGTAAAATGACGACCATACAAATATTGATGAAATTTTTGAACCCCATAGATAACTGCAAGGGCTTCTTTATGTAGCTGACTATAATTCTTCTGAGCTGAGTTTAACGTTGCAGACTCAAAGGCTATAGGACAATCTTCACCGTTAATCGTATGACTAAGCACAGCTCCTATACCATATTGTGACGAATCGACAGTTAAAACAAGAGGTTTACACGGATCGAAAAATACTAACAAGGACTTTTCTGACAAGGCACAACGACTTTTATTAAATGCAACTTCGCATTCTGCAGTCCAAACGAACGGTTCATCTTTCCTTAAAAGCTTATATAAAGGTTCTAATAAATCAGGACACATCTCAATAAAATTCCTGTAAAACGACAACATTGACAGGTACGACTTTAATTGAGTAACGTTAGTGGGTGTTGGACAATTCAAAATTTTGTTTATTTTTTCTTTAGAAGGCTGTTTGCCAGCTGCTGAAATATGGAACCCTAAAAATTCCAAGGACTCGACAAGGAACTGACATTTATTCAAATTTATTTTAACATTAAACTGTTCTAATCTCGACAAGACTTGTTTCAACGTTTTTTCGCAATCCTCTTTTGACGATCCTCCAATTAAAATATCATCCAAGTATGCTGAACAATTATTAATTCCCTTCAAAATATGGTCCAAAACCATTTGAAAAATTGCAGGACTTGATGCCAGACCAAAGACTAATCTTCTGTATCTGTATAGACCGTTAAATGTATTTATCGTTAACATTCCTGACTAGACTTATCCACTTCCAACTGCAAGTATGCATTCGACAAATCTAAACAGCAAAAAATTTTACAACCTACGAAATTATTAAAAAACTCATCTATCCTGGGTAAGGGATACTGATTTACTTCAATTTGCGGATTAACTGACTTTTTTAAATCGACACAAAGACGTAACTGACCGTTCTTTTTAGGAACAGCGACCACTGGACTTGCCCATAGACTAAAATTGACTTTATAAATTATTCCTTCAGATTCTAGACGATTCAATTTATCTTTTACTTGTTAACGTAGCGCATAAGGGACCATATAACTTTTTTGAAAAACCGGTTGTGCACCTTCCTTTAATTTAATATTAACTTTAAACTCGTTTATTGGTTTATTTATATCCGCTTTTGAAAAAACCCTAGGAAATAACTTTATTATCTTGTCCAGACTTATATTAATCCCGACTTGAAGACAACTTCCCTTTAACTCATGATTTGCATGCTGCGCAAAAGAACCGTTATTGACATTACATAACTTATTTTCCCAAAGGGGATTTAAAACATCAAGCCAATTCCGCCCTAAAATCGCCTTATTCCTTAAATTTTTAACCACTACTAATGGTAATGTATACTTATCATTGTTAAATTTTACGTTTAACCATTGCTGACCTTCAGGAGCTCGGTAAAAATTTATTGGAGAAAATACATTATTGTACAATTATAGTAGTTATGAAAAGTTCATAGATGTATAACAAAAAGAAGAAAGAAAAATTTAAATTAAAGAAATATTACCAGAAGAAATTATAAAACAGAAATGACAGTAAATTAAATAAAATGATATTAACAATAAGATAAAATAAGACAGACAAAGATACCTTAAGGGTAGGAGAGGAGTGAACGTTGAGAACGTTGAGACTGAAGTGAAGAGAGAGTACTTTTTTAAAAATTTAAAAAACTGTTAAAGGATGGGAGGCATAAGAAAAATGTTTGTAGTGAGGCGCGGCAATTTCAAATTCGGAAGAACAAATTACTGACGAGTATCTTTTCTTGGGGTTCGAAAAATATTGTTGTAAGTTGAAGTTATGATTTCTTTGTCTTTTTTAAAATTGATAGAATTCGATGAAGGTGAATTTGTAAGGATTCGGTTAGAAGACGTTTTGAATGGTTGGGGTAAGTGGTTAAAATGGAAGGGTTATTGAAATCGATGGCATGATTGAAAGTCAGACATTTTTGGAGAGAGAGCAGTGCTGGCAATTTTTTTGGTAATAATGTCTAGTTCGTGTTGTCTGAGTCTTTTTTGTAAAAACTGTTTGGATTCACCAATGTAGCAAGCGTTGCAGTTGGGTGTAAATACATTGAAGTTTGTATACCGTATGTGTTTTGTTAGATTTTTCCATGGGGTCTTTAATTTTTGAGAAGATTTTATTTAGTTTGTTGGTGGGAGAGAAGCCGTTCGGAGGTTGGGGATAAAGTTTTTGAGGATGTTATTGATTCTATTGGAAATAGGAATAATGAAGGTGAGCGAGTGATAAATGGAAGGAGATTCAGTGTTCGTGTTAGTTGGAATGTTTTGAGGGTTCTGCGTTAGAGGTTTGTTTGTGTACTTTTTGATGGTTTTGAGAATTAGTTGGGTTCGATAAATGGATTGCACGCTTATATAGGTTTTTTATGGTGTTTATTTTTTGGTGTAAAGGATTTTTTGGTTATCGGACCATAAAAATTGCAAGCACTGCTCTCTCTCCAAAAATGTTCTGACTTTCAATCATGCCATCGATTTCAACAATAACCCTTCCATTTTAACCACTTACCCCAACCATTCAAAACGTCTTCTAACCGAATCCTTACAAATTCACCTTCATCCGAATTCTATCAGTTTTAAAAAAGACAAAGAAATCATAACTTCAACTTACAACAATATTTTTCTAACTCCAAGAAAAGATACTCGCAGTAATTTGTTCTTCCAATTTAACATTTTTCTTATCCTTCCCACCCTTTAACAGTTTTTTAAATTTTTAAAAAAATACTCTCTCTTCACTTCAGTCTCAACGTTCTCACGTCCTCTCTCCTACCTAAAGGTATCTTCATCTGTCTTATTTTATCTTATTGTTAATATCATTTTATTTAATTTACTGTCACTTCTGTTTTATAATTTCTTCTGGTAATATTTCTTTAATTTAAATTTTTCTTTCTTCTTTTTGTTATAAATCTATGAACTTTTCATAACTACTATAATTGTACAATAATGTATTTTCTCAATAAATTTTTACAGTTCCTGAAGAAGGGCACCAATGGTACCCGAAACGTAGAGCAACAAAGAAATTCTTTTTTTGTAAAAACTTCTCTGGCCATTGCCGTACAAACATCTCATTATCTTGTGTTTCATTGGTTTTCCAGGCATTTTTCATGTATCTTTCCTCACTCTATTCATATCGATATTGTTAGCCATTATTATTTGATATTTTTAACCTTTGGGATTTACTCTTTTAAAAAGAATAGAAAACTTTTACTCCCCTGTAAGCCGAGCTCTATACTGCTACAAATAAGTTTAATAATCAATAGATACACAATTCATTGCTGGTTAATTTCCACTCCAATAATTTTCACTTAAATGGATAAAATATTGTTGTGCAATATTTTATTTATTTCTTTTTTTGAGAGAAGTAATTTCTTTAGTCTGTACAAGGAACAAAAACAGCATTTATTTCAACAAATATGAAGAAAATTTCAGTTTGTCCAATAATTTTGTTGGGTGAAATTATAATAGTGAATGATACAAATCCAAACATCTGTGCTTAACATCCTTCTGAATGAAATCCTTCTGCATACATTATCCAATGCTCTCCAGAGTTGAAAAATCCAGTTTTCATGCCAGAAGTATACTCACACTTTTAAGTTCAGTGCATCTTTTCCGCTTGAGTTTTTACTACTTGAATTATAAAGCCTAACTTATGTTATAAAAACAACGTGTGCTGCTAAGGGAGTGCATAAGCAACTTCCTAAACTCTAGTTATACTTCTGTGTTTATTACCTTTATTTTAAGGACACATATGTTTGTAGGCTTCTCTAAATTATATTACTTGAGATCAGGGAATAAACAAAAGGACTTCTGGACATTTTGTGCGTATGGTTAATAGTTCCATAATTATTGGAACTGACAGTTCCATAATAATTAATTTATTGGAGTCCCAAATTCTGAATAAAAAAGTCTTAGGTCCGTACTAAATTTTAATTCCCATAACTTCCTTTAGCTTGTGGAACGATAAGTATTCTGGAATGATACAGAGAGAAGCCTAATTCATGTATCAACTCCCCTTAAAACTTCCCACTCCAAATATCATACTCTCAGAAAAATAATTCAAATATAAGTAATAGAAAATTAAATATGCAGGGGTAAACCATGTTTGAGAAAACACTTTGGAAACTGAAGATTTTCGAAAAAAAATCGCGTGAAAGAAAAAACCCATTCTGTGAATAAGAAATCGAATAAGGTGATTTCTCAAACATTCATCTGGTATTTTATCCGTGGTAGCATGCACATTCCATTTGTTCCTGACCGGTTTCGTATTTTCATCCATCGTCAGAGTAAATTCACCAAGTTCGTGTATAGAGTTCAGAAACATTACGTTGAAATGAACTCTACAGACAAAGATGGCGAATTTGCTCTGACAATGGATGGAAACCCGAAACCGCTGAGGAACAAATGGAATATGCATGCTACGACGGATAAATATGTTATCTATCATTGCGGACCCATACTCATATTCAACAATTCAAACATTCCTTTGTAAAACTTGATTCAAGAGGTCTGCCAATAAAAAAAAATATAATTACAATAATAGCAATATTCTAACTGAAACTAGTAATAAGCTGTCTTCCAATGCTAACAGGTTTCCTTAGACGGCATTACAATGTCCGGGAAAAAAAGACTCGATGGACACCTGAAAAAGTTGGTCCTAAAAGTGCGATCGTGATGGTTGGAGCAGATCTCCAATATACTTCCTGACAGAATGCGACACTATCATTCCTGGGTATGGGCAACGGTTGTTAGAGGAGGAGATGCTCAAATTTCTTAGAGAAATAGACCTAGAGTGGGCTTCCGAGACATTTTCCGTAGTGATACTTTCCAGCTCTGCGGAACCAACCACCACAACAACCGATGCTTTCCAGCTCTGCGGAACCAACCACCACAACAACTAGAAGTGGGCTGTTAGTTCTCTCAGAACTTCTCATTGTGACCCCATTATGGTTTTATTTGTTTAGTTTGATAACTTACATGATATAAAGTTAAAAAAAAATTGTCTTGTAGTGTCATTTTTTTATTTTTAACTTTTATTAATTATTATTTCCATTACCCAAATTTTACATCGTACCCCCAATATAAGTGAAACCATGAAAAAGAAAGAAATAGTGGCGAAACGTTAGCATATGTAAAGACCTTTTCTTTACCGAATCTCATGAATCAAAGATTTCATTAACATTCAATAATGACCAACAAAATTAATATTATATTTCCTCTCAGTATTATAAAGTTAGTAAACTCATAAGGTTTTGATAGCATTTCAGAGAGAAATCAGGTCTCCGCAAAGGAAGGCCTTTTTTTCAGATTGTCGTGATATTCTCGAATAGGCTCTACCGATTTTCTTTAAATTTAGTGTACTAATTACTTAGGGAACTGCGAACTGAGTGTTCTGAGAAAAGCAATTTCAATAATTTTAGTGCCAGATATAGGTGCTGCCGTCGCGTATAATTTAAGTTAAGTCTTCACTCTGCCCGAATTTATTAACTTTCTCGAAGAGGAAAATTCCTTTATAGTAAAACAAGATTCTCTTTAGTATTAACAAGTAAAATGTACAGTTCCACCTCTTAATGAGCGACTAAACATTTTAATAAGAATTCCGAGTATGAAGAAAATCTGTTAATAGAATTATAAGAATAAGAACATTTATATGTTGTTTTATATCACTTTCTTATTTGATTTAAGTTTCGTCATCTTTGATAACCATCAATATTCATGGAAAACGTGTATAAAGTATTTCGAAATGGCAAACAAAAATAATACGGGAAAGGAAAGCAGAATACATAAAGACAAATACAGAACAATATGGCAATGGAAAAACAATATTCACCATTCAAATATAAAGTACTGGGTTTTCATCAGAAGTTTTTTTACACACATTATATGTATTCTCTTTAAACTAAATACATATATAACAGAAAATGGCTTTAAACTTCACCAAACATACACACTACCGATCATTTCCGGTCCCATACACAGTGTTTTCAATCATTCCAATCAGTAAGTTTTCCATTTTTTTTTGTTTTGTTTTGTTGTTGCTTTTAGACAAGAACCAATAAAACTATTAAATAAACATACTAACTCCTTGAAGAGAACGAAATTATGATGTACAGGAAAGGACTTGGCGCAGTCACCCAGTGATCACCGATATTTGGGCCTCGAAGATGACACTAGACTAAAAGGATGAGCATGAAAATGAAAGCTAGAAACCATTGGAAAAAAGAACTCGCGAGATACTTGAAACGCGATGAGAAATTGTGAGATTTACTACGGCTTTTGTTCCAATGTTTCAAGCTGAGTAGGTCATTGTTCTTCAGGACGTCTAGGAGCATCAATGGAGAAGATTTTTTTGGATTTTGGTAAAACTATTTGTTTTCATCAAAAACGCAATAAGTTTTATAGGCTGATAAAGCCACAAGTTTGCATTCTACCCAAATTTTTCTTGCCTAGAAATTAATCTGTAAGAAGTTGAAAACTTCATTAGATTTTTACAGCGGCACCAACAATGAGACAATATCTCCGACTAATGTTCCAATATTTTTAAATTTGCTCGTTAAAGACCAGTAATATTTAATTTATCATATCATTCTAATTATAGCTTTCTAGAGGCTTCCTCATGTAGAGAACACTCCCTCAGGCTTTTCCTTACCAAGAAGAGCATAATGTCCGGACGGAAAAAACCTGTGCCAGATTTTGCCACAGGAAGTTTGCACCCAAATTAAAAACAACTTAGAAACAAAAATTGAAACTGATAAAGAAACTAAAAAAAAAGATGAATAAAACATAATATAAAATAGTTAAATTATCACTAGAAAGTGGCAAGACAAACAGACTAAAAAAAAAAAAAAGCAAAAATAATTAGCAAAAGATGGTAACTAGATTATATATACGGTATTAATTATAAATAAAAATGAACTAGAGGTCTGCAAGCATTCGGGTGCTTCGGGTGAAGTGAGGAGAGCGTCGGCGAGGAAGCTTGCGAAAATTAAGTTGTAACCAAAAACGCAATAAAACGCAAGGTAGCCCTAGAATTGATAAGTGTGGGCAGTGCGAGTAGAGACTTACATTCCCCCCGCTCCAGTAGAGTACGAATACGATAGATAACTGACTAATGAGCTCTGTAAAGTTTTGCCGGCGAAGTTATCGTGTTACCGACTTTACCGTTTTTTCTTCGTACAAGGCCTTTTTCCTATACACTGCAATACCGTTCAATTATTTTCTTATATTGTAAATACTTTCTTGTAACTATATATTTCATCTGCAAGAATTTCGTGAAGTATACCTTATAGCTTATTTCTTTATTTGCTTTGATTTGGAAAATATATGTATGTTTTATTATTGTGCATATTCCTTTTCTATTTCATTTACACATACTGCGTTTATGAGAAGATCTCTTACTTTTATCTGTAAGTAGTTTCATTTATATTTCTATCTTTTATTTCTTCTTTTCTATATTTATTGATTAAATAATTGGCTGCGAAGTAAAGTTAATAAATACCCAAGCTCAGGAAAAAGTGAAGTTGAAAAGTACAAAATTTAAAAGAAATTATAAATTAGGAAGTAGAAATTGAATAAAATGTTATCCAAGCGAGGCATTTCGCCTGCGAAGCTCTGTCGACTAGGTCAGAGATAAATCTGGAACTGAAGTAAATTCCAAAGCTAGATTCAAATTGCACTACTAACTAATGCTTAATTTAACCGCTACACAGTTCAGTAATGCTATGACAAATTAACTAAAGGAACACTAATTGAGGTCATCTCATTGCTCTATTATAGAACAGCTAATTGATAGCTATCCTTCAGGAATTAATGGTACCATAAATTTCAACGGTACACCCACTTTCAATTAGTTGATTCAATAATCTAATTGCTGGACTCTTGACTTAATTGAAATGAATGTTTTAATTAATATTTATTCTGACTGGGGGAGAGGGGAGATCATAATCAACTTCTAGGTAAACATTAGCTAAACAGTTCTCGAGTTCTCTAGTTAAAAAACAATAATTAACTCCTCTAATTAGTTAAAAGTTCATAGTGGCAGTGATAATTGTTTCAAGTTAGATTGTAGTTAAATAGGTCAAAGATTGCGACAATAGTGGAAATTTCCAACCAAATTAGTTGTGATAGTTTCCTACTGTGGTTAAGTGTCAAATATAGAAATTGAATTTCAACCGGCCATACGCTTTACGTTCTCTCTATAGCAGATAACGTATATTTTTAACGAAGAATAGCCCATATGAACAAAATAACTCAAAAAAGAAATATCGCAACAGGCTTAACTTATTGGTATTACGTTTGTGTACCAACCATGGAATTCGACTTGAAAGTTCGTTCTAAGTCTGAAATGCGACTTTGCCTGGAATGATAGTTCTGTTTTTAATTTTGTTCCGCTTTATATCGAAAAACAATTAATTAATTAATCAATTTTTCAACTTAATATACATCTATACATTCCTATCATTTTTATTTTTAAAACTGTTTTCTAAGAAAAGTTGTTTTTGAAGAGTCCTGGAGAAGGGCGCTGACATCAGGCATACCTTCTATATTGTACTTTGAAATACCATAACTATATTATCAGGGGGCAATTAAATATGATTTAAAAATATTGAAAGAAAGTCGGTTAATTGGGAATTCGATTTTAAAGAAAAGGTACCGTTCCTGTAACCTTCGAACCTGCAAGGATAGCTATAGCTCACAGATATTTGGGAAGGTGTAGCGTAGCTCACTACGTCGTGTACTTTTATCAGATCTCGTTTAGGAGAAACAGAAGTGGACAGTTTCTAAGGAATCAGCAAGAAGAAGTTTACGTTATGGAACGTGGTTTTGCAGAGATTTATTAAGCGGAAAGAGAAAGAACTTGTGGATGAAATGAAGAAGATTAAGGTTGATCCTATTCGGGATTAGTAAAACAAAACAAAAAGAGGACTATATACTGATTTTTCCAGGAGTAGGACAACAGCAATGAACGGTTGCAGAAGTTGAGTGAAAAGATAAAGAAGTAGAAGTATGGTTAATCAATGGTGGCTTTACAAATTATAAACAAGCCTCAGTTAGAAGCCAAAGGGCAAACTTTCAATACTATTAGATATAAAACTAAAACTAGGAGTGGAGACACTAACAGTACAAGACAGAAATCTTAAAATTTTGCTCGGATGCCCAGAAAGAGAATCTGCCAGATATTTCGTACTGAAAAATATTAACTCATATATGGTCCACCAAAATGAGGCCGAGAAATGTAACTTTATTCAAATAATGTCTTTTCCAAAATAAAAATATCAGCTGTCGGTTGGTCTTAATTATAAATTTAGTTGGTGAGGAAGTTTAATATTAGAGATATGAAATGGAGTTTCTCTAATTTGTTGAAGAATTTCTGATGTGCGTGAAACTGTCACACACCACTTTCTCTTACTCTTACCATTGGTAAACTGCAAATTTACGTTAAACTAAAATTTTACTTATTTACACTTATTTACACATTTTACATTTGTCTTAAATAAATATAGGAAATGGTGGGAGACAAGTACCTATCAACCCAGGCAGACAGAGAAAAGATTACATTGTAGTACAGAAGAGCGCTCCGACAGTGATCTAACTTGCATGTAATATTTGTATTTAATGCCACAAATTCCGCACAACAATCTGAAATCAAATTTTTTGGAAAAAAATTTCAAATGAAAAACATCTGGTGTGACACATTGTCACATACGAGAATTGCACTTTACAGAATTATAAATGACAATTTACTAAATGTTTACTTGTCTTAAATTTTTATATCGATAGGAAAATCTAAACTTAATACAATGACTTATTTTTTTTTTTAGGAAAGCAAAAGTTCCACCCCTCCACAAAACTTCCTTAAATGAAGTTTCTCTGAAAATAATTTCCAATAAAAGTGATAATTTTCTGTATTCATAGTAACTGTATCTAATTTAAAGAATACTGTCGGTGTTTTTATGGAGAAAATCTGGGGGGAAAACTGTTTAGTAAAATCGCACTCACACTGATCCGATTTTCTTCAAACACGCAATTTTGCCAACATATTTAATTCTGATTATTATTTAAATGACAGAATTGTTTAACTGAAATGGCATCTCTCTCTGTGTGTGTGGGTGTGTGTTAGAGAGAGAGAGAGAAAGATGGAGCAACCAACCATACAGAGCTTGATGGCCATCAAGTTCAGACTTCCGTCTCTCTAATACTTATAAATAAAAAATTCAATAAGCCCATACATAGAGAAATCACAGAGAATATATTGAAAATCATGTTATATAAAACATAAAAGAGCTAGATTCAGAATTTCTTTTATGTTGCAACAAATTAGAAAGAATACAACAACCACTTTCTCCGTCACACTACAGCCTTCACCGTTCCGAACAACCATTCCCCCACTCACCAGGAAAAAATGAACAGTTTTATGGAAGAATACAAAATAGGCAGTTTCCCCGCCGCCTTGGTAGATACATGTAAACTCATACAAGTGGGATAGCATAAAGCAATGTACTACAAAAAGCAACAATATACAATAGAGTGAAGTAGATAGTATATTTTAGTAGAGGCTCCATAAAATGAAAGAAGCAACTAAACAAGGCACAGCATGAAAATATAAATATTTAAATAAAATTAGATTTGTGGCGGATGTTATAGCTTATTTGCTATGAAATACAAGAAATATCCGTATATTGATGGAACACAATACGGTTTACTCCAACTAAAGTGTAGTAAGCCTAGGTTTTCGCTAAGCAACAATATATATATATGAAAAACACAATATTCCATGGAGATACATTTTTATAAGATAATAAAAAGAAGAAAAAGATTTTCTCTTCCTGCAATTAACACAATTCTCATCGAGAAATTGAATCATTAAAATTTCAACTTTTTAATAAACTTTCTATTTGGCCTTATTAATAAATAATAAATATAGATGGTTTGCTAAACTATTGTTAGTATTTAAGGATTACAATTGACTGCTCTGCATTTGACTGAATTGTATGTTTGTGCCTTTGTTGGCAAGGGGGGCAGTCTAAATCGAAGCTCAACTCAAACATTCCACCCCCGAAATCCTATAAAATAAAATGTTCCAAGAAAATACAAACATTTCAAATAAAAGTGAAAAGTTTTAATTAGTGCAAATTAACATTCCCAATTTAAAGAAAATAGTGGGAGCCTATTAAAAAAAAATTACAAAAAAAAATACTCCGAAACCGTCAACATAGTGACTTGCACTTCCGGTTAAATAATTTTCTTCATATTTGAAATTATAACAACGCATTAAATGCATTTAATATTTATTATACAAGTGGTTGTATTGAATACATACTAGAACTGTACATTATATAGTGAAATGGAACCGTAGAGGAAAATTTAATACTCAGCTCTCCCCTCCCCTGAACCGTTCCAGAAACTTTCTTCCTGAAAAAGTATCTCAGACTAAAATAATGATAGACCTATATTTGTTAGAATGCAAAGATTTTAAGAAAATCATTACAGCCATTTCCAAAAAAAATTGCGTAAAACTATACGAAAAAACTCCTTCCGATTGGCGAATGTGATAGAAATCTCAGTGTTGTTCGCTAAACAGAACATCAAGTTTCAGCTTACTAGAATTTTTGAGACAGATTTTTGTGGCAAAAATTATAAGAATTAATTCCTTAAATATTACTTTTCCATCGACAAGGAACCCCCCCGAAAAATATATTTGTTGTGAAACATCAATGACCAACAATTTGACATAATTACAATACTTCTCTTATAATGGCTAAAAATATATAATTCAAAATTAATAATTAGTAAAAAATTGAATGCAACATTAATTTCGTGAAATAAGCTATAATAATCTGTGAGAGGATTTTATATGCCCACACGCTGGCAAATTTAAATAAACTACTTTAATATTAAAAAAGTTAATTAAAAAGCACGATATAATAATAATGCTGGTTCTATGCAATAAAATAGGAAAGTTGTGAAATAAAACCTGGAATAGATCTATATCAAACTAGATGTTTTTATTTATTTATTCTTTTCTGTAATAGTAATGAAATTATATGATTCATATATAATATACAGTATATAATATAAAAGTATACTTATATATAATTAGAGTATAGTAAGTAAACTCAAAGAATGAAGTATAATAAAATAGTTTTAATGAAACTTACTTTTTTTCTGAAAGTGATGAAATTCAAACTGAAATTGTACATACCTGCAAAACAAAGAATAAAATGTTTCAGACACATTTATATTTAAAAAGACTGTTCTCATAAATGACACAATATGAAGATTCTTATATATTTTTTTCTTTAAATTATGGCGCGTCAACATTTATGATCACAGGCGCCCCGTAACCTACTCAGTGCACTGCCGGCCTTTGGACAGTGTTCTCTCGTTACAGACAACACTGTCCATCATCGGAAAGTGAGCTGTAGACGAGGCACCTAGGAAGAAAGATTTCTTATTGTTTCACTTTTTTCTTTACATTTTGATTAGTTAATATGAAAATATTTAGAACAAATCCAAGTAATAACAAACTAGTGCTCATGTTTCTAATAAATATAGTACTGATATTGATTAACATACTGGTTAGTGTTAGTAAACACATCAATGGAATATAAAATGCCCATTCCTAAGGTATGAGTGTGAGTGTATTTATCAGTGAGAATTAGATTGGAATCTTGGCTACAACAAAATAACTTTTCCCAAAATTTAGTTTAATAATGATTAATTTCTATTTCTTTATTTTAGAGGGGCGGAACATTTATTTCAATATAGCAAAAGCGAGTAACCCTTTTTTATAAAATTTTCTGTACATATATATATATGCATATAATTCGGATCTTATTATTACCATAATTCCCAAAGATAAAGTAAAACACTGAAACAAAACGGATGTGCAGCAAGGGATGTTACACTTTATAATTTTGTTGGACCACGCCAATCAACTGGGAAAGAAAAAGGGTACGGTCACTGCATAATTGTCAACTTATGCCACTCTGTTGACTGGTTACGATGGTTACAAGTCTACCTATATCTCTACACTCGCTTATGCCGGCGAATCATGGGCACTCGCCTTAAAAACACAAAAGTCGCCTTCAGGCTCAGAATATGAGCCGTGAGAAAAACGAAGGTGATAGGGTAAGAAATTAAACCATCCGTTCCAGCCATTAAAGTCGACCCTCTGCTGGATTGGGTGCACAATGCGCAACTACGATGTTTGGACATGTGGTACGAATGGATGACGCCAGATATAAGCCGATATAAACCCCTAGTCAAGCATACGAAGTTTGACCAACGGGCGACGCCCAAGAGGTTGTCGCAGAATTATTTGACTGGATAGTGTAAAAAGCCTAGTTCAAAAGCGTGGGCTCTCTATTCTGCCCATACGATGCTATGACTGTATTAAGTGGAGAGCTATTTATCGGTTGATGGTAGCAGGGGCGAAAAAGTAAGTAAGTAAGTTAACGCTTACTAATTTTATTTTTGTGGTAAAAAAAACAAAACAAATTTTTCAATAAGGGAAAGTCATGTGAGTATTTCGCACAAAAACATGGCGATTCAAATCATAACGTTTAATTACCTTCACAATTAACAGGGTAATCCTAACTATTAATCTTCAACTTTCTTTTACCGGTGTAAGTGGAATTTTTGCGATGGTGTCAAATTTTCCAAAATTGTGTTTTCGAAATTATATGAAACTGAATAGTTTTTCTTCAATTTTTTTCCAAAAAAATCGGCTCTAAAATTAATTTTTCGGGAAAAATATACCGGTTTACCTCAGCGGACTCATCAACTAAAGGGAATTAAAGGCAATCAGATCTACGGAAATTAAAATAAGAGAAAGTCGTGTGATTGTTTCACAATATATTTTATATAAATCAGAATTTTTTGTAATAAATCTACCAATTGAAACGTTAACTTTGTAAAACAATTTTTTTTTTTTTAACGAAAAGTCGATGTACAATCTCCAGCTTTTAGAATTCCCAATAAAGTGAATAAAAGATAAATTTTTTCAATTTCTTTCTTCTTCGTATCCATGTCGCAGAGTTGGATTGGAGGAGACAAAATAAGTAAATTGTAGGTAAGAAAGTTAGTAGTAAAATAGACTATTGAAAGAGTAATTCAATTAGGTTAAAGGACCACTATAAAGAGAGGCAGTAAAAAAAGGAAGCAGTAATCCATTGAAAGAAGGATATTACTTCGGAGTAACGCTGGCAACAGATAGCTAGAACAACTCCTAACTCCTTAACTTCTTAAAATATAAATCCACTTATTTTTGCTTACTTATTCTTCTTCTTTTTTCTGTTTTTTTCGGGGTGAAATTAATATTTTTAGAATTGAGGTGCTCATCAAAAATGTAAAAAATACAAGAGAGAGAACTTAAACGGAGTGATAGAAGAAAATCCAATATAAATCCAAACCTTTAATGCATGCCACACAGAGGCTAATCCGATCATAGTATCTATTTGCTGACAGGTTTGGGGCATCTATTCACACTTTCTTCCAAGGTGTCGCTCCAGAATAGATTGGACCAGCGTTAGGAAGCGCCAACATTTCCCATTAACATTACAACTCATTGTGGGAAACATAAAAGTGTAGACGAAGAATTTTCTTTCAAAAGACAATGTCCCTCCCACCCCCCAATAAACTTTTGCCAATCCTTTCTTATAGTCTTCTTCAAACCGAAGTTTGTACATTCAAGTGCAGCTCCCATGTCTTAAAAAGCAAGTAGTATGTATGGTTTCCCAACATTTGTATTTAAATGTAATGTTAAGGGCAACAAAACACTAGTCAAAAGTCCGAGTTGGAAGAAAATTTGTAAATAAAATTTATATGGAAATTTCAAACACAATTTATTTTCTTAATGAAAGAAATAAATATATGGGGAAAGTAATGGAAACCCTGGCCAATAAAAGAGAGTATTGGTGAGCTTGCTACAAAACTTCTACACCGTAAGGTGGAGAACAAAAGAAAACTTTACGTAAAAACATTTAGGTTTTCGGGTTCAGATCGCGTCAGTGGTTTGTTACAAAATAGATTTTAGTCCAGATTGTAATGACCTTCTTCAGAACGGCGTCTTATGCTAATGCAAAGTGTTTTTATGAGAATGGCCGGGTCGCAGAAGCCTAAAAGATCATATTATTTAAAGTTATACGCAAAAGTTACGTCAGTTTCCCCAACTAAACCAAGTTCTAAGCATTAAACCATAATGGCAGAGAGAGCAAAGAATAAGCGTTACTTACATGATGGAGGCCGATATTAAAGTTATCATTGATTAGGTAAATTTGTTTGCTCGCTTTCTCTCCCGTGCAAACGCTCACCATCCAGAATAACGAATTAAATCCTCGAAATTGAACACAGCTCAAATATTGGATAACGTCCAAAAAGATATCCTGCGGGCATAGTTATATTAGCCACCTTTTAAACTATTCAGGAGGAGAATGATAAAATGTTTATTTCGTTTAAATGAACAAGTTTTATCTTTTTCAAACAAGCGTTCTTTTGTAATTATAATGAAAAATACTTGTTCAACTTTCATGAATGAAAGAAATCCATTTCCTGAACTTGTTCACAAAATAAAAAAAACCGGTATGAAACACTCGAACGTCTTTCTCCACTATAGCCAATACCAACTACACATTTTAAATAAGCTAGTATTCTTTCAACTTGGATTTTAACCAAAAGTTAGTTGCACTAACATAAACAAAATTGTACATAGGTACAACCCACAGTCGCTATTGAATATGATTACATTTAAGACCTGAAAACAGCATCTCATCTAACGTCACAGATTACCCCCGACCCACTTAACTTAAAATCATTTTCCAAAGCAGTTTGCCGTCGCACCCGTTTTCGTGAAAATTAAACAAAAATTCTAAAACTTATTCTGCAAATGATTTGCATGCTATTTGAATTTGGAATCGTAGCAATGTTTTCAAATGTATTATCTCAAGTGAAGCGTATATTGCACTGCAGTAACACTTTAGAGGGAGATTAATAATGTAGTTCCTACAGAAATCACTATAAATCAAGACTAAATACTGCTAAGGTATCATATATTGTACTGAAGAAAACATTAGAAAACTGCTTAACGCTGCAGGATAATTAATTTCCCTAGAGAAATGTGTTTAAAATGAAAATGAACTCATCTTTTTATGTGTACACTGTGAGGAAAATTTAAAGAAAATCATTGGAACCGTTTCAGGAAAAGACCAAAAAGTTAAAATAATGAAAAAAATCATTAACGTCACACCGAAGACGTCACATTTCTCCACTATAGAAGAGAGCACATCTCTGGAAAATCCTGAAACTGGTTAAGATCTGTTAAGGTGGTTGTAACCAGAAAAAGATCTGAAGCTTGCAACAGTCTGAGCACAAACAGGCTTCGCAAGCTGATGGGTTTTTTTCTCATAGGGTATTATAGACTCAGGAGGCACCTGAAGAAGCTGTGCCAAGAACGCAATAGCGTCTGCAGATTCTATGGGAAGATGAAGGAGCCTCTGTATACCTACTTCACGCACAGCTAGAGACAAATCACCCAGACACTATCATCCAGAGAAAAATTTTGAAAGCCAGGGTACTTGCCAGATATTGAAGGAAGATATACACTTCTTGCCAGATTCTGCAATTTCTCAGAGAACTTAATTTTGAAGGGCATACTGTAGGATGAGTAGTCTCTCCTGATATCAGTAAGCGGTGTAATGACATACGTTTTTGGTCGCATTGCACTGTACGAACAACTTTGGCGCGGGATCCCATGATAATACCTAAACGGAATATCAAGTCTGAGCTTCTTGTGATTTTTGTTTGTCTGGATATTTTGACGTAGAAAGAGATCAGTCGTTAGAAACAAGGAAACTCTCAACTTCACCCACTAAATTAAATGTGGGTAGGTCCGCAATACTGGATTACATCCGGTATTTTATCCGTCGGTATACAAGTTGTTATATACTACATGTATATACAACTAACAAGTGTGAGTGTAACAGAAACATTTCGTTAAAGTGAACTCTCTACACGAATTGGTGAATTTGCTTTGACGATGGATGAAAATCCGAAACCGGTCAGAAAGAAAACCAAAATGCATGCTACGACGGATAAAATACCGGACACTAAATTAAATGTTTACCATATGTTTATCACAATAAACAGCAGTTCAGATAAACACCGTAATAAAAATCTGGTGTGAAACACTCACACAACTTCCTCTTACTACACCTCTCAAAATTATGATTGACAAATTTTATAGTTTGTGTACCTGATTTAATGAAATTCGTCGGAAACTGAAAAAACTATGCAGTAAAAGCGCACTCCGGTTTACTAAATTTTCTTGAAACTCGGAATTTTGGCCATCTATTTATTTCTAATTAATTTTGTTTCAATGATAGAATTGTATAATCAACTATGATGGGACTTTAGAGAAAAACATAACCCCACCCCGCCCTTAAAAGTGCCCTTAAATGAATTTTTCCAGACAAATGTTTTAAATAAAAGTTGTACATCTTTGTATGCGTAGTTTATATAGGAAGTTTCAAGAAAATCGTCAGAGCCATTTTTGAGAAAATCGCAAAAAAGTGAAAAAATCATTTAGTAAAGTGGTAAAGTAAACGCACTTCCGGTCATCCGATTTTTTTAAACTCGGAATTTCAATAATATATTTAATTCTAACTAACAATATTTAGATGACAGAAGTGTCTAATGAACTGAAATAGTACTTTACATGAAAACCTAACCCCCCTCCCCCAAAAGTGCCCTTAAATGCATTTTCCCGGAAAAATGTTTCAAATAGAAGTTGTAGCTCTTTGTATGTGTAGTTGATAAGTCGAGTTTAAAGAAAATCGTCGGGGCCATTTTTGAGAAAATCGCAAAAAATTAAAAAAACCAACTCGTAAAGTGGTACTTCCGGTTGAGGAATTTTGCCAGATTACGTACTGTCAGATCCCGTGGTGATACCTAAACGGGATATCAAGTTTCAACTTACTACGGTTTTTGTTTTTGAACTATGCTGTTCACATACATACATTCATACATACAAAGATACATACATACATACATACATACATACATACATACACACACACACACACACACCATTTGCTAAAAACCACTTTTTTAGACTCAGGGGACCTCAAAACAGATATTCCGGTGAAAACTAGATATCGAAAATTTGACACGATTACAATACTTCCTCTTACTAGGAGTAAGAGAAAGTAATAAAAATATATTCTTCCTTTTGAAGTGAGAAAAAAGTAATTGGTCAAGTGCCAAAACTATTACATTTGACACTGATACTGGTTGTGAAGTATATTGGAGCTGGATGGCATAAGGAGTGTACCATGAAGAAGAAACAGGAAGGCAGGGAGCAGAGTACTAGAGAAGTGTTATAGAAGTGTTCTAAGATGCAGTGAGAAAATCTTCTCTGTTTCTGTGTCTATCTGAGTAGGGATGTGTGAAAAAGGAGGATTTTCTTAGAAATCTACTGAAGAGAGAAAATTTCTCTCACAAAAGAGAAAAAAGGATGGAAGAAAAGGTTTTTACAAAAGGGAATAAGCAGGTGATGAAAAAAAAGAGCATAACGGTAGAAGAGGATTTTGGTGAATGTTATTGAATACAAAGGGTGTTTGTTAGTGAGCACCATTTTCTTGAAGAGAGAAGTTAGAAAAGAGAAAAATCTGGTTTGAAACACTCACATCCCTTTCTCTTACTGCAATTATTGCAATAGTTATTGACGAAATTCCTTTTAACTTTATATTGTTTTACTTAACATTTAATGGCATGAGAATTACATATAAATACAAATGTGCAGGGAATAAAGCTATGGTTTTTAAGGCATAATTATATGACACCTCTTTTTCATCTCCCAATAAAACTTGTAATCGCAATTCAAAGATAACACTAAGTCACAAACTCCTGAGAAACTCTCCAAGAGAACTTTTTCCAGGAAAATATAAGTAGATGTTTAGAGTGTACACAAGTGCAGTTTTAGCATTCCAAGTTTAATGAAAAAAAATCTGGTGTGAAACACTCACACAACTTTCTCTTACTCCTGTTCTTAAAATTATAATTGACAAATTTAAATTATAAATTCGTCGAAACTGTTCAGTAAAAGCGCACTTCCGGTTTACTAATTTTCTTAAAATTCGGAATTTTGGCCATCTATTTATTTCTAATTAAGTATGTTTGGATGATAGAATTGTATAATCAACTATGATAGCACTTTAGAGAAAAACATAACCCCACCCTCTCCTAAAAGTGCCCTTAAATGAATTTTTCCAGAGAAATGTTAAAGTTGTAGATCTTTTTTTGGGGAAATCGGAAAAACGTAAAAACAACAACTAGTAAAGGGGTACTTCCGGTTGAGGAATTCTGAGAGATAACGTACTGTCAGATCCCACGGTGATACCTAAACGGAATATCAAGATTCAACTTTCCACGGTTCCTCGTTTTTGAGCTATGCTGTTCACATACATACATACATACATATACACACACACACACACACACACACACACACACAGACCATTTGCTAAAATCCACTTTTTTGGACTCAGGGGACCTCAAAACGGATATTTCCGGTGAAAACTCGATATCGAAAATTTCACACGATTACAATACTTCCTCTAACTAGGAGTAACAGAAAGCAAAAAATCGTTGGAGCCGTTTTAGTAGAAATTCCGAAAACCTCAGAAAAGCCCATTCACTAGATAATTTCGATTCTAATCTTGCATTCTAATACATTTAATTAGAGTTAAAGAAGTAAATCATTGGAGTCTTAGGAGAATATCGCAAAAAGAAAATAACACACGGTAAGATGCAATCTCCAGTTAACAGACTTTCGCTATCAGATTCAAACTTCATATCAGATTCTCTGATGTTAATTAGCGTAATATCAAGTGTGATGATCCTAAGATTTATCAGATCTTCCTAGGATGAACTTATGTTGGTCTTCTATTGATAAGTATCTCGGCACAACACTGGACAGGAAAGTGACTAATTGTATGCTTGCTTTTCTTGGAGCCTGACTTGCCGAGCCACGCCTTAGCAAAGGTAATACAAAAATAAGTAAGTAATACAAAATAAGTTTCTAAAGCTGGAGACATCCTGCCCTCACTATACCCAAATCTCACCTATACCTAAACACTCCTTAATTTGAAAGTTACATAATTCTTAGGGATTTTTCCCAAATGCTTTTTCCTAAACTTTACCTATTCTTTACCATATATTTTATACTGGAGGTAATAAAGTATATTGGCACTCCTCTGTAAATTTGTTTATAACACGTATGTGTAAATAATTTTGAATACAGAATTTATTCTCCTTCTTCTCAGATTCCGGTGATATTCTGTTCACACACACACATCATCCACTAAAAAACATTTTTAGTTTCTCTTACCCCCACCTTGCCAGATTTTTTCAATTAAGTTTACACCGGAAATGCATATTTTGGGTTTCTCTGAATACGAAACAAATATTTGTTGCCTCTATGTGTTAACGGAATAAATCAACAATGAAATGTGCAAAAAGTCTTGGTATTCCGTTTAGATAATATCATCGCATCAGGCACGAATATTTCTGGCAAGATACATTAACCGGAAGTGCGAATTTGCTGAATGCTTTTTTCATTTTTCGTGTTTTTCTCGAAAACGGCTTCAAGGATTTAAATTTCATATACTATCTACACACATAAATACCTAGCACTTTTATTTGAGACGTTTTGTCGGGAAAATGGAGTTTTTGGAAATTCCGGACAACAGTAGTGCTATGCTTTATTCTAAAGTACATCAGTAAAATATAAACGGTTGTAACATCTACACAATATTAATAGCAACCACTCATTAGCTGCCTTAATAGAATTCCAAATTTGAAGAAAAACTGTTATTCTGATTTTTCAGAATAGGTTTTTGAATTTTCTCGATAGAAACCTATCAATTTTATTTGAATCATTTTCCAAAAAAATGATTTTAGAGGAATAAGGGGGGGGGCTGTCAGTTAATTTAATTTAAATGTGGTGTTGAGGGGAGGGCACCACCCATATATCCCCACTCAGCTATATGTATATGCCTATCACCTTTTTTATGGCCAGACCGACTAAATTTTGTAAAACAATGCAATAGTAAAGAATCTTTCTTATTTGTATTAATTTGAAGAAATTCGTGTGAGTGTTTCACACCAGATTGTTTTTATCGCAAAACAATGTTGCACGGTTCAGTGAACAAAGCTGCTTAAACAGTAGCATGACCATGGACGACAAGACACAGCTCTCTCCCTGGTTTCCTCTATCTCAGCTAATTATTAATTGTGAAAATGGGCCAGCCATGCGGTTTTGTGTCTACCACCCACACTTCTCATGCTGTCATTAAGGATTTTACTGGGTTAAACAGGCTACATTAACCAACCATATACTAGGCTACACTAACTATAGCACAAAGATGGCCAGTCTCTCTGGGCACTAGAAAGTATAATAAACATATTTATGTTCGGCCCAGTAAACACATATACAAAATGAAACCACTAGTTCCAGGATAGCAGTATTGTGACGTTACTCTCTCTATGCACAAACTCAATTACACTTTTTCATTCATTCTGTTTTCAGAAAACAGAATATTAGTTGAAGTTGTGTTAGTGGAGGGATTTGCTTTCAAAATATTGTAAACTACCCATAGTCTAGCTGTACCAAAACTAAATTGGCCTGACATAAAAAAATAATTAAACACTACTTACAATTATGAATTAATAATACGCTGATGATTAATTAGTATGTTTTTAACTTTGTAAAACACAAAGTACAAAATGATTCATTAAAAGCTTATCCGCTTTAATCTAAAGCGGGGAATAATAAAAAAATAACTAACTTTTAAAACATAAATAATTAATACAAAACTGCTCTTTTTTTAAAAAGGCGTAAGATCCATCATGGAGAAACTACCTTGTTTTGCATCTTTCTCTCACCAGAGAGCGTAGGAGAAAATATTGCGATCGACCATTTCGAATTAGCAAACTTGAATTGCCAGCGGACTAACCTGAATGTGGAATAGTTCATTTATCAAACTGTGAAAAAAAGTAATGCTTTGTTAAATATGTAGGTAGGCGCGGATAACATATATGATTTTATCCGTCTTAGCCTGCCCTTATTTACTTTTTTTTTTATCAGTTTCGCACTCTCATCCATCGCTAAGAGAAAGGGGGTAGAGAGTTGGCTTTAACTTCAGAAGTTGGACGAGAATCCGAAACCGGTCAGAACCAAAAAAACGAAGCCATACTACCACCGATAAAATCATAGAAGTAATGCATTTTCACACTCGAGTTCAGGAACTGACCACACTATTAAGTGCTGCGATTGTGGGTGTTGGTGTAGTGGTTATGAGCATGGACTTGTAAGTGGGAGGACCCCAGTTCGAGTCCAGAGTATAGCTGCTAAATTTTATATTTGTTTAAAAAATGTTAATAGTAAAGTAGGTGCTTCCGCCCCCGTCCACGACACCTAATTTGGAATTTGGTTAAGCCCGCCTGAAAAATAGGCATTACTTTACTTTACTCTGGGTGAGCATGGCTATCCTGTGCGGTTCTCTGAAGAAATAATTCAGCTTTTAAGGAAGAAGAGAAAATTACATAACAGGTATAAGAAATCTCAGACTACTTTTGTTTATGCTGCCTTCTCGGATGTCAGAGCTGAGTGTAAGATTAAAATCAAGGAAGCCTACAGTTCCTTCTGCAAACGATCTGGCCATTTACTTCAAGTTAATTGCAAGGCCTTTTGGAAATTTATTAAAAATAAGAAGAAAGGAGTTTCTCTACCATCCGGCATAGCTTTTGAGGGTTCTCCGATAGACAACCAGAGGTTGCTGTCTGACAAATTTGCTGATTTCTTTCAGTCAGTATTTACAAAAACTCCAGTCCTCTAAAAACGGAAAAAAGTTTTTTTAGTGAATGGTCTCTGTGTACGTGTGTGGGTAACAGAATACCGCAAAAAATTAAAAGTCACAGGAAGTTTAAACGTGGTATTCCGTCTGGCTACTTCTACCGCATCAGACAAGCAGATCTCGTGCAAAATTATTCATCAAACGAAAGTGTTCAATTTTTCGTGATTTTCTTGAAAACGACCCCAAATATTTTCTTTAAACTTCGTAACTATCCTCGCACATAAATACTATCACTTTTGTTTGTAATATTTTTCCGGGAAATTGTTTATTTTGGATTTTCTGGGGGAACAGTGGCGTTGTACTTTCCACTAATAAAGTATTAATAAATCGAAATTTGAAGATTTCTTGAAAACAATTACAACGATTTTCTTGAAACTTGGAATGCTTGCTGCATAGATAGAAACTATCGGTTTTATTTGAAACATTTTTCGGAAAAACTTGATTTTAAAGCCATTCGAGGTCTGTGTCAGTTATTTTACATTTCAATTTGCACAAGCTTTCTTGGTTTTGACATAGGGTCTCTACATAAGGCCACTCAGGTATAAAAGTAAATTCCCCACTATCTATTTTATGTCCAACCAAACTAAACAATGTAAAGTTGCAATTTAAACAAAAAAATCTTACGAAAATTTTAATTATAGAATAAGGGAGAGTGTGTGAGTGTTTCACTATAGATTTTATTAAATATTGGAAACCTGATATGAATGAAAAAATCTTTAAATTATTAATTGAGGCATTGTTTCATTTTTCATTTTTGTTGTTGTTGTTGTTGTTCAACATTCAACTAATAATTAAAACGAATAGATAAAATAAATAAATAAAAATGGAACAAAACGAAATATTCAGACGATGATTGATAAGTGAATAATTTAGTTTTGAATATTTTAGATGAAACATAAATATATGTGAAATCTAACTAAGGCACAGGATACTTCAGAATTCTCTAAAGACCATTGCGAAATGATGATACAAATAAAATTGATACTTTTATAGGCGTGCAGTTTGCACTCCAATTTTTACTACCTCCTGCTCCTAGTTACAGGAAGTATTGTAATCGTGTCAAATTTTCGATATCGAGTTTTCACCGATAATACACGTTTTGAGTACAAAAAAAAGCTGTTTCTAGAAAGTGGTCAGTGCATAGCTCAAAAACGAAACAAAAAACAGAAAGTTCAAACTTTATATTCCGTTCAGCTATCACCATGGAATCTGAGAATAAGTCAGAATAAATTTTGACAGTGTGTCAAAATTCCTCAATCGGAAGTACTACTTTACTAAATGCTTTTTTCACTTTTTGCAATTTTCTCGAAAATGGCTGCCACGATTTCCATCAAACTTGGTACATCAACTATACCATACAAAAATCTACAACTCTTATTTGAAACATTTCTCCTGGAAAATTCATTTAAGGGACTTTTGGAGGAGGAGTAGGGTTATGTTTTCCTTTTAAAGTACTACCTTAGGTGATTATTCAATTCTATCATCTAATCAAAATCAATTAGAAATAAATAGATTGCCAAGTTTCAAGAAAATTAGTAAACAGGATGTGCGTTTTTACTGTATATTTTTTTCAGTTTTTGCGATTTTCTCCATAAAACCACCGGCGAACTTCATTAAATTTGATATACTAACTATAACATTTGTCAAATACATGGTGTAATCTGCAGTAAGAGAAAGTCACTTGAGTGTATCACACCTGACTTTTTTTTTCTAAGTAAAAATCATATCGTGCAATTTACAAAATCATTCTGTAAAGTGACACTTCCGGTTAACCTATTTTCTACAAATTTGGTAATCTAACAACGCTTCAAAAGTACCTTACAGCTGTTAGAACTGTACATTGACTGAAGTGTACCTTGGTCCTCCTCCTCCAGAACTCCCACCAAAAAAACAGAAAAATATTCCTGGTAAATGCTTAAAAGAAAAGTGATAGGCATATATGTAAGTGTAGATCGTGTTCGAACTTTAGAGGAAATCGTTGGAATTGTTTTCGAGCAATCGCGAAAACTGGAAATAAATTCAGTGAAGTCGCACTTCCGGTTGATATTTTGACCGAAACCAGATGCAGTGTTCTCTCTCTCTGTCCATGTGTGTGCGTGTGTGTGTGGGTCCTAATTTTGCAAAAGCTCACTCAGATTATCTACAATGACGTTGGTCGAAGGAACGGAACCGGTCGATGACCAAGTAAATAAAGCAGCCTTCATGGAAAAAATCACTCTTGAAATTTGCTTTAAAAAAATAAACTTTTCGTGCAATGTCTTTTATTACAAAATTAAGCATGTTAGTTTCAATAAAAACTGCTTATTTTACTCAAGTCAGAAACTAATTTAGGATTTGTTAGTATTAATATTAACAATAGACGGTAAACAATAAATCAACGTAAATATGTTTTAAAAGGATGTCCGGGGGCCCCAACTCAATTGCAATAATCGATATATTAATCCACATAAACTATCGATCTTCACGCAACAGATGTAAAACATTCGCACGGCTTTCTTTTACTGTTTTTTTTTTTTAAAGGCGCATCTGGAGCTTCTCAGTGCACTGCCGGCCTCCGGACAATGTTCTCTCGTTACGGACAACAGTAAACTCTAGAGGCTGCTAGGAAGAAAAACTATAAGGGTAGCTTAGACTAGAACCCGCGACCACCGCGTGGAGGTCCAGCATGCCAACACTGTGCTAATCCCTCCCCGTTTTACTGTTTTTATTATAATTCTAATTTACAATATTCCTTCAAACTTGAAATTATCGCTACTAATGTTAGAGATAGGAATTTAGGATTTGCCTGAATTTGTGCATATTCTGGAGGACCCCATAAAAATTTGCAACAGTAGTTCAAAATTTACAGTTCAAAGCCTAACGACAAACCCCTTCCCGGAACAGTGCAGTAATTTTTTCGAAAAAATAATTCAAATAAATGTGACAGGTTCCAAGAAAATAGTTGCAGTATTTTCCGAGAAAATTCAGAAAAAACGTATTTTCCAGGTTAATATAGTTTCTTTAAACCTTAAATTCTAACAATGCGTTGAATATGTCTATTTTGAAGTACCATAGAACTTTTCAAAAATCAATTTTCTTTGAAAATTATTTCAAAAAAGTGATTGGCTAAGCATGGTAATTTGGGGGAAAACTCTGGGCCAGGAGCTGGCGAAAAAGTTTATTATTAGCTAGTTGCCCACGCATACTACAGAACTACTGCAACAAGACTGTGCAGCTTTATGGATGACTGTAGGTCTTAACACAGCCATTGCAAACATAACAAGCCAATGCTTGGGTGATGCAGGTTTTGACAGGAAATGGGGAAACAGCACTCACTGTTTTTGTGTATTGAGAACGTGAGAACTGCAATATACGAAAGTCTATGAGTGTTTTACAACAAATATTTTTTTATAGATACCGAAGGCCACAGAAAAAGTAGCCGTATCATCGTGCCGCTACTTGACAACCAAGTGTTAATGCTTTGGTTTAAAACGTTATCCTGAGTACTGAATTTAGTTGGGGTTTCGGAATGTCAGGTATCCTTCCAAATTTTCACAAAAATATACTCCAATTTAAAACCGAATTAAAATGTAAAATAAAATTATATAAGATTTAAAACATTTTAGGGGAAAAAACCCAAAAAGTAAGTTCAAGGTTACTGAATACTAAGTAAGTTCAAGGGTACTGAGTACTAAGTAAGGTTGAAAGTATGTTCAAGGTGAACTTTAGCTACTCAATAGTTTGCAGTAGAGGAACTCGGCAATGATATGTGTGATTAGTAAGTGGGGCACTTACATATATAGATACTCTAGCACACATATACACAAAACGGTTGGAGTGATGGATGACCCAAAGTGCCGCCAGTTGAACAATATAACCAGACTTAGGTTACACAGAGCTGGCTATATCTCTCCATCAGATTCACCCTGTATAACCAGCCAGAGTAGTACAACTATCTAGAACTACACACATATACGGAGACAATCAGTAAGCCGTCAGATCTGTTCATAACTACAAACCTCCATTATATATCCATTGTCGTTATACTGCCAAGCATTTATACCACTGAGTACTTATCCAATTATGTCACCTTACTTCGTAATTCCCATTATCTTCCTCTAATATTTATATTCAACAGCTAGTAAGATTCTTCGACAAACATATAAATACTAGTGGTGTTCTTAACCGTTATCTGTAGAACATGGAGTTTTCAAAAAGACATTGTCTTTTTCTCCAAATGCAACTGACAGACTTCAAGTTCATTTAATTGTCCACAAAATTATTTAGACGACAGAAAGTACAACATACTGTGAACATCTCCTTAGACGAAAGCGATGGCAGCTCGACCAAAATCCCTCTCCAATATGAATTTTTCCAGAAAGAAATAATGGAGTTCTACTAACTAGTAACACAAAAATATCAAGTGTTGCCGTATTCGAAAAAATTGCTTAAATAAAAGAAGAAAAATTGGAAACATAAAAACTCCTCTTAAAACTCTTAAAATTCTTACTTTTAAGAGTACTCAAAACTCTTAAAACTTAAAACCTCCTCTTGCAGTACTTAAACGAATATTAAGTAGGAGTTTTGTGACAGACTAGCAAAAGACTTCCAAACCTTTGGACTTTTGTTTGAAGTTTTCAGACACATTCATACATACACTAATAGTCCATTTTAATATATGACAAGATAACTGACTAACATATATCCAAAGGCAATAACTGATAATGGATGGATAATCAAGAAAATCTTAAGATCAGTTGCAAAGAAAGGAAGCTTTCCTTTAATATAAAAAACATCAAATCTTGAACGGTATCAGTTTCTTCAAATTATCAGGAATCCTTGCTATGTTTGGCCCACTAGCGACTGCCTTGCCAGACAGACCAACATATTGTCTTAGGTGAGGTATTTTTTTTTACACGCACACCGTATGGGCCCGAGCTCTCACTCATAACAGCCCAATGATTATATTTCAACCCCAATGATCCTGAAACAAGAATGATTCCGAAGCAAGAATATATGAGGGAAGGGCACAACAAGGTACCTTCCATAAATTATAATGAAATTATGCCACCATAGCAAAACAAGCTAACAAACAGCATCGCATTCATACAATAAAATACAATCAATACAATAAATACATTCCAGGAAGTACTTCATCCACTGTTTTCCCTCATACTTCACGCATGCAGACAAAATTCCTATCCTAATTTACCTCTCAGAACTCGATATTCCTGAAGGGCCCGCTAAAAACTCGATGACTACCCAATCTAAGTCATTCATGCCACAGTCATACAATAAATTACTAATACCCCACACGTATGCTCCAACTACCATCGAAAATCTTCCCACAGTGTACCACGTCTTAGAGTCTCTTCTGCTAACTTTTTAAAGGCATCGTATGCATAAGATTTTCCAGCAACAAGGTTAGTGTATCATTATCAATGCGAATATGATAGCCTATAGCACTCCATAATTTTGCCCGGAGATCCTCATAGCGAATGCATCAAAAACAATATGTTCGGCGGTCTCCAATTCACCGCAACGACAGCAATCATCACTTACCAAACCCATCTCATACCACTTTCCCTTAATTTGCCCATGGCCTGTCACTAGGCTGGAGATCGCGTAAGAAAAATCTGTGGGAACTAAACTACTACCCATTGTCGCGTCTGGCAAAAACCTGTAGGAGGTCCTGCCTTTTTGAGAGTAACACAGCGACATTTCCATTGCAGTAACAGATCCTGATCCTTGTTTCTTTCTTTCATTCAGGGGTCAGATTCTGAAATCATTTCCAATTTCTCCTTCTGGCAAAGGTTCGAATGTCCACCCAAGCTCTCTGTTTTCTCTCTTCTTAAAAAATATAATAGAGCCGATCGCACTACTTCCAGGTCGAGTGGAAGACATCCCGTCAAAACCTGCAGAGCCTAGTTGATGTCGTACAGCTATAATTACCCATCAACAGCAGTATGGCTCTTTGTATTGCCATGTTATGACTCCTGAAGACCGAGCTGCTAACCTTATGCGCAAACAGAGCAGCAGTATAATACCTGTGCCAGTAAGACGCAGCTATACATTATTTTAACGGTTTTTTTCTTTAATCCTCAAACATTCCTCGTACCTCGTCTAAGTTGGCCGATTAAGCTTTTAGATTTTCTTCTTAGTTCCTTTATATGAGAAACAAAACTTAAGCTACTAACTAGCTTAATAATTAAGTATCTGACCTGCCGGACGCATTTCAATGGATGACCACTGAAGCGAACAACCGGCTGTCTAGTTGGGGCTAGCTTGCCTATGAATAAAACTGCTGCTGTTTTGTCATGAGAAATATGCAATTTATTAGCTGAGCACCATGCGGACAATCTCTCCATTGCGATAGGAGCATTTGATTCTAGTTGAGTACGACTATGCCCCCTACCGCCAATACTAGGTCTTCGGTGTAAGCAATTTTCCTTACTGTACCGGGGATTTCAGAGGCAAGTAAGACATCTCAAACAAAATTCTAGAACACAGTACCTGAAATTGCCACGAGTTGCTGTCTTAGACACCTCTTTGAAGCTAGACCTAACAAGCTCTGTTCGGTGAAGTACATTAAGAATATATTATATGGTAAATTAAGATGATGGGCATGAGAAGAAGTTGTCTATAATTTGCAAGGAGGAAGTTGGTCTATAACGCTAACTGAAGCTAGCTGCAATATATTTGAACTCCCAAAATTCAAGCGATAGGTCTATAAATTGATAAGCAGTAAATTCACTGGAATCATTTTCAGAAAATCGCGAAAAACTGAGAAAAAACAGAAAACTATTCAATAACGTCGCAATCCCGGTTGAACGAATGATGACAGAAACCTTAGTATCAAATACTAAACGGTCATGTCTAAACGTAAGTTTCTGCGACATCGTTTTTGAGATTTTTTTTCACATAAAACACAGACTATTCATAAAAAAGATTAATCAAAACAATTGAAAGTGGCCTCAAAACAATTCAAACATCAACACGATAATTCAAAAAAGTATTTCGGTGGAAACGCAATTTTGAATAATAGAAAATAAAAATTAATAATGAAACTAAAAATAAATTAAGCATAATATTTTGTTAATTTTTCGATTAACAGAGACATTAAGCTTACTACAAAAAATAGACATAAACAGCTTTATTCCTAGAGAATAAATAATGTTTTAGATGCTTTTGAAAAAAAGAAAAGAGTTTTAGCGAAAGTTTAACAAGAAACAAGAATGATAACAAAAGAAGACAAGCGGATAAACGTAGACAATATCAACGAACTATTATTAGAAGGTGAAGAACACTGTGAACGTGTTTGCAGGGACTGGGGATGGAAAATACCTCCCTCTCTCTCTCTGAAGTCAGAAGAGGTAAAAAGATGGAAGGACAGCTTCTTGAACACAACAAAAGAAAAACAAAAGAGAGGGAGAGAAAAAACGGGACAAAAAGAAAAAAGGAAATCGTTTGCCATCGACCATAAAAAAGTAGTAGAAGAACCATGATCTACTTCTAAAGAGCGGAGCAATCATTGTCACACACAAGGATTTCTGGTTGGAGGATGATCATTGTGCGAGTGTTACCGGTCTCTGATAGTGAGCACCACAGATCCATGGTATGGTTGGATGGAACCAACAAAAGAGCAAGGCTACACCATCAGAATAACTTTCGAGATCATTGCTCCCACTCTCTCAATCACTCTATCTCTATCTCACTCAGTTCTCTTTATTACTACTTCTTATTTGTTACAATTTATTTATACTCACTTTATATTTCCTCTTTACATAGATATAGCAGGATCACAAAATAAATCATTTATCCGCATGTAAGCAGCCTCTTCTATTTGAAAGAAGAAAATATGTGCAGCATTATTTTACTTTATTTCGTCAAATGTTCAAAACCGAATTTTCATCATAAATACAAGTTCTAAGGTCTCCTCGAAAGGAGTTGGTTTTTAGAAAATTGTTTGTGTGTGTATGTAGGTACATCATATTGCAAAAATTAATCTCCCGCGCATATTCAGCATTCTTTCAGCAAATACTCCATTTTTTCCTCGAATTCTCTCATTCCTTTATCTTTTGTATCCCGGACACCGAAAATCCGAATTTTGCCGACCTCCTCCAAAAATCCAATTCGATTTGGAGCTGTTATTTTTTCGCCTGAGCGCTATTCAATGACCAACTCTCTGATGCACACAGAAGTACACTTTGGATCATTGAAGAGTAGATAAGCTTCTCAATTTTATTGAAGATATTGCTGCTCTAGAGAACTGGATTCAATATCCCATAACTAACCTTTCCGGCATTGGTTGTTCTCTTCTCTAGAATATCCAGTTATTTCGAGAATAGAGTCTAAGTAACAGAAGTAGACTAATTTCTGGATTGTATACGTTAAACTCTAAATATTTTAACTGCTCAAACTAGCTTTGTTGGTTTTTCCACACAAGTCAGGTCAGATTCACAAATGTAATCCCCTGCACTTTTTCTTTATGGCCAGCCAAACTAAACATTGGAAACGTGGAATTTTTAAAGAAAATTTGTTAATAATTAATTGTAGTGATATATTAACCGCTGGACAAAAGTATTGCATAAAATTTCAAAATATTATAATTTGAAGTTGAAAGGTATTTTCGTATTTTTTTTTTATGGATTCATGTTGTTGAACTCTAATCCAAAGGAAAAAACAACTACCACAAATTTAAGAAAAACCTGGTTTTAATATACAGAACAAAAAATAAAGCTCAACAAACAAAAATGTAAAATTCAAAATTAAAATGGTTCTTATGTAATATCACTTCTTCATTTTTTTCAACAGTATTTAGTGATACCTCCTCTTGCTCTGATAACTGCAGCAAGCCTCCTTGGCATTGAAGAGATTAGATTTTGGATTCTTGAGAAATCTCATTCCATTCTTCAATAACTGCTGTACGTAGCTCCCTGAGAGTGCTAGAGACAATCAGAAGTTGTCTAAGCCGTCTTCCAATTGTGTCCCAAAGGTGTTCTATTGGATTTAGGTCTGGACTTCTCGATGGAGAAACCAAACGTCGAATCCCAACATCCTGTAGGTACTCAAGGACAACTCGAGCAGTGTGACATCTGGCATCTATCCTGCATTAATAGAAAATCATCACCAACTCTTTCAGAAATTGGCACAATATATCGCTGAAGAACCTCTTCAAGGTACTTCTGGGCATTTAGCGTCCCATTTTCCACGATATGTAAGTCTGTACGTCCGTCAAAACTTATGCCTCCACAAATCATAACACCGCCTCCACCAAAAGCCACTCTTGGAGAAATGTTAGCCTCTGTATATCTCTCACCTTGACGCCTCCAAACTCTCATCGTTAATTTTGCAGTATGTAGGGTGAATCTCAACTCATCTGTGAATAAAACATGTCTCCAATCCTTTGTTATCCAATTGACATATTCTCTTGAATATTGCAGTCTGGCGACTCTATGTGTTCTGATGAGAAGAGGGCCAGTAGCGGGTATCCTGGAAGCCAAGTTTGCTTCATTTAACCTTCTTCTGACTGTCCTACTTGAAATATGGACATTACGGACATCAGTGATCAAGTGACGTAATTGATTGCTAGTGACGAACCTGTTCCTTAACACATTCAGATGAATAAATCTCTCATCTGTCCGAGTTGTATTTCTGGGACGGCC